>CP137666.1:51941012-52533705 GCA_037976565.1 Mesocentrotus franciscanus
CACCAGCTGATAATCACCAGCTGCTGTTAAATTGAATAAAAACCTAGTATTATTTGTTTCATTAGACTGTTGTACCGATCATTATGGATGGCCCTCTTTCACCTCTTCCTGATATGAAGGGTTTATACACAAATATTGACTGCCTCCACATTTTAATAAGTGATGAATTGATCTGGGAGAGATATAGCTGACAGACCACTTGAAAGGAATATAATTTAATGATTCTATTCAACATGGAGTTCATTCTACTTCAGTCATAGACCCCATTCTCACTCACTTCAACAGGAACCGTTCCTGTTGCTATGACAGCGTGGGTCGGAGTCCAACAACTGAATGCCCTGCCAGCCTGATCGTCAAGTCATGCATGGTTTTTGTTTTATTTCCTTCACAAAATGACTATTTATTTTCCTTGTTCAATGTTCTGTGTCCATCTTTTCTTTATTCTAGTGTTTTGTTTTCTCCTTTTTCTTTTAAAATAAATTCTTACATTATTCCTTTTTCTCCTTTCAATTCTACTTTTACAAAATCTTTAATTATGTTATTCTTTGTATTTTCTCTTACATTATTTTCATTCTACATGTAATCCATTGCTCTATCTTATTGATTGCTTTGCTCCTTTCACTTTCTTCTCCTTTTATTGTGTTATTCCTTAATCTTATCACCCTTTAACTATCTTTCCATGGCTATTCTTTGTTTTCATCCTTCTTTTCTTTCTTTATGTTTTTCTATTTTGTTATTCTTTGTTTTCTTCTTTCACCTTCTTTTCTTTGCATTGTAAAAAAAATCTTTATCCCTCTATAATCATCTCTTTCTATTTTTCTTATGTTATTCTTTTTTTTACCATTATATCATTTTCTTTCCTTATGTCATCTTGTTATCCTTCTAGCATCTTCTCTATCTTTCCTTACGTTATTCTTTTTTTTAATTCTTTAACCATTTTCTCTTTCTCTCTTTCATTACTTTCCCATGAAAACACACTCACTTCCGGTTGAAGTACACTTCCTGGCACAGTTGTGCCTTCACACTCACCATTAGACCGCTCTAACTTGGACCGATCCAGGAAGTTAGTGAGAATGGAGTTATAGATTAAAGCTTTGTGGAACAAAGCTTGATGAGCAGAGTTCTTAACCCAGCTGGACTCTCATGCCAGCTTTCATTGCATATTGATGAGTTTCAAAAGCTATGTTTATCGGACAACTATAAGTATACAATCATGGAAGGCAGTTGGAAAATGTCTTTTGTCTTGAAAAGATGATTGTCAGTTGTAATGCAGTATACCATTTTCACACAATAGATTATACCATGCCAGGAAACATATCTATCTATCCCAGTATCTTTTCCCAGCTCGGAGGTTGATTGCAACATTTTTCCACGTATCTCTGTTATCTGCCATTCACTCTAGTGTACTCATGCAGTATCATTCTACTCCAGGTTCTCGGCTTCCCTATACTATAGTACCGTCTACTTTTCCTTCAAATAATTTTTTTTCTTTCAAGATTGCACTCTGTATTCATTTGATTAATGGTGTTGATTGATTTCCAACTTTTCATAGGAGGTTTTGTTGTAGACAAGGTCTAATAACTTTTAATGAAGTTTCAATGACATTTCTCCAGCACCCCTTTTTTTTGGCATGAATGATTTTGGACTAATAACAATTAAGACACACTAAAGGAAAGAAGGAAGTACAAAATGAATAATTTCTATTTTAACAAAGTAAATAATGACCTTTTTAGATATTTAAGCATTTTGTTATAATATACATGTATGCACAATCATTCAGCTATGTTTGTGTTTTCATATTTTTTTTAATTTGATGGTGGCACAAACTTAGAATCTACTGAGTAGTTATTATCATTGGAAACATAGGTCCATGGCTTATGGGAAATTAAAATTTATGCTTAATAGCATCTATAAGTTTGAAATTTTACATATATTTAAATTCTTCAAATAGAATTCAAAATCATTTCTTCTTTTTGTATATTCATAAGAATTTCAAAAATCAATTATCAGAGAGCTCCTCAGAGTAGATCACTTATCTTTCCCTTGTTTACAGTTAATTCCTGTAAACACAAGGGAGTGTGGGCCACAGGTAAAGGAGGAACATTTGCCCTTAACAGAATGAATAGAAAATCATCTATAAATTCTTCAAATGGTAGTCAATATCATTTCTATTCTGTATATTCTCATAAAATCTATTAAAAAAACACTTGTTAACAGAGAGAGCCTCACAGAAGCTGCATTTACACTGCAAGAAATAGTCATTGGTTTTCTCACATTCGCTTGTGTTTTGTCGGAAGTTGCTAAGAAACTACCGGTAAACACGATGAAAGACCCACCTCTGGAGTGTGGTTTTTTAAATGCCGGCAGAAATTTCACTGGTTTTTGCAATGTAAATGCTCGCTCTCAAAATATCGGTGAATGATTCCGGTTTTTGGTCACGTAACTCTCCTCGCTTCCTCGGAATCGCATGCAGAGCAGCGACAAGTGGTGCATGTGCACTTCACTTCTAAAAAGACCCCAGAATGAGCAAGCAATAATGGGTTTTTATGGGTTTCCAGTAGTGTAAATAGCAGTAAAAAAATGATGGCTGTGTATTAAACTAAAGGGATCTAATAAATGCCATCTATCTTTGTCTTGATCACAGATAATCCCTGCAATAGCGATCCCTGTGGCTCCTTAGGGACGTGTGGCCTGAAGGGTGCCCAGTACTACTGCAACTGCACTTCAACAGCACTCTATAATGAAGGAACCTGTATACGTAAGTCTCAAATCAACATAATCTCTATACTCTCCCATTGTCGCTGCTACGGTCTGTCGTTGTAAACTAGGAGTTAAAGATATTAGAAGATGCTTTGTGATAGGATCATGCATCTAAGCTTTCTTAGCTTACTTCTTCATGCAACTGGGGGGAGGGGGGGGGGGCAGTAAGATATATTGCTGTACATATGCACAACAACAACAAAATACATGAAAAAGGGTAGTTTTGGCTGGTTAAGGCGCGTGACGCGTTGCAGGTGTCAAATAACAAAAAATTAGGGAAAAGGGTATGTTTGTTGAGTTTGCAAAAACTAATTAAGGGTCCTTTTTTAGACTAGAGAATATCTGAGGTAGATCTTGTTTAGGGAATATGTTTTGAGGGGGTTACACTTGTTTAGGGGGTAAATTTTCGGCTGTTTAAAGGGTGTGATTTTGAGGGATGGATAAAACTTGTTTAGAGTGATTTGAGGGAGGTTTTGGAACACTTATGGTCACACATGTGTTTAGTAATACTGACTGCCCCTCCCCCAATCTGTTTGGAATCATAAATCCTATACTAACTGAAACACAGAGTTAGCACCTTTCTGGCTCTGCATGAACAGAAAAACTATTGAAAAACTGAACAAGTACATTCTTGTTTGAATGTAATGTAACCCCAAATGGCCACATCTTCTCCTTGAATGTACCAGATATGCTCCAATCTATATACCATGTGTAATAATTGTGTTACCATATTGTTGGCAACAGGTTCATGTAGAGTATACTTATAAAGTCAGTGTCTGAGAGAGAGAGAGAGAGAGAGAGAGAGAGACCTAGTAATAAGAAATTTGTGAAAAAGTTATGAATTTGGTATCTTGCAGGCTAGCCCCCCACAATTTCATCTTCAGGGTACGCTGAAAAATCAGTGATCAGAATTTTCAGAAAAAATTAAGTACTCTGCTTTACACACAGACTATTTCAAAGATTCCTTCTTTCTGATTTGTTAAAGATTTAAGACTTGAAATGCCCATTCTCAAGTGGAGGGGTGTTATTGTACTTGCACTTCACATTTGTTGTATTTTATAACACACAGGATAGGTGAGTACAAAAACCAGCGATGAACATTAGAAAAGGGTAACAAGTGCTAATGCACCATTTCTTGCATAAAACAACAGGGACCTATATAGCTTTGAACCTGGTACTGCATCATCAGTTCAAATTAATTGTCTTAAATACATGATGTCATTTTAGCTGGAAACCGGTAATTGCTGAAGCGGTTATCAGAACCTGTTCATGATTTTTTATAGCATCTTCATTTAAGGGAGACGGAGTGCACTTACTAAGGCCAAAACAGTGTGTATCAACTTGCATATGGTTAAAAACCTTTAACCATATGCACATGCATTATCCATGCATACATGTTATGTTGAGGGTTATCATGCTAATTAGCCTATTTAAAAGGTAGTTATCAATACTCTCAGATTCAAAGAAAAAGGTATTAGTACCTGTTTTTGATAAAATATTAAAAGCATTTTTAACAAAAACAAAATTTGAATTCAATTTTTCAGGATCTGTTGTTCTCCAGTGCATATGAATAAAAAGTACATACTTAGAAAATATCCTTCACAATTATAATTTCATGATAAATGCATGATTTTTCTCACTGAATTTATTTATTGACTGAACCCTTGTCTTGGGAGAATACCGCCCCTCTCCTTTATTAATTTCTGGATACGCCACTGTGGGTATGCACAGCTAGGTATAGGGTCAAAGATCAGTTGGTTATTCCGATTAACTATTGAACCTTTAACCATATGCACATGCATTAGCCATGCAGGAGTAATATGTTGAGGAAATGTAGTTAACAGAACACATGCATTAATTGCCTGCTTTGCACTTTGAGCTAATCCAAGGCTGAAATGTTTTTGTGCAAACCAATTTCTGCAAGGTTTTTTTAATTAGCCAACTGTGCTTACTCAAGCATAAAATATTGGCAATTCTTCTAGTGCAGTGCGATTAGGCCTTTAAAAAAAAAGATGTTGTATTGCCCTTTAGGTGCCAAAACATGGGTCGGTTGGTCGAAAATCTTTTTTTTTTTCTTTTCTTTTCTCCCTCTTTGGGCTGATATTTATCAGTTTTTATATTTTTATTCATTAAACATTTTTTTCTCTAAAAAGTATAACAAAAAAAATTGTTTTTAAAGCCGACCGTAGATTTCACGATTTTGGGGTCGGTCGCAAAGGACAATACAACATCTTTTTTTTTACGCCTTAAATAGACCCTCACACATAATTTCATAAGAAAAAAACATGCAGATATTGGAAATTATAATTTGGAGGATATTTCAAAGTGTGTACTTCTTTTTCATACACACTGTATTATCAACTTATGATTCCCATCAGGGTCATAGTAGAATGATTCCATTACTCTAAACAATATTCCCAAATGCTTGTTTATGATGTTAAAACATAAACATGATTTAGCCTCACACAAGTGTCGTGATCAGTGTCCGTATGTATTATATGACCTTCGTAAAGACATGCTAGGGGATATTATGATAGATGTGAATTGTGATATTAATTACAGCATTTAAACCACCATGAGTATGAATTTTTGGAAATATGTTTGCCACTAATTTGGTCAAGAAGATTAATTAATTATTATACAAATTTGTTGAATCACAAATGACATTTAGAGGCTATTGCCCCTTCTCCATCTTGCAAGTTTCATCTGATTATGTTTCATCAGATTCACAAATTTGTCATTTTGATTTGCAATTGGTTGAAAATTTCAAGGAGATCATCAAATTTGTAAGTATCCTGGCTGCAAGATTGAAAGCTTATCAGGAATAAAAGTGCCCTGAGTTAGAAAAATAAAGATGAGAGTTTTCATTTTGTTTTGTGCATCTTATTATTAAAAAAACAAATCACTTCATGGTTGTAATTACTGATCTGCATGTACTGTATAGCCATTGAAAACCTGTATTTTGGGTCATACTGTTTGAAACAACATAATCTTTTTATTATTTTTCGTATTCTTTTGTTATCTTTGTTATTACCCATCTTTCCATCTTCCCCCAACCCCCACCCCCCCCCCCCTGTATATTGCTTTCGGTTTAGCTATCGAGCTATTTTGATACGCCTATGTCTCATCTGTATTTTTTGTCTCTCTCTCCCCTTCCTCTGTGTCTCCATCTGCCCCTCTCTGTCTATTTGTCTCTTGTCTTTTCTTCTCTCTATCTCTTCCTCTCTTCATCTCTTCCTCTCTTCATCTCTTATACTCTGTCTTTGTCTCTGTCTCTCCCCTCTCCCCTCTATCTCATTTGTATGTTAACCATCACTCTACAGCTGACCCCTGCAACTCCAGTCCATGTGACAAATACAGCACATGTCGGTATAATGACGACTTCCAATACAACTGCTTCTGTGCTGACGGTATTACATGCATTGGTAAGTTCTATTCTTTACACTTTTCATATTCCTATTGTTGTACACCTGCAGCTTAGGAACATGTCATGCTTAGCCATAGCATGACAATGCACAGGAATGAAACACTATGAAGAAATACAACGCTGCTTACAAATTATTTTATATCAAATCGTGAGAATTTTCTCACAATATCTGGAAATACAGTGATTTAATTAAATTAGAGGTTGGCCAAGCGTATACAACCTCAAAACAGTTGTTTGATGATTCATAACCGCATCGAAAATGCCCGCAAAAATGAAGGGACATGCTTTTTCTGAAGACCCGCTATAATTTTGGATGTGTCAATGGTGCTTTCATGCAGTGACCAATACAAAGTAGTCGCTCAAGCATGTAGCAAATGCGCACGTACAGTTTGCATATGTTCCTCTTGAGTGTGAAAAAGTGTGATCAAAATTACACTTCTGTGATTTTTGTTTAATCATCACTTATTTCAGATGGCTATTATACCTGTAATTTACCAACAAGGATTATATATTAACTTTTAGTAGACACGTTGGTTTGTTTTTTATTTGAATTGTGTGTAAAATAGGTTTTATGGGAAAGGATGTGTATTACATGCACCTGTTTCACTAACTGCAGGAAGACAACTGCTATCATTAAGTGCACGCATGAGATTTAAATTGGTATTTGGGCAGTATAGCTTGCCTGTCAACAAAAATGATTAAACAATAAATATATGTATTGCATATGTTTAAGTGAGGAGAAAGTAGATGTATGAAACCTTAATCTTTTGTATACATGTAGACACCTTGCCATACTAGTAAACTGATGATTGGAAATCTGCTGTATGCAAATGTGGTTGTTTTTATTAAAAAAGATAGATAGCAATATGTAATGGTGTTCTGATTTTAAAGGCTGACTCTCAGTCTTCATGTAAATGAAGGGAAGATGCGCCTCACGCTTTTCGACCTGCTGTAGAGTCAGTTACTGTTACACGTGTGTATAAGAAATTAAACATACGTAAAGCAATAATTTTGTTGATAGACAAGTTATCCCTCTCGTACATGTACCTTTTGTAATCATTTTTTTTTCTTCAAAATCCCATCTCAAAAGTTATCAAATTGTAGATTTGTGCCTCTAACATTTTATATCCATTAAGATTAGAGAGATAATTTGAGGAAATATACATGTACCTGTGGAATGGATATTCATATTACTTATAAAACAGAAATGCAGAAATTCCCCTTATTTATTAAGAAGAGTCAGGAGATTTATGAAGTAGGGATCCACCCCTTCTTTGATGACATTTCTTTGTGAAAGTCTTAATTCTAGTGCAACTACTGTTGTCAGTGATAATATACGTGACTATAATCTTGTCAGCATCTGTTTATTACATGCTAATCAGAATTTGATGTAAATGATCATTTGTCCGTCCTTGCTTTATGATGATGATGAATTACAGTTCCCAACACAAGTCTCATTCCTATAAAGCATGAATAATTCTCACACCTGTTATTGGTTGGCTCAAGTCCCACGTGTATGCTTGCCCCATATTCTATGTGGGGTCACTTCTGATAGCAGTCCCAGTGAGGTTTAGGACAACTAATCAACCCCAGCCCCTACCCATCCCACCCTCCTCACCCCACCCCCTGTTTGCATGTACTTGGAGTAGTGGCACATCTAGGATCTGTATGTCTTGAACAATTTCCATGCAAAGACAATTACCCACCCAGGAGAATTGCCCATCAATGATAATTCACCACTCATGATGTGTGGTAAACTGCCTCAAGACATTGTTGCGGCAAAGTGGAAATGATGTGAATACCCCCCTCCTCCCCTCCCCTTCTATAGAGCTACATGAATGTCCAATAGCCACCCTTGACAATGCCAATCAAGGACAATTATCCACCCATGAGAATTATCCATCAATGATTAATTACCAGTACCACTCATCGCATGATAAACTTCCAAAAAAAAATAGTGGCAAATTAAATACTACTGGAATTCATCCATCACTCTCACTTTCTTTCCTTCCCTTCTCTCTCTTTCTTTCCTTCTCTCTCTTTCTTTCCTTCTCTCACTTTCTTTCCTTCTCTCTCTTTCTTTCCTTCTCTCTCTTTCTTTCCTTCTCTCTCTTTCTTTCCTTCTCTCTCTTTCTTTCCTTCTCTCTCTTTCTTTCTGAGCAGTGGATGAATGCAATATTGAGAAGGTGGAGCCTAGCCCTTGCATCATCATGGCAACCTGTGGCGAATCGTCCCTGGACCTCATAGAAGGCTGGAAGCACCATGACTGCAACTGTAGAAATGAAGTGATCAACTCAACGAATGTCACAAGTACCTGTCCAGGTGACTTTCATTTTTTTTTTTAAACAGTCGCACTGCCTTATTGTCTCCAAACCGACTGATAATCATAAAATTTTAGTCACTAGGTGTCATAGTCTCTTTTTGGTCAGGGGAGGTATTTAATCCTTACTTATTCATTACTTATCTCAGAAATATGAGTATTTTATTCAGGTTTCGCTTAGAGTAAAATACTAAGCCAACTGTATTTAGTTGATGGTTATGGCTAAGTATTTTAGCCTGAGTTTAAGACAGTTCCCAGCTGACTTTAGCCAATTATTTTGGAAGCCTTGACCGGTGTAATTTTCATTTGCAGTCATAATAAGCCACGCACAATCATATCAGCGGCATTTAATGCGACACGTTAATTGCGCATTATTTTGAATTGATCATGTGACGCCACAATACTTATCCGTAAGTATTTTGCCCTAGGGTTGGCTTGCTTAAGTAAAATACTTACCGGTAGATGTGATCTGAATGCGAGGTAAGACAAATGACTTAGCCAAGCAAAATGCTAAGTAAAATACTGACTTGATCTGCGTACTGAGTGGATTATGGCCTCTGGTGTTGCTGTTTGCGATGTGATTGGGGGTATAATAAAAAGAGAACTCCACCCTCACATTAAAAAGTTGATTTGTATAAAACTATTCCCTCTGAAACATATGTCTCTCTCTGTATGAAGTAAACATAAATCCTTTATCAACAATCAAGAAAAGACATTTAATGTTTGGGGAGGAGATTTTTCCTGATTCCATATAGATGTTATTTCATGATCTGTGTAACTGAAATGTGTGGATTGGTTTTAATAGATGGAGTAAGCTTCCATTGTTATATAATATTGGAGAGCTTTTTAATTGGGCTCAGAAAAGGCTCATAGCAAAAAACAGTGGAGTCTAGCTACACGTACTAATTTGTGTTTTCAATCTAAAGGGTATCATGCTGGCGTATTATGAATACATAAAGAGTAATCATATTTCAATCCCAGAATAAGTAGAATTTCAAATAGTTGTGAAGGATGAATTTGATTTTGTTTTCTCTGTGTAGTAAACGGTACGTGTGATGCTAGCAGGTGTGATGAGCATGTCCACTGCAACTACATCGACATGCCAGGGGGTGTTCGATACAACTGTTCCTGTGTTACTGGCTACTCCTTCAATGAGGATGGAAAGTGTGAAAGTAAATGAATACATGAATAAAGAAATGAATATATGAATAAAGGATGAATATATGAATAAATAATTAAATGAATAAAGGAATTAAGACATGAATAAATGAAAATATATATTGAAATTATAAAAACGAATTATGTACAATTCATAGCCCCTTTTCTTTATGCTCCTTTGCTAATATGGATAGAAATATTGTATAAAATGAATACAATTATTGGTAACCATTTGGACAAAAGGAATGTCAAATATTTATTTTGATATCCATACATTTACATGCAGTACACTTTAAATCTACAAATTTGACACCACTCTTTTTTCCTGTACTTGTTAAAAATGTTTGTTTTGAGTTGACTTATTTCCAGTACAAATTAATTACCAATTAGGAAGCATTTATGAGAGGTAAATGTGTGTTAACAGTTACAAAATGTTTGTACATGTTCATATACATTATATAAAATTAAATGTGGCGTTTCTCTTATGGTTTTTACTTTTTCAGAGGATAAGACGGTGTATCTGGTGGTGATAGTTGTTGTAGCGGTATTTCTTGTGGTTACAGCATTGCTAGTGGGCTTCAGGTACATCCTAAAGACCAGGCCAGACAAGATATGCCGTCAGAACCCGTACCGTGGTAGGTGTTTTGAAACAATGGGATATGGACAGAATAAAGAATGGGTGACACCACACACAGAGAGAGAGAGAGAGAGAGGGGGAGGGAAGTGAAAGAGAGGGAACGGAAGATAGAGAGACAGACAGATACCGGTAGATGGACAGACGGACAGAGAAATATAGAATAGACTGACTGATAGTTGTTACAAACTCTTTCTTGCAATCTTGAGCAAGTAAACCTATTTACCAAAGTGTAACATAACATTAGTTTGCTATTCTCATTTTTTCCTATACAAATATTCTTTTTAAACTTCTTCTAATTTATACAAATGTAAAATATAGGTTTTCAACCCATATTGGTATATGTAAATTAGTATAATTATACATTTTAATGAGAACAAATGAGGAAAAAAGAAAGGGAAAAAAAAAGAGATAAAGAGAGCCTTGAATAAGGAGAGAAAGATAGATTAGAGAAAGGAAGAGTAAGAATAGGTACGGATTTAGGGAAGGGTGTAAAGGACATTTCTAAAGCCTCTATCACATCTGACTTGGTAAACCGGCTCAAAAAAGACTGCCACAGTAAAATAGATATAAAAGAAGGGGAAGTGTGGTGAAAATAAAAGTAGCTGCAGGCAACATAGACCGAAGATTTCTGTCTCTTTCGTTCGTTAGCCTCTAAATGATTTGGGTAGGGTCGGCTCCTCTCTGTAGAGACAGAAGCCGACCATAGCGGCTGCATTGCAAACTAATGCTTGCGTCCGAGCAGTAAACTTATGCCCAAAATACTACATTTTACCCGATGCATATCCGATGCATTTATTATTGTAAATTAGGCCTAGGCTAAACTACATCCGTTCCACTTACCAGATTGACTGTATGATGCGTTTAAGGATCTTTTTTCCGGATTTTCATCGCCGAAATTGAGCTCCGTGTCGAAATTCTTGCAGCCGTATTTTAAACTGTTACTGCGCATGAAGGAAGATGACGTCATCCATTGACAGTAACAGTTTAAAATACGGCTGCAAGAATTTCAACACGGAGCTCATTTTTGGCGATGAAAATCCGGAAAAGACCCTTAAACGCATCATACAGTCAATCTGGTAAGTGGAACCGATGTAGTTTAGCCTAGGCCTAATTTACAATAATAAATGCATCGGATATGCATCAGGTAAAATGTAGTATTTTGGGCATAAGTTTACTGCTCGGACGCGAGCATTAGTTTGCAATGCAGCCGCTATGGTCAGCTTCTGTCTCTAAAGAGAGGAGCCGACCCTACCCAAATCAGAGGCTAACGAACGAAAGAGACAGAAATCTTCGGTCTACAGGCAACATAGGCCATAATTTAATTGTCCTTTTCTGTGTCTTATAGAATACAGACATGTGAAGTGCAATATATTATTCAATTTTGCCTGAGGGTTTGTTTTTTCGCGGGGATATGGTAGGCAGTTTACTATGTCATATGTGAATGAGAATTAAGAAGTTGAGTGTGGTCATCATCAGTCACTCTGCATTTATCAATCTTCTGAGAATTTATAAGCTTCATGTTTTATTAAGTATACACAAATATATCTCCTGCCATGGATATTTTCTTTGCTCAAAGTCATGACTAAAGCACAGTATAAAACATTTATATATTCTACGGTACATTTATCTCAAAAAGTCGTGAAACTATATATATATATATATATATATATATATATCTTTTACCATACCATTTATGCTCTGCTGTATTTGATTCTAATGATTATCTTTCACAAGACCAGATATTGAGAACTTGACCCCACCTTATATAAGAAAAGCTTTTGAAAGCTTTTTTCTTATTAAATGAAGCATGTTGTTCAGATTGCAATTTCATACATTCAGAAAAGGAGTTTAAGCACATTGCATGTGTTCTGCTGCATGGACATCACAGATAAAGAGGGACAGCAATGAAGACCACTTGAAAATCTTTTCTTTTTGATTTGTTTGCACATTTTTGCAGAGGATATAAGCACATCACCACCTACACCTCCAGAACCAAATAACCACCCGCATATTGGTAAATGTTCACCTTCCGCACCTTCCGATCACTACTGCTCAGGGAACATTGAAATTGGCAACGCACATGCAGAATGCCCATGATTTTATCTATTTATTTATTTATTTATTTATTTATTTGTTTATTTATTTATTTATTTATTTATTTATTTATTTATTTATTTATTTATTTATTTATTTATTTATTTATTTATTTTGGTTAGGTGTCATCATTTATGTAGATGATGTATTAGTGCATTTTTTTTAATTTTGGCCATATACAACATTGTAAGACAAAATTTAAATACCATGAACTTTTGTAAAATGTTAAAAAGGTAAGGATGCTAAGTCATGCATACATTAAAAATGGTATACTCTGTGTGTGAAGAACCAGAAGGACATTAACTATTGACACTTTAATATAGAGTTAAAATCCTTCTGACACTCTGCAGACTATGTCATTGTAGTTTGACTCAAAGATACAAAAGGTCACACTGCCCATAAGTGGTGTGGAGGTAGATCATATTAGATTAGAATGCAATAAATTTTGTTGGAGCTTTCTTTTTTTTAAAACAAAATATATATTATAAAAAATAATAAAGCTATGATATGTGTAAAGTATGTTGTAAAGGTGACTCAAAGTGAATATCACTTCATTCCATGTAGGCTTTCATTGTATTTTATGTGCATAGAATCTAAGATCTCATGGCTCTCTTTCTCTTCATACCCTAAAATGCATATCTCATTTCATAATGATATTCCATATACATTTTTAGATATCTTCAAGTATTCAATTCACAGTTAATAGTTGCTTACATTTAGCTGCATTTAGATAGCTCTTTCTCTCTTTCGAAAGTAATTCAATATAGCTTGCACATTTTTCTTTTAACCTTTTCCTCCTATTTTCAACAAATTTATTTTCAATGCACAAACACCTTATGATTTATAGCAGACATACAGTTGACATGTTTGTGAAATGATTCAGAGTCTGTTTTGTGTTTTGGATTAGTTGTCATACCATACTGACGCTTCCAGAAATTGATGAAAAAAGTGATTACGGTATTAAAGGTAAAGACAAGTTTTGGAAACGCCCCTCTCTCAAAAAAATGAAATGGAAGCTCTCATTACCAATCATGTGAAAGAATATGTTTTGACTAATACGTGATGATACAAATTTTGCCGGAAAGTCGGGAAACCGCCTACTAATTGATATATTTGGTAAATTATTATATCATTGGGACCAAAAAGATATCGCGCACGTGGTCGCGTAGTCCCATATACATCTTTCTGTGTACAGTGCTTGTAACTTTACCAAGACTGGGCCAAATTTCTTATCATTTTGATGATTCCAGAACCTTGCAGTACACACCAATACTTATATGCTAGATGATCAACCTTTTCTGATCGATTCCACAACGTTTCTTTCACAATGCAATCGCATGACCAGAACTGGTCTTTATCTTTAAAAGTGATGTTATCTGTTTAGAGCCAGAAGGGCAATAGCTCTCATTTAGTCAACACAGAATTAACACCCTTCTGACTCTGAGCTGAGCAGGTGCCCACCTCTAAATAGTTCAACAAACTCCCCCAAAACATCGCCAACACCAATATCACTCTCACATAAAGTTCCAACGAAATTTGAAAGTGGATGGGTCCACCCCTATCCATATTCCACACCCTTTGTCAACAGGATACAGGTATGCCCAATGTACATTGTTATGCAAATAATGATTTCAAAAATATTTGCCAAAATTCTTAAAATATAAATTTGTTGCAAAATGGTGGCAGAAAAGTAAAGGGAAAACAAGCAAAGAAAAACAAATGCATATATATAGTACAGCAGTATCATGTGTAGAGTCACAATTGTGTATAATTTTATGATGAAGAAGGATATAGAAAGAAGGGGGAAAAAAGAAAACCCAATTATAGAAGAAGAAAGCAAATTGCTAACACAATGAGAATAGTAAAAGTGATTGCACCCTTTGAAGAAAGAAAACAATTAAAAATAGAGGAAAAATTGATAACATGGTCTTGGAAAGATGTTTGTTTTGCTCTGAAATACTTCTGATTCTGGCTTTTCAATTCTATCTTTTCAGATTGGAGGGTTATTTTTAATACAGAATGTGAGAGCTGAATATGAAATTCACCCCCCACCACCACCATTTTGCTTCTCGAGCGTCAAAGGCTCTTGAGACTAAGTTTCATGGGCCTTCAAAAATCAGGGCTGGTTGCCAGCTGGGATATCCTTAGTCGTCTGAAAAATGTATAGAACTGGAGTGTAATTTGGAAAAATGAACTTTCCCCTCTTTTTCTTCTTGAAAATCTGTACTGCCCTCATCCAACGTGTTTTAATTGCAGGATCCCCCATTCAATGAATCCTTGCCTTCTATAAGACAAATAAGTACCGGTAGTACCTTGTACTTGAATGATATAACATGATTCTATTTGTGAGGCAAAACTGTCAAGTATGAGAAAATTTGATATATTTGATAAATTTTATAAATGCTATAACCCTAACCCTTATATGCACTGCATCATTTAAACAAAGTGAACAGGGTTACCCCTAACCCTGTAAGTTGGGGCTTGGATAGGATCAGAAGATCGGAGCGACACCCTCGCATCTTTGATCGGTATCGGCGAAAAAATGCATAGCTGGGATTATTTTGGACTGCATAGTGTAGTCTAAATCTTAATCTACTATAATTATAGTCTCTTTCACTCATATATTTTTAGCAGCTTATTTCTCAATGCATCTGTTTAACAACAATGTTTTCTCCTGTATATTCTGTCAAAGCTATAACCACTTGAGGAGCCGAGCAAAATAGTCAAAGAGAAAACTAGAAAGAAATTAATTTCTAAAATGTATCTGAAGATGTATGCCGGTATATTCATTCTTTCATCCCATATAATGAGAGAGTATTTTATCCTAATATAATGATGTATCATTTTATTGCTGTTGCCTATTCATATACATAGTTGAAGAGCTCTTACCTTCATTAGTACCCCTTAGCATATAGAATAAATATGATTAAAATGATACATGGCAGAACTTCATCTAACTACCAAACTGTTTACAGTATGCAAAGTTGTATGTAGATCTATTAAGATATCCATTTCCATAGCATAACTTCTCCACACACACAAAAAGAAGTATGATGATCATTGGTGTGCTTTTCTATAAGTAGTTTTTTTCTCTACATCATTTTAAAAAAAAACATAACAATCATTTGCATGATTGCAAGTGTTAGAACAGATCATTTGCCATTTGTTGAAAATTTGAAAAACTTGTACAAGTGAGTAGTTGTAAATTCAGTCCTAGAGAAACAACTGATGTTATGCCTTGAATGAAAGAAAATCACAAAATTCAAGAGTTCATTTTTTTTGTAAATGTCCAAAAGATTGTCATGCTTTTGTGGATGATCATTGCTTAGATAGAGAATCTTAAACATAATTTTCATTGCAAGATGTATTTATGTGTTCCTTAATATCTTTTAACTGTCTTTCTACATATCAATTGTCAATAATTTCAGTATGGTACATGTTTAAAAAGATTTAATTTCTCATATTATGCACAAATCAGGCTTTCCATCAAGTTTCTGAAGAATGGAAGCATATTTTATGTAAAAATGCATTCAGTATGTTTTTAGAAATCAAATTTCTAAATGTATGGACCTTAAAGTGTTTTTGAAGAGCACAAATCATGAATCAACTTCAGAACTCAGCTGGAATTAACTGCTCATGGTAGTGATCAAGAAGAAGAATCTAAATTCTATAAAAGACAATGAAGAATGAATTCTTCCAAACCAAAGTTATTACTGATCTGAAACATCTCCCAAGGTCAATGTGTGCATTGGAATTGCCGGAATTGTTGTGTATTCACTGTCATTCATTTACATGTGTCCCATGTTCTCTGTGTCTCACATGAATACATCCTGTGTTCATCACCAACATTGTAAGCTTGTATAAAGACTGTTCCTGCTAAGATCTATTCAGTTGATTAAACTTGTGTTTCATCCTATCTTACAGAGCCCTCAGACGGCCAGAGGGTCTACGTACCAATCCCAGATGTCCCAATCAGGCCGGTGTATGTGCCTGGTCCTATCGAGTGTTCCAACAATGAACCCAACAATGAACCCAACAAGAGGATTCTCATCATATCCACCGAAGAGACGGAAGAACATCGCAATGTCGTCTACAAGTTTGCAGTGTTCCTCAAGAATTATGCTGGTTTACTCCCCATTATTCCGTCTCAGAATACGAACGACATCCACAAGTTGACCCTTGAAACGTGGCTCAGCAACGCCAACAGACAAGCCTTCAAGGTGCTCTTCATCTGCTCGCTGGGGATGTTGAATCGGTGGGTGCGAGAGAGAAGGGGATCCAAATCCAGACAGGGGGATTCCAGTAGAATCCGAATTTGGCGATCTGTTCATACAGATGAAACACATCACCAGTACAGAGAGACGCAAACTAGGAACGCTACAAAAGTTTGCAGTAGCGTACTTCAGTGATTATTTCAGTAAAGAGATGGTGGAGGACATAGAGCTCTTTAGAGATATGCCTTGCTATAATTTAATGGCAGATGTGGAGACGCTTTGCTTTCGCTTAAATGGTATTGAGCAGAACACTCCAACGTCAAGTCGCAGGATGCCACAGGTCAAGGAGTATGAAACAGTCCCAGAAGGTCAGGCTTTGTTACATGCCATCAGGGTGATGAAGTCAAAACATAGCACAGCTGCTCCTAGATTAGGAATCCTACGGCAGTTTAGCCAAGTATCAGCGGACAATGACTGCACACCTACATCAGAGAGATCTGTCAGTGGACACTATGAACTGAACTCACAGGAAGGTTCAGAGAATAGTGTTGCATTCCAAGAAATCACAGAGGATGAGCAAATGGCAATGGCTAGTGCTTCAGGATTCTTCTCCAATTCTTGCAGTGATAGTGATGATGAAAGCAGTAGCAACAGCGGAATGCACCAGGTGGATGTTCATCGCCAAAGTGGTGATGATTCTGGATTTACCCTAGCCCAGCCGGATTCTAGACAGGTCATAGCTGTCCCACCAAAACCTGATGACCACTCTTTAAATGAACTAGACTCTGGCTTGAGCAGCCTTCCAATATCCCCCTTGTCCAGTCGAGAGGATAGTGTTCCTATGACTGGCCATCTTGCAAGCCTTGATGCTTCAGGACATGTCCAACCCATGCCAATGGAAGCATCACACATGGATGCCTGTGTTGTTCATGTTCCAGCAAAACATGATGAATATTCCCTTGACGTTCTAGACTCTGGCTTGAATAGCCAACCACCTTCCTGTATGTCTGGTGCACAGGAGAGCTCATTAGCATGAGTGACCTTATCATGCTAAAATTGTCCATAAATGTTTCATATAAATATTAAAATGCATCATGTTCTACGCTTATTGTTCAAAGTGGCATCTCTATTCAACTCTATTAAATTCACTTGATAGCTCAATTAGGCAGTGTATTCATAAGCATTATCACCTTCTAATGAATTATCTTCTCTAATTCTGTGCAATCCTCCTGAGATAATTCAATGGCATACATTAACCCTGGCTAGTACATTCCAAGAGCAGGACGATGAAGTCACTCTCAGGATATAGTTCTGCCTTTTTCCAGGTTGTTTACAGTCTCATGGCTCATCGGAGAGAACCTTGTAACAGCCACTCCTGCTTTCATCAGACATCATGGTTCTACGACACATGCTCTGGCGACAATTGCTCCACGGTCAGTATCCTACACTAACCCTATTCCTAACTTCAACCCTGGACCAAACGCGTTTAATACCAAATCCTAACCTAACTCCTATTATGAAACCCAACTGTGGCTATATATCTTTAATGATGTAAGGCCTGGAGCAGATGTCGCAGGAGCAAATGTCGAAGCCCTGATGACATACTATTTATCATTCCTATAGATGATTTTGTAACCGATTTCAGGGTCAAAGTAAGCTATACCATGGGTTTTGTTATTATTCTATGTAAAGTGGACAGTTGGTGTTACACTGCTGCTTATCAAAGCTCATAATTGGTATGTTGTGATAAAATATTGTACATCAATATTATGTGGAATACTAGGAAGACACACAAAAATCATCAGAATCACATACATATATGTAAAGAGAGTAAAAATTAAAAAGTACCAGTGATGCCAATTCTGATGAATACATATTATTCAAACAATAACAATGTATCGGGCATAGAGGTACATGTGTAGTTCCTACAGAGAGTTTTTATAACGGGTGTAAACAATTATAAACTAGTATTCAAAACTGTTTTTGAAGGCAATCATCGATCTCTATACCAACACCAACCATGTAACGTCTCATGTATTCTCAAAAGTAAACTTGATAGAGTATGGATATACTTCTTAGTTTTTAACCAAGTCCTGAATTTGCACAATAATGAAAATTCACATAAACATAAGAGTGTTATTTTTCTCTTTAACCTATAGAATACAGGAACCAATTGCTCCAGTGTTAATCATAGGGGAATGAAGGTATTCAGTAGTTTATATTAGGTTAAAAGGTATGATATAGGACCACAGGTGTTTTCTAGAAATATTCGGTCTCTTAGCAGGTAAAATATCACCTGACTGGGGTGTGGAATTCATCTTGTGAAAAAGGAACAGTGCCTTTAACGCATTGCATACCGGAACTGAGTGGTCCCTGTATGCAGTCTTTGGGAATGGGAGAATTTAGTAGTCAACGGGTTAATGCCTCAAAACATACCCCTGCCAATGATAGTTTTAGGTATCTATCCTGTTTGTCAATCCTATATTTCAAATCGTATATGACATTTTTATTTCATGGTAGTCTTACAGGGATTCACAGAGTATGTATTTTGTTTTCTTCATTCTTGCAACCTTTGTCATATTGTACTTCAATGTTTCTTTCTCTTTTCTTTCAAAACTTATCTAATCTGATGTTAAAAGTGTATCGTTTTGATGTAGATTGTCAAAGATATAACAATAAGGGTTATGTAGTCATATACACAAAGAATCGGCAGGAAACAGGAAAGTTTCAATGGAGGGGGGTAATCATAACATGTAACTTAGGCTTCTACCGACCTTGACATTTGGTAGGCAAGCTTTCATCCACTACTGTGGACTTTATCAAGCCATGTGATTCTTCACACAGTTTCTTGCTGTCTGCTGCCTCAAGATCACTAGAGCAAAGTCAGGTGATAGTGAACAACCAGAGTTCTTATCATCAGGGCAATCTCAGAAGATAGTGGGAAACCTACACAACTTACCAGCAGCACTGGGCTTGTAGGCCCTGAACAAAAGGTGCTTCGGAGTGAACTGGATTGTAAAAAAGTTTTGACAGGTTACACATATAGGGTTAAAGTGCACCAATCACCAAAACATGTTTTGCTCTTGATGTAAAGGGGTTCCATGTCGCTATGCTGTAGTTACAAATATGAGCTTCAAATATTACTTCTACAAAGAGATGTTGCAGTTTAAATACACCCTCAGTAAACATAAAAATAATTTGTTGAGCAGACTAGACAACACATGTATACGTGCTCATGTACAACAGGGCGTGCCTGGAACCCAAGTCGGACTTTGGTTTTGTGCGTGGGAGTTGTGTGTTATCCTTTATTTTCTTTGTACTCTCTAATCATTAACCTATAGAATGTCAGATAGAGTTTTTGAGGTTGATTTTATACCTTCGAGCTACATATGATTATTTTATTCAGGTGATTGGTACACTTTAAGGAAAGTTTGATATACAGTAGCGACTAGTGAAGAGTTTCCTCAGCGTCTTATACCTCATTATGGTAGCATTTGATATACAGGTATTTAAAGTGGAAAGAGGGGGCTACCACTTTGATTTTCTCATGTGGTAACTCCAAATCATTGATGAGAGTGCCTTTGTTTTTGTGGATGTTTAAAAGTCAATCTGCTGGATACATCTCAGAGAAAGTCAACTCAAACACACAACATGCTCTATTGGTGCCTTTATTCATTCTCGAGTATGAAACAAAACCTCACTTTTCACAGCAGGTTTTGAAAATTTGTTTAAATGATGTCCAAATAGATATATGCCTGAAGGACTACTTGAGAGAAAATTATCAAAATGATGTGAAAATTAACAAAATAGTATATCTTAGGACCTAGAAAGTTGAAGTACATACAGCTACAAGCAACTCATGTGTAGCTCTAGATATATGCATGTACTAGTTGAAAAACAGTGTAAAAAAATGTCCAATTATTCTGGTATTAGAGGACTGTTTATTATCGTAGTTTAGAGGTAAAAAATATACATGCAACTAAGTGCAATTCTTAGTAAATTGAGTCACCGTCCACATGAATATTTTATCAGCCAGTGTCTGGGTTTCCTCAGTCTATTCTAATTCTCAATTTTAATTCTTTTCATGTACTTCTTTCACTTCTGTGCCAGTCATATGTTTTTATTGAAGTTATATTATTGAAATGTTATAAAATGATTCATGTCAACTTTTGAAATGAAATGCAACAGAGTGTCATGTACAAGTGTGTTTTTGGTGTGTTTTGCCGGTGAAGGGTATGTATTGAATATTTTAGAACAAAGTGTTCTGGAAATATATTTGTGTTTCATGCATTGATCAGTGTACTAACTACAAAAATGCTAAATAAAGGAACTTACAAAAAAGTATTAGCCTATTCCTACATTGTATGATAAATGTTCAAGATGTTGTAAATGGATTATAGAATGATTCCAGGGGTGTGTTTCTAGCTGTTCGTAAAGTTACGCATGACTTTACGAACAACTTGAATATGAAGTGCCAGATAGGATGCCCAAAGTTTTTCCTGATGTTTTAACAAAGTGTGACTATATTTCCAATAACCTCAATTAAATTATGGCAAAAAAATATACTTTGCATTAAGAATATTTGTTATAATAAGAATGTTACTCTACATCTGCACAGTTCAACTTTAGTTGATGCAGTCAAAAAAATGATTGAGCATCCCATTTGGCTTTTCATATGTAAGTCATTCGTAAAGTCATGCGTACCTTTACGAACAGCTTTATGAAGCAACCCCCTGGTCACATTCAAGTGTACATTTATATATTTTTCATGGTAGATTGTTTTCTTGTAAATCCATCTGTGACCTGTTTCCTTTCATGGTCATTGATGGAAGTTTGACTAGATGTTGTATTCAAATTGTATTATAATCACATCCCAAGATTAATCCAAACTGCAGGCATAGAACTGACCATTGTCTGTTACATTCCAAGTACAGGGCAGTTGTCAAACATATTGGGCGGTAGATATTAGCTAGAATGCAATGCCATGAGCTTTTCGTAAAGGAAATATGATAACATGTTTTTCGTGTCATGTAATCCAGTTAAATGTTTAAGAAAATACTTTCTTTGGTGAAATATGTTAAAACTTGGCCCCCAGAACAGTGGAAATGGATTTCGATATCAGATTCATTTATTCAATGCAGTCCATTAAATTTGCAAATTGTTGATAAATGTTCTAAAGATAAACAGCTTCAATGAAAATCTTCTGAAGTACACATATTCATGTCAATCTATTGTATATTATCTATTAAAATAGTGGTAACTTTGGATAATGACTTTGAACAAAATCAAGACTATGGTCAACCTAACTGTTTAGCAGGTTTCCTTGTTAAATCTCTTTGTTCACTATAATTGCTTTGATTATGATAAATTATGTCTGCTGTTTCTTGTTTTTTTGTTCACTATAATTGCTTTGATTATGATAAATAAACTCTGCTGTTTCTTGTTTTTGTCTCTCTCATATGCTTCACATTTTACTATATATATATATATATATATATATATATATATATATATATATATATTCACAGTATATTCATATACATGCATTGTCAAATTCCACATACATGTATTACTTTTGTCTTTCCCTGGCAAATTCCTTCTTAATACATTCCTATATTGACAACGATAAGTGTTTGCAATGTTCGCAGAGCTTGCATGATGCTTTGTGTTTTTTTATATTCTTATTTCATTACCAGGCATTTATTCTTTCTGGGCATTAGATACATGCATGTAGCTGTAGTCAGAGATTGGCAGTAGTGAATATTTATGCACTATTTCTACTTTCATTCGAGTGTGTTATTTGGAGTGTAGAAGCTATCTGTAAAAAAAACAGTGTAAAGAAAATGGGAGCTGTGAGGTACAAACTTATCTTGATGTAATAAAATGTTTCACATAATGCAATTCACAGCTTAGAGTGCGGTACAAATAATAGTTTACAAATTTATATCGTGAAAACAGATTTGTCTTGATGATAATTGAAAGTACATGTATCATGTTACTTAACCTGACAGAGTATTCTTTATGTAAATGAAATTATGTAAATGAAATTATGTAAATCTGTTGTGCTAATGCACTTTCTTCTCTTTTTCTGTAAATGGGAAAGCATTCAAATTGCTTGATAGAGCACCTCATCTGTTTAAAAAAAATTGAAACCTTGGTGGAACTTCTGTTTTCCCTCTGTTGTTTTCAGGATCGGAGCATATGTCTGACGTCCTATCACTCTGCAATGTTTGTTTTTCATTAGAAGTACTATCAAATTGTGTGTGTGAAAGTTGTATCAGAATCAGGAATCAGTCTGCATACTCTGTTAGCAAATTATTCTTTGCAATCAAGCTATCAAGCTTGTTAACCTAGTTTCTGTGCAAAGATGATTAGAGGTTTGATAGATAGCTTAGCAGGGCTGGGGTAATATTGGAGCGCCTTGAGGACCTTGCATGGTGGATATGTGCACTATAAAAATATACTACCAGTTATTATTATTATTATTATTATTATTATTATTGTTATTATTATCATTATTATTATTAAAATGTACTTACACCAAAGGAAGGCTATTCCAAGCATTCATCAATCATTCTGAACCTTGCAAGACTATATTTTGTATGTGGAGAGCCAAAGGGCATTTACCCTAATGCTCTTCAGTGAGAGCCATAGGTTGTTCATTTGAGTCGGTAGGCATTCACTCTGCATTAAATGATAGGAGCTAACACTATTCTGGCTCTGAACAGATTCGGTCCATGCTGTCATTTTTCTAATTTCTGGATATTCAAGGGGATATATCACTTTTGTAAATCCCTGTATTATTTTCATTTTGATTCAATAAGTAGATATTTCACACAAAAACAAATCCGATTGGCTTTCAGCAGTAGGTGATCATAAAGGAAAGAATGTTAAGAGACTGCACCTAATCTTGCATTCTGCCATCCTGGCTGCAGCCAAGACTTTATAACCCGGTATGTGATACCCCTAGTCACACCAACCATACCAACACCTGACCAGCAGAAGACTTAACCATAACATCATATTCACTGAATGGCCAGGAGTTGGTTGGTTTCAGTCGGTGTAGGGTTAAAGGACAGTACCAGTGACTGAGGATTAGACCAGCTGTTTAGGTAGCTTTTCAATAGTGACATGCAATGGCACAGACACATCCCGAATGCAAAATGCATAATAGTTAATGATATTTGTTAACTAAAAGTTATTTTTTGACACATCTGAATGACAGTTTAGCTATCATTAAGGCCCATCAGGATGCAGAGATGCCAACCCTCCCTGATTTTTTTTTTTTTTTTTTGGGGGGGGGGGTTAATAAATGTCACTCCACACAAATTTTAATGCCTCCTCAAGAAAATCATTCCTATTATGCTGTATGCAATTGATAGAAAAAATCCTGATTTTCTGAATGAATCCTCCCTGAAAGCTGAATGTAAAGGTTGGCATATCTGCAGGATGGTGTATGCATCCGTATATTCTAACAATGTGGTTTTACCTCTGTGTGATAAAATTATGATTTTCAACAATTATGTATTTTGCATTCTGAACGTCTTGGTGCCACTACATTTCCCATAGCTACCTTGCTCGTTTTATACATACTTCTTGACATTGACTACGCAAAAGCTTACCATAGGCTTGTTTGACATATATAGAAACAATGAATGTATGCAAATTGGATTCCATCTTGCTTTAATAGCAGGTGAATTAAATAGTTGGTAACTAGGAGTTCTGGAAAGAAACATGCATACATTGAAATACATCAGTAAACAGGTCTATTGCTGGAGAATAGACCCGTTTAAGAATTGTTTGCATACCCCCTTGACAACTCAGAAACTTGCCTGAGGCTTGCCTGACATAGCAACACTAAATGTTGCAAAGTGGACTTCATCCATGGAAATGCTGTCATGCACTGTGGGTGATTAAATAGTTGGTATTAAAGTAGGGTTTCTGGAGGGAAAACGATGAGTATGAAATGGAATACATCAGTTAAAAGGTCTATTAATGGATGGACAATAAACCCCTGCAAACAAAATTGATAATCTAATGCAAACTTTTTAGCCTGTTTAAAAAAAAATAATAATACTTGTTTGATTACATCACATGGAGAACGATTTATCCAAAAAATTATCTTTTTCCTTGTTAAACATATTTCATGGGAGACATTTTTATTATAATAGTAGTGAGATACCCACTGGCCTGTACATACTAGCTACATTAGTCCATCTGTTTCAAGCAGTGGAGCCATTTCTTTTGTTGAGCAACATTTGGTTTGCTAAAGTTGTTGCTTGATCAGATAAGCTCTGACAATCATTCCATAGAGTGACAGACACTATTACATGTAGTACGTACTGTTCAAAGAAATCACTTGATGTCAAAGTAACCAAATGGCCAGCTTTTTCCATCAGTGACTTTGGTTGTATATAAGGCAAATCATTATGCAATTAATCAAAATAGTGACCCCCATGAAAGACTGTATAACAAGGAAAACGTCAACTTGAGGAGTAATCAAAGAAGAATACCAGTAAGTTCTATCCTTTTTGTTAACATCAGATTACCGGTATCAGCTAATGTATGTAGGGTTTGAACCTCTTGTAAGAAGGGTCATATATCCTGCCTGGGCTGCAGCTCAAGGGGTTTCACCTGTTGTGTACCGGTAGTTTTCTTAAGACGACCGCTATTGTTTCAATTGAAAGGCTACAGATGACATGATAGGATACCCATATATATCTTGAGGAGGCTCAGTAGGTCAGAGAACAATTATAGAGGCGTTCCTTGATTACCAGTTGTAGAGATATACCAACAATACGTTTTATGCAATGCCTCTGGAGACAGAGTACAATTGTGTAAATGGCTGATCACATGTATGAAGGAAACGATTTCAATAATGATAGAATTGGTGTAGAAAAGGTATATATCAGTATTGCTCACTGCCAATGAGCATTTTTCTCAGATTAAATACGTTTTCTACATAAGCCATATTATCCTGACCATTTTGCTATTAGTGATATGTAACCAGTCCGTAAACCCCACTATATATATTCACTTTTATTCAAAGGTGTAATTTTTCCCACTTGTTGGGTTACATGGTTTTGCAAGAAAATGTACAAGAGGGCAATATATCCAGACTTTCGTAGGAAAAGTGTCGTCTGCTAGCGCTACCTTGTGGCTGCAACTTTCTTGGTAATGTGACATATAACGTGGAATTTGCACATGAATCTTATGGAAACATTTTTATTTCAATTTTAAAAAACAAATAACATTTATTGATAACACAAATCTTATATGTGATGAAAAAATGAAAAAGAATACAACAAACAAATGACGCAGATGAAAACATGTATTCTGAAATCAAAAAGTTCTTTAAAAATACTCTGATTTTGCTTAATAGAAATCTACTTTCTAGGGATTGCACGACAGAGCAAAACCTAATGAATGCAATCTGCATTATTACTATTGAAGTTCATTATCTTAAAGCAGGAGGAATGCAATAGTTCCTTGCTATAGACGCTTGTGAAAGAAGCATCTATACATTTGTGAACCGTCTTGTGACTCTACCTCGATATGTCAAATCAAGAAAATAGCTGCCCCAAGTACACATAATTCTTTGTGACAGAACATGTTGACAGGAATCTTGTGGTTTATTTCCCTCTTAATATTTTGTTGTGGAGTCTTGTAGATCAATGTAGGGAAAATTGCAATATTGAAGAATACCTAATGTCATATTTTAGGGTTAATTCCGATTTATGGGCATGCCAGATAGGTCCATTTCAATGTCTCAACAAAGTGTCCTATCATAGATCTTACTATTGCCTTGTATCATGCGGAATCTAAATACCAGTTGCAAGTCTGTTGATAGTTTAATTCAAAGTAAATGTTCACTTGACAAGGGAATTGAGATTGATTAATGGAATTCCATGGAATATTTAGTCGATTATCAATTGTTTAAAGGTTTTTAAAAACTTTATTCCATTCAATGAATTGTGTGTTGATTACAGTTAATTGTTGCTGTGTGGGACATGTGAACTCGAAAAACTTTTTAAAAATGAAAAAGAAAAAAATCAAACATGTGTGCGCATTACACAGTACTCCTTGTATTTGCGTTCACATGTATATACATGTATAAGTCTGTGTTGGTATGTAGTATTCATCAGTTGATATCGTGTTTGAGTATTGCCTTATTGAGAAATGTATATCGAGCTCAGCGTCCTATGAAATGTTGATTATATTTGTATGTACACTCATGGATGCACAAATATTCAGAAGTACTTTTTATATGAAACAAGAAAAGAAGAAACAAACTTATATTTGATTGAGGGGTGTTTTAGGGTGTAGTTCAGAAAATTGTGAAATAAGCCTCTTTGCATTATATTGTGTGGTCCTTAGGATTGTATGCCTGCTCTGACGACCATTGTTCAGTGGTGAATTTTATAAACTAGTCAAAACTTTTCCTTGATTCGACATAAACCTTGCCATATTTTTCATCTTAAAATTTAATTTTTAAAAGAACAGTTAACCCTTTCATGAAATGAAGAACGGATGAGATGTCAGATCACTGCCCTTGCATGCAGAAATTGTCATTGTCTGGCTTTTAGCACTTTAACCTGATAGTTTTTATTATAAGATGCTTCCAATGTTAAAGGAACTACACTGGCTTCCAGTTAATTACAATCCTGGATACTTGTTCAAACTTTCAAATCTTTGTCAGCCACGAGAAAGAAAACGTCATATTCACTTTGATCTACATCAGCTCCTTATTTTCCCATTTCCAAATCCGAAAAAAGACTGGCTTGAAATCCTTTCGATCAGTTGCCCCACGCCTATGGAACAAACTAACTGTACGTCTGAAAATAGTACAATGTACTTGACTTCTTCGAAAAACATCTGGAAACATACCTCAACAATTCTTAATTCGCCTTAGACTAATGCCTTAGTCACACCTTTGCGTATTTGGCTTGCGTACTGGTATTGCTGCGTATTTATGGCAAGCTGTTTTAACATTTATTCCTATTTCTTGATATCAAGAAATCGAATTCTTGATATCAAGAATTACCTTTGCTTTACAACAGAAAATCATTTCTTGATATAAAGAAAAAGGAATAAATGTTAGAATGGCTTGCCATAAATACTCAGCAATACGCAAGCCAAATACGCAAAGGTGTGACTGAGGCATAAGGGAAAGCGCCTTGTATTGTCTGGAAAATTGCACTGTATAAATCCAATTAATATAATTCTTCTTTGGAAACTAAATTCATGTACCAGGAACACAACCCCAAGGACTTTCACATAACCAACTTAAGGGCAATTTAATACCCTTTTGTCTTTCCTTAAGATATCATGTTTGGATTCATTTCTTTTTAAGTCTTTTTTTATCATGTTTCTGAGGTTACATAGTAAGTGTCATTTCCTTCCAAAATATGAGTAAGTTAAAATTCAATCCCATTAAGTTGTTACTATACAGGTTTTAACGGGATATTAAAAGGTATGACAAAGTAAATCTCTTCCACAAAGCTAAAGTCCTTTTAAAAGCTAAGTATGTTGCTTGTAATTGCAGTCCCTGATGTACTTTTGTTTTGAATTTATGTATCGAATAGTTTTCTTGCCTCATTTTTCCAGACAAACATTGACAATTTGAATTTCCTGGTCAGAATCTTGCTGTTAAGGGGAATAACCTTATTGGTGCTATTATAAATAGCCCCATTGTCCTTGCCTATTATAAGTATAAGAACATTGTACCAAATGCTCCTTTCCAGTGCCTGCATGAAAATGCCTTGCATCAAAATGTGAAGGTATTGGTTTATTTTTTTATTTGATAGAAAATTCAAAATGTGTAGTTGTACAATTCCAATGGCTACAGGGGATATTTGGCTTTCGCATTGATGGTAGATTCCATTGCATTTGTGAACTGTATTTGAATAAAGATTTGCTCAAAGTGGGATATATAGTGAAGGGATAGTGTTTAAACGTCATTATGTTGTTGTTCATGTATACCAGTGCATGATACCTAATACTATGTTAAAACCAATATGAAATAGTAGTCAATGGTGATAATAAAATGAAATAGAAATATGTAAAGAATGAAATGAAAGAAAATTATGATGGCACTCAAATAGACTAATTTAATATTTCTGCTCTCTTCATTGTGGATCCTATACGAAGCCAGGTGTTTTTGTTTTCACGTGACCCTGCATAATGTCACATGCCTCTATTATCTGCTTATGTGCATCATCACATGGCAGAATATTTGGGGAAAGAAAAATATGGAACTTACCAAGAAAAAAAAAACGCAAAAAGAATAAAGAAAGATTTAATCAGCGCATGTAACAATTATTGTGCAATGTGGTTGGAGCTACAATGATTTTTGCTCAAACACTTTAAACACAGAATTAACACTTAAGGCTCAATCCAAACAAACATTATTGTGAATTGTGATGAAACTAGTATGCACCTGTCCTTGGGAGAGGTCAAAATCGTGTAATCTCATGCCAAATAGTGAGATTATGTATGTATTCATGATTTATGGAATTGTGTGTATAGACTTATACAATTTGCATGTATTACTCGTTATGTCCCTGCATTGTCCTTGAATTAAATTTAGGAAATATTATTTTGTACTTCATTTTTATTTTTTAATTTGCAAAGTCATATACCAGTACATTTATTTACCAGTAGCTATCATGCATTTTAAATTTAGTATCCGTTCCAGCTTGATCTAGAATATTTTAATTGAATAAAATTCAGTTTCAGATTAGAGGTATTGGCTTTCAGTGACGTGCAGAAGACAGTGTAGTTGTAGACTGATCGAATTGCTTCAATTTCAATTCGATCCATGCAGTTTTTGTATGAATAATCAGGATTATCTAAATTGAAATCCAGGTACCTCAATGTGCATTTTATATTGATTGATATCATCTGCAGCTTTGATTTATTTTTGTATATCATATTGAAAGGGTGCAAATATCTTATACGAATAACTCGGTTTTGTTTTTTGTTACATCTATGGATGATAAAATGGAGTATTGTACATGTGAATAATTTGTGAATCAAAGGTGATGTGAATAAAAACAAAATATTTCTACATATCTTGAAGTTCCAGGTAGCTTCTTTGTTTTTGTCACGTATTAAAGACCGTTGAATGTTGCTGTAGAGCGGAATCGTGATCACATTGGATGCTTCCCGAGGACATCAGACTTTGTGTGTGAGATAAATTTGACATGGTGATAATCATACTGTGCATGGTTTCATTGTACTGAGAGAAGGGGACGAATGTAGGAGAGAGGGGGAGAGAGAGGACAGAATGAGATGGAAGGGGCAGAGAGAGAGAAGAGTAGAGGAGATATGAGAAGGAGAGATAAGAGAAAGTGAGATAGGATCGAGAGGGCAAAAAATATTAAAACTATTGTACTACTCCCTTGTATTTTCACACTTGAATTACTGTAATATGATTTGGGGATTCACATCAAAGACCAATCTTAACAGAATACATAAGTTACAAAAACGAGTAATACGTACAATAACTCATTCAAATTTCCTTTGTCATAGTGATCCTCTTTTTAAACAGATGCAAATCTTGCCAATCCATGACATCATATCATTAAATGTTGCTACTTTTATGTTCATGCTTTTAAAAGGTATACCTCTACCAGATTCATTTAGGGAATGTTTTACAATGAATTGTCAAATCCACGACTATAGTACCAGACATGCTCTTGATTTTCATCTTCCTTTACACCGTACTTCAACTTCTAAAGATTCCATATTTTTCCGTGGCCCATTAATTTGGAATACTTTGCCAGAAGATATAAAACAGTGCAATACATTGAAACGCTTCAAATATATGTATAAGGGTTATTTAAGCGGAACAAAATGAAATTGTCATTTATTATGTAGAATGTAAAACTCAAGTTGTAACTTCCTTCTTCTTATCTTCTCTTTCTTCTTATCTTCCTGTAACTGTCTTTACCTTACCTTATCTTTCCTCTGTCCTCTGTTGTTGAAAATGTATGTACGATGTTTTTTATATAAAATAATTTTGTATCTTATTCATGCTATGTATTTATTTGGGGATCATTCTCATCAAGCCAATTCTAGCTTTCATGATTCCCCACTTCCTTTTATCTTATGTTGATAATGAATGAACATGTATACTTCTGATGTTTTTTAAAAGAAAGTGAAATAAAGGATAGATTAAAGAAAAAATAGCTCATACAACCATTTGTATTTGTATTATGATAAATCTACTTCAAATAAATAATCTTCAATATCGGTTTCATGCATGGTCATTGCGTAGATTACATCTACATGTATATATATTGGAGCTTTAATCAGACTTTAAAATAATTTCATACGGTTTGAATTTATGGCCTGATGCAAGGGCGTCAATCCGAGCTTGAGCATGGGGGGACACAATTACACAGGGGCGGATCCAGCCGGCGGCAACGGGGGCAATTCGTGAGAAAATATTTAGCGGCGAATCAGCCAGCCGGTTAATAAGCGTGGGGGTAGGAACATTTTTTTTTTTGTCCAATTCGTGAGAAAATATTTAGCGGCATATCAGCCAGCCGACATTTCATATGATGTCCCCCCCTAGATTCGATTGGGGGAGACACATGTGCCCCCTCCCGTATCTACACCACTGGTAATTGTCTACGTATAAATTACATATCAAGTGTACAGCTCGTGAGGACCAGCTGCTTGGATCACTAACTGAGAAATAAAACGGGTATTCTTTTCTTTCCACGATATAGTGTCTTTTCCGGGAGAGTGAATTTATGGGGAGCGTTGAATTCGTGGCGTTCGCGCGAGCGCGCGCACTGAAAATAAAGGTATAAATGTTCAGAATCTGTCCTATCCTATTTACTGCAACATCCACATGCACCAGGCATGCTACATGTGTTTTTGACCCAGACTTTACAACAAAATAGCAACTTTAATTTGAGTGTATTTTAGCTCTGTTACGTTATTAGATAATGATGGATGGACAAACCTGGAACCTCTTCTCTGATGAGCAAGTGTACAAGGTAAATCGACTTGATATCTCACTTTTTATGCTGCTGATCTGCACCAACACTGTAAAAGTTCCATCTAGCAGTTTAAAATGTAAATAAATTATTTAAAAGGGAATGGAGAGTCTTCCCTCATATGTAGCTGGTTTTTAAATAAAAAGTAGAAGGTGGGAGAAGCATATCAGTTTGGGCAGAATTTCAAAATACAAGAAGTTATGATTTTTTTTAAAGTTGTAATTTATCAAACACAAGTTGGTAACTCTTTGCTGTATCTTTCGAATTCCTCTCCCATTTGCTCAGAACTGAAAATCTCATAAATTTCCGTTGTTGACGAAAAAATAGATTTGTTCATACAATACTTTGTTTCATACAAGGGTTGTGTAAAAACATGTGCAATCATATGGTAATATTATAGAAACCTCTTTTCTTGAAATGATTGTGATTGTGAAAATATGGTTTAATGGTTTGTGCGGTTTATAGATAACGTTTATATCCTCTCAGAACTTTATCTCACAAGAATAAACATATTGTCACAATCATTTAATAAAAAGCGGTAAGAATAAAATTACTCCAACTCTATGGGAAACAATGCAGTGTATGAAACATTGCCGCGGGAAGAAACATTTAGGATATTATATTCACCCTTGTCAAGTAACAGCGATTTTTTTTTTGGATGTAGCTCAGGTGGGCATAGAATATGACTTATATAGGCACTTAATTAGAATCAATAGAAGTATAGACCCTGCAAAAGTTATTCTATGCAAGAAAGAAGTGACATTATTTATTTAAAGAGAAAAATAAAAACAATCATTTTATATCGGCTTCACCATAATTAAAAAAAAAAAAAAAAAAAAAAAAAAAAAATCGACATTATTTTGATCGTGTTCGCATGAGTGGAACCCCCCACTATCCATTTGTGTTAGCTTATATAGTTGTAAACCCCACAATATTTGGTCATTTATTTGTTCATGGACTTTGACTGCGCTGACATCCCATGGGAGTCAGACTGATTAGAAAGGAAACTGCAAACTTTTGAGAAATTGTTTCCTTGCTATGTAATCAAATAAAGGTAATTTCAAGATTTGAATAAGATTATTAGCTTAAGTTTGTTGGGTTTCATTCTTTTTTAATATTTATCATTATTTGATTGATTGATTGATTGATTTCACTTATTTATTTACTCATTTATTTATTTTAATTTATTTAATAAATGTATTTGTTTATCTATCTCTCTATTCATTTATTTATTTATTAAAATAGTTAGTTAGTTTGTTTGTGGGAGAATTTGGGAGTCCAATAATTTGTAATTTTTCTCCCCCCCCCCTCCCACGTGTTAACCCTAAATGGGCCGGGGGACAGAATCCCCCACCTTTTTGCCGCGCGTCGCGATACTTTCGGTCAAATTTCAAATTTCCCCGTACGTATTGTTACAGAATGCAGAATTGTCACTTCACGGACGTGTAAATAGTTAATTAGCGATAATTCAAAACCGTTTTGAGATATGGATATGAAACATCATGGGCTTGTTTAAATGAGATACTCCCCTATCTATATATCCCCTCCCTCGACTGAGAGCGCACCAAAATAACCCGGCCTTTTTAGGGTTAAGAATGAAAACCACCCCTCCCCACATGATGTTGTATTGTCATTGTCATTGTCATCTCTTTTCGTCAGCTCTGGCAGAGAAAAGCTGAGAGCTATTGTCAAGGTGCAGGGGAGTTTGACGACAAACTTCGTAAGAGACAATGGCAAGACGTCTTGATATTCTTAAAGAGAGTCGGAATTGGAGTAAGTCTTATTCATTCATGCTATTCTTATTAAATTTTAAGGTTTCAAACCTAGTGTATCAGAAGAGAAGTTTCATTAAGGTCTTTAAAAACTGAGAAAGCCTGATACAATTATGATGTCTTTTTCATATATTTAGATATCCCTTCACTGTTATGTATCTATCTCATCCTCTTTACTACCCCCCTCTCTCTCTCTCACACACACACACACACATAATTATATAGGCCTACTCTATATCACCCCTCCCACTACCCTCTCTCTCTCTCTTTCTTTTATCCTCTTTACTCTCTTCTCTCTCTCTCTCTCTCTCTCTCCCTCTCTCTCTCATCTCTCTCTCATCTCGCTCTCATCTCGCTCCCTTTCTCATCAAATCTTCTCTACTCATCGATAATATTACTGCTGAATGTGTCTAAGAATGTCAATAAATAAAAACATGAATTCACACTGATAAACGATTTTATTATTTATATAAGGCTTCCAAGTGGTACAATAAATCAGTGTATTTAATATTTTTAGCGCAGTACCCGGATGACAAATCAATATTGTTTTCGTATTGCTCTGTCATCCGGGAACTTCAACTGTCGATACAATATTGCTTGATTATCGAATTTTGTTATTTCGCTCGTCAGCCTGATATAGATAATAATGATAATATTGTATTGTTTTTTTTTTCGTGTGATACAAGGATAAGAATATATTGCTCTCGCTATGACAATATATTCTTGTATCACACTCAAAGCCATCCAATAAGTACTTTAGTTGCCCATTGACATGTTCTTGCAATAAATACACGAATAAGGTAAACTTGCAAGTTAACTCGATTGCAATGATACTGAAAATACCAGTAGAATGAGAAATATATTATGAATTTCAAAGAGAAGTGCTGAAACAAATGGGTTCTTTTTTTTAAATATGTAAGCTAGTTTTAAGCTTGAGTTCTGGTAATGGTGAAAAAAACATTGAAACAGTTCCTCTTCAAATTCACACTGATTGTTAGGTAGTACAACTAAATGACTCGTGCTAAAGGAATTTGAACGAAATTGTGTAATTGCAGAGAAATGAGCAAAATAAACGTTGAATATTTCATCGGTCGGGTGAGTCCCAAACCGAATTCAAAATTACTGATATGTCTGTTTAGCTCCCTCTTTCGGCAAGAACCCGATATCCTCCTCTCGGTGGGCGATTCATTCAAGCCAAACCCACACTATTCAGGGTTTGTCTCATACTCATTCTCATGTTTACTCTAAATCGCTGTGTCCGGGTTTCAAAGTTGCAGCTTCCTATTATAGGGCTCGATATATATCTCCCCCTTTCTTCTACTTCTGTTGGTAAGACAGGGACGGTACTCGGCATTATTTAGGCAAATTAGAAGTAACTTTTTTTTTTTATAACGGAACATGAATTCGAATCGTTTGTTTGTCTAGTCTAAGAATATTTTCCAATAGCCATCGACAATTTCTGTTATTGTTGTATTGTTCTATTTTTGCAACTATTAGACATACTATTTGGGGGAATGAGAATGGGCTATAGGAAAAGTGAATCATAAATGTTTTATTTCTTGTACAAATTATAATTTGGACTCTCGGTAGAACAGTTGCGCTGTAATGGCACTCGACCTGGACAGACCTTACCATCCGTACCCACGTTTTCATTTATGTTATTAAATTTATTTATATGTTGTTGATTGCTTTTGAAAGAACCATATTATATTGAAATCATCATCAAAATCATGAAGGACTTCGTTTTATTCGAGTGTCTAGTCTGAGAATACTGTCTAAAAGCCATCGGAAATGTATTGGTTATCACTTTATTATAATATTTATTTTATTATAATAGTCACTTTTTGCAAAAGTTAGACATAATATCGTCCCTTATTTCTAGAAGTGACGGTAATGAGGAAAATCGCATATAATTTCAGTTTGTTTTTTTTTGCATTTTTGGACATCATTCACTAACATCTTAAACCTCACAAAATTTCGAACCACAATAATATCTAATTATGTCACTATGACGACGACGTAAACAAGAAAATACCTAGTAAAGGATTTCCTGTTTTCACGAAGTGACGGCTAATAAGTACGCGCTGCGCTTACAGCCGGCCGTCACTTCGTGAAATTCTCGTCCGCTCTTTTCTGCTTTTATTTGTTTCACGAAGTGACGGGAGTGAAAATTTCGCAATTTGGAACAGTCACAGACCATGAAAAGGTGAGTTTGTTATAGTTTTTTTTTTAGGTAGAGTAATGTGATACACTCTTTTGAGTTATTCTGATTCTTTGTAAGCCATAATTAATATAGACTATGTCCATGAGCGCAGAAATGTATACAAAATGCACCGCCGTTCCACACATCGCCCCATATACTTATTTTCATGTAAGTGAATAAAGGGGTGAAGTATGTGATGCAAAACTAAAACGACCAAATCATGTCTGAACAAACATACATCTAGACTAAATACCTTAATTGGAGGGTCTTTCATATCTCATTTCATATCAAATATTGATTTAATAAGGTTTTTTTTTTTTTTTTTTTTTTTTTTACATCTAAGAACGAAGTTTTACGTTTAACGAAAGTTAGACTTAGAGTTTAGACCCTACTTTTGTTTTAGTTTTAGTTTTACTTGTACTTTAAGTATTAGTAGTTTAGCTAATTATACATTTTATTTAGAGTCTATAACTCTAGTCAGTAATCTAGAGGTGAGTAGATCAGGATCTTAAATCTTAAATTTTAAATCCGCTATTCTTTTACTGTTATAATTTTTTAATTTGTATTGCGTCTTAATTTGAATTGTATATATTTTGTATGTGATTTTTATTATGTATGCACGGACTTGCAGAAGAACAGCCATTGGCTGAAGCAAGTGATCCGTGTTGAAATAAAATAAAATGAAATGAATGAAATGATCTAGACAAAACTGAGTCACTGTGACTTTACTTGTAAAGGTGTGCTTGGGGTGTAAGCAGCTTCAGGGCTCCAAGCCCAAGGCCAACATGGACAAGGGCAAGGGGGGTTATGAAAATTATCATCATGCTGAGCTGAGATGGCATGGGATATTTAGACCCTCCTGTTTAACTGATAGGGAATTCACTGAGTTGCCTTTCAAGCAAAAAGGGACATGAATGAACAGTTATTTAAAAATGAAAATCAAATAGTCTACGGTCCTACCCTGAAAATGACTAAATGGCACCATCCGGAAATGGGATACTTTTGTTTGGAGACTGAAGTAATCTCATGAGTAGTCTACCAGTTGGGGAACAATGTCCACACGTTTAGCTTATTTTCTTCCATTGTCTGTACTCAAGGTGTGTTTTAAAGGCAGCACTTTAGTATCCTTGGTCCCTCACCCTATAAAATCACTAAAGCACTAGGACTGGTACATCTACTTTTCAACAATGCCACAGGCCAGATACAAATCCAGGGGAGAATAGTTTTCATGGTCTGTGCAAGAAAATCACACATTAGCAGCATATAGAGAGTTATGATTAATCATGACCGGTCTGTATAATGCCATCCATTGATTTGCGCTCACTACCGAACTTGCGATCGATAAAAATCTTTGAAATACACTGCTATTATATATGATGGCTACATAAGCAATTAAATATTAACAGGAAAACATAGATATGGAATATGTAATGCACTTAGCAGACATAGTACAAAGCTGGACAGGAACGTGTTTCTAATTTTGGCGAAGGCTATATATGTACATGACCATTGGTATATAATATTTTCAGCTAAAACTTCTATGAACCAAAATTGGAATATTTGTTGTAAATAGAGTGTATAGAGTCAAGTCTTGATCATCTTGTATGACAAGTACCAATCACACTCACTGCATATGTGCATTGGGGTGGTAGTTGTTTGGTAGGGGCAATTGAAAACGTCTGATTGGGGTCAGTTATGCCTAGTAATTAATTTGATGTACAAAAGATAATATTAGATTTATTTCTTTACCTCTGCTTGCAAAAAAAGAAGGAAAATAACTTGTACTGTAATTATTTATTTTATTCTACAAAATTAGATTGGATACAGGGACCGACATGCTGGTTAGATGGGTCCTTGATAATTCACTGAACACAGAGCTGCAGATATGACTTGGCATGGTGACCTCAAAGTGGGAGCGGTATGGAATTGTTGAAGCAATTCACTGAATACAGTCAGAGCTGCAGATGTGACTTGGCATGGTGACATCAAAGTAGTTCGGATGGCTTCGATGGCGATTCTGATGATGAGCCACTGTCTATGCTTGTGAACAAGTCAAAGGTATCTTCTTCCCTTCTCGTTTCCCAATAGTTGAAATTTGAGATATTCCTAATTAATTGTTTTTAATGTTTAGGTCTGAATGAGTGGTCCTATCGAGTTCAGCATCTAAGTTTTTTTTAATCCTTAAGAAAAATTGCTAATACTAAGGTTATACCAATAAAAGTATCTAATTAAGAGCCTCTCTAAAAGTTGGTACCAAAACTACACAAAATAATTTCACCTAATCATAAATATAATGCACTGTAAAGTTTCCTTTCATAATTGACATTCTGATAATGATTTTCTATTGATTTTGACTTTGATTTTTTTTATTATGATTTTTCTTTCTCTTATTTCAAGAATCTTCGCTGCTTCAACCACTATCGCTTGGATGACATACGTGTGAAGAAACTAGAATCAATCATATTGATCGTTGTGGCAATGCTTCAATGTTTCAATACCTCAATCTCTCTTTTATACTGTTTAATTGTAAACATTTTGAATATCATAAATATAGAAAATATAGAAAACTCCACTCATAATTTTAATTGTGTGTAGAATTCAGTAATCGCAATGAAATGGATTGATTATGAAATCAATGAATTGATTTAAAGTGAACTGGTAACATTGTCCATGATTTCTGAAACAATGAACTGAATGGTCGTACCTGTGTCAGTTTTCTGTGTAATACAGTATTTTAATAAACTCCTGCAAACATAAATCTTTGATATTCAAATGTAAAGCTCAGAACAGCTATTTATCAGGTATACCTACCTCATTTTTAGAAATCAGTAATGCATATTAGAGTTTTGGATTTCAGTTCCATGAATTCTCATATCGTATCTTTGTATTGAAGAATTTGTTTATTTCTGTTAAATGTTTCTATTTACAGGGGTTGATGCATTTATTAGAACATGAATATAACTTACATTTCCACAATTTGTTTTTCTGTCATAACACAATGTTACTAGTTCACATTTAATGGTTTTATTTTTACTTCTCTAGTTATTCTCATCATAAGTGTATTTGGTACTTCAAACTATCCTATAATCATACAATATAATGTTGCTGTTTTGAATTTATCTGTAGGATGAGAAATGAAATTGTTTAGTCAAAATGATATTTCCATGTTTATCATGCATTGTTCAGCTGATAATTGTTTAGTCAAAGATTACGTGTTTGCCTAGGTGAAGATAACCTTTTAGCATTGGTAAACTTTGTAGCGTTTGAGACTATGTACTAAATTTGATTGAAATACCCTACAAAGAGATTGTGTAAACTGACTTGCTTCTGATACTCTTCTCACAAAACATTTATGAAAAACAGTGATGAACAAAAAAATAACGTTGATGATTATATTAGTCATATTTCCCATTGAAAAACTCCACCATCTTTTTTTCTCAAGAACTGCCTTGTTTCGTTACGATCAACATATAAACCTTTCAGCTAGAACATGATAACCATGGCGTGCAAGAAAGAGACTATACCACACAGTACTGTTTTGAAGAACCTCTTTTGTCTTCTGGTAAACAATCTATGCAGATGATGATGCAAAAGATAAAGACATTTTAGCATATTTACAAGTACTGTATAATGTTTGAAATAACCTTCGTATTCCGTGGATGTATACCTGATGAGTCTTTTCCACAAAACCCTAAATGTACGTTTCAAAATGCAATACAATATTGATGATAATTGATGATTTGTTTGGTATGAATTATTTGATATTTTAAATTTATGTTTACCTCATTTTTGTTTATTGTTGTAAAGAACTTATTGGCATGCACCCAGTAGATTTTCATCATGTGTTTGATCTTGTTATTGAAAAAAAGATCAAACACATCATCATAATCTACAGAGTGCAAGCAAAATTTCTTAACAATAATTGAAATTTCTTTCTAGAAGCCTAACGATAAAAGCTGTGTATTCAAAGAGCATCGTACATACGATGAACAAATAAGAATAATAATACAACGTCGTTAAGCGTGAGACCGTTCTCTTCTATCTCTCCCCGCCAAATAATCCGAACAAAAGAGTCAACCGAGGGAATCAAATGTTAAACAATTTGTTTTTTCTACTGAGCACACCCCGGGCAAAAAGAAAGAAAAATAATGGGGTTTTAACCCCAAAACACCCCGTGCACGCGCCTGCACATGCACATTACATGTACATGTACATACTCCGTGGCAAAAAGGAAATAAGCGAGGGAAAGGAAGGGCAATGACAGAGAGAGAGAGAGAGAGAAGAGAGAGAGAGGGGGGTAGCCTATGGCCCGGGTTCAAATTCAGTTCTCTTTAATTTATTAGACCCAGTACTGATAATCATACTTTTATCCACCATGTGATTGCCATGTATACGCCACACCGAATAGCACCTCATTTTTGTTTATTGTTGTAAAGAACTTATTGGCATGCACCCAGTAGATTTTCATCATGTGTTTGATCTTGTTATTGAAAAAAAGATCAAACACATCATCATAATCTACAGAGTGCAACCAAAATTTCTTAACAACAATTGAAATTTCTTTCAAGAAGCCTAACGATAAAAGCTGTGTATGATTCAAAGAGCATCGTCGAGACGATGAACAAATAAGAATAATGATACAACGTCGTTCAGCGTGAGACCGTATGGCAAGCCGTTTTATCATTTAAACATATTTCTTGATATCAAGAATTCTATTCTTGATATCAAGAAATCAATTTTTGATATCAAGAAATCAATTCTTGATATCAAGAATTACCATTGGTTCACAACGTAAAATTATTTCTTGATATCAAGAATTCATTTCTTGATATCAAAAAATTGAATTCTTGATATCAAGAAATGATTTTACGTTGTGAACCAATGGTAATTCTTGATATCAAGAATTCAATTCTTGATATCAAGAATTCGATTTCTTGATATCAAGAATTCAGTTCTTGATATCAAGAAATAAGATTCTTGATATCAAGAAATAAGATTCTTGATATCAAGAATTGAGTTCTTGATATCAAGAAATGAATTCTTGATATCAAGAAATCGAATTCTTGATATCAAGAATTGAATTCTTGATATCAAGAAATAATTTTACGTTGTAAAGCAATGGTAATTCTTGATATCAAGAATTGAATTCTTGATATCAAGAATTCGATTTCTTGATATCAAGAATTCATTTTTTGATATCAAGAAATATGAATAAATGTTAAAACGGCTTGCCATAAGACCGTTCACTTCTATCTCTCCCCGCCAAATAATCCGAACAAAAGAGTCAACCGAGGGGAATAAATCAACTGTTAACCGAATTTTTCATGAGTCCTTGAAAAATTAATGAATACTGCTTGTCATAGTGCTAACGCGATTGTCGCTACAATTCAGAAATCGTTGCTTGGATTGATTTTCTCTCAAAATTACCATGAGATATCAAGCTACATAGAACTATGATCGACAAAAAGATATTGTCTTGAAAACAGTCAGAAACATTAGAACTTGAATGAATAAAACATAATGCAAATGAATAAGACTAGAATGAATAGGACACAAGTTCATTTTTACCATTTATATCATCCAGTACCAAATACCTAAGCAAAATTCGAGCCAGATGCATTTAATGGTAAGCTTAAAGACAATAATTCATGACAATTGTCATGAGTTTATCGTCTATACGTATTGCAAAAGATAATCAGGATAATAAGGATCAGAATGATACCTATACTACTAGGCCTACTTCTACATGTATTATACTACACTACTGCCATTGTAGATTATGCTGATAATACAGATGATAATAATGATATGCTAACAATTATAATAATAATACTTATATTAACCGTCATCATAATCATCATGTTCATATTCATCATAATGATAATAATAATGATAAAAATGACAATAATAATAATAATAATATTAACGATAGTAATCATGATAAGGATAATAACTACAATAACAATTATAATAATTACAAAAATAACATTACTAACACCACCAACCATAACAATAGTTATAATAATAATTGTTGTCATTATTATTGTCTTACTGCTGCTAATACTACTCCTACTACATAATTATACTAAGAAGAAGGAGGGGAAGAGGAAGAATCTTATTGTTTATTTTCTGTATTATCGAGGCATACAAATGCACAGGGAGGTAAGAGAGGGAAAGTAAGGCGATAAAGAGGGAGATAGAGGGAGAGAGAACGAGAGGGGGTAGCCTATGGCCCGGGTTCAAATTCAGCTCTCTTTAATTTATTTGACCCAGTACTGATGATCATAATTGTATCTACCATGTGATTGCCATGTGTACGCCACACCAAAAAGCACCTCACATTTGTTTATTGTTGTAAAGAATTTATTGGCATGCACCCAGTAGATTTTCATCATGTGTTTGATCTTGTTATTGAAAACAAGATCAAACACATCATCATAATCTACAGAGTGCAACCAAAAATTTCTTAACAACAATTGAAATTTCTTTCAGGAAGCCTAAAAATAAAAGCTGTTTTTCATTCAAGGAGCATCGTAGAGACGATGAACAATTAAGAATAATAAAACAACGTCGTTCAGCGTGAGACCGAACAAAAGAGTCAACCGAGGGTAATCAACTGTTAAACGAATGTATCATGAGTCCTTCAAAAATAAAGTAATACTGCTTGTCATAGTATTATTGAAGAACAGCAAAGGCGAACGATTGTCGCTACAATTCAGAAATCGTTGCTTGAATTGCTTTTCTCTCAAAATTACCACGGTTCAGCCTGCGATCGACCACGGATGCCAGTACGTTCCCTCCCGGCCCGTCACGTTCTGATGAGGTCCCTCACGTTTCTCACGTTCTGATCAAGGTCTGACGAGCTTTTCACGTTCTATCAAGGCTTTCTACGAATGAAACGTGGATGCCAGGCAGTTTTCGAGCATGTTTGTGCCTACGGTATAAAAGGAAGGCCTCCCAAAGAATCAAACTTATTTTCCTACGTAAATCATCCATATTCTACGGAATTCTGGTCTACCCTAAAAGAAGAAAAAAACACATAAAGTTTGCATTTATTTTCTAAGAGATGAAAAAACTTAGGAAAATGTTCACTGGTCTGGTCTGGTCTCGGAGGTTGGCTGCCAGTGCCGGTCCAGATGCTCCCTTGGATGACGAGCTAGATGCTTTCCTGGAGGCTCTCCGTACCAAGTCCGGTGTCGCTGTCCATCAGCTGGGGCTGGCTGATGTCGGTCCGCATTATTCTGTCTTCTGCGGTACGTCGGATGGCTGGTGGGAGGCTTCACATACTTCCGTCGACGTAGGAACCAAAGGCGGTGGAAGGTCTCCAAGGGGACCATCAGGATATCTGGGTTGGCGCCGACTGTAGACGACGTTTGTGTAGAAGCTGGGTGCCGGTAGGTGGAGCAGGTGAAGCGTCTTCTTCAGCCTCCTCAGCACCAGGTTCAGGTCTCAGTGCAGGGACCGGGTCAGCAGCAGAATCATGTTCCTCTTCATTTGGCGGCGGTGAACGGCGAGGATCTTCAGGCTGCTCCTGCTCCTCTACTGGTGATGGTGGGGGCTTCATACGTCTCGTATTGTAGGTGCAGTAATGTGTCGTCGATTGCTCAGACTCGAATGAAGTTCCCATGCCGGGCCTGGCTTTTATATACTCCTTCCCAGACCGCGCGCGCCGTGTCAGAACGTAGTAGAACGCAACGCGATGTAGCGCGCCGGGTCCGTAAACCGTCACATGCCGGGACGCGCCGTGATTTAACGCGACGAAACGGCTACCATACACCCTTGCTTGCCGTGAGAAGCGTGGCAAAACGTGGCTAAACGGGACAAAATGCGCTGCAACCGTGAAGCAACCGTGACAAAACGCGCACCTAACGCGACAGAACTTGTCAAAACTTGTCAAGGACCGTGAGATGCCGGGGAATACACAGGCGTCCCGTCCCAATACGGACCGCCTCCAAGTTGTGTTACGGCATATTACGTACTGTCACGTTTTGTTGCGTTTACCCCGTTTTACTACGACCTACTAGGTTTCTCATCCGTACCGTGACTGCCGTGGCAAATTTTTGACAGTTTAAAAATCTGGCCCGGCATCCACGGCAATCACGGCCTGTCACGTTTGCCCTTTCCGTCCCCCGCGTTGTCTCACGTCCATCCCGTTTTGTCCTCGGTGGCCTGAAACGTGATTGCCGTGGCCGCCGGGAACATAGTGTAAACGTAGCATAAAAACAAAATATAAGCGTTCTATGTAATTTGTGTTTTCACGAAATGACGGTTGTGTTAAAAGTTCAAACAGAGGAATAAAAAAGCAGCTACAGAAAGAGGAAAATGTACTCTATTTCGTAGTTCGAGTTATTTTATCTGTACATCAATTAAACATAACGTTTTGCCGTATTTAGTGTCCATTTCGGGAATTCCATCCACGAGATAAAAATCCCGTATGTTTTACGCGCGCGGCTACGAGCCGTCACTTCGTGAAAACAAAATTACAGCGCTTCCTTGAATTTCGTGTTTTCACGAAGTGACGGTTATGTTTATAGCTCATTTCCCCCAAAAATATAAGAAATTATGGAAATAATTAAACATAGAGATATGTTCTATCCCAGGATATAACATTTATTTGCCCTTGATATATTAAAGAGGTTGAGATTATAGTTTGAAAGTTTGGAAGCGATTTATTCAAAACTAACTTTCTTTTAATTGCGCGCTCATCCGTCACTTCGTGAAAATAGGGACGATATAATCATATATTCTAACTTTTGTTGGGGGGGGGGGTGGGTGGGTAGGATATGAAAAGCGAATGTATCATTTCTTGTAACGTTAGCTGTAAAATGAAAAAAAATGTTCAAATTCAGTATTTTTGTTTACCCAATTTGTACCTTCCCTTATTTGCCTTATATCATCATATTTCGGTAGAACAGTTGCGCTGTAATGGCACAACTAAACACACCTATTCATCTGTACCTTTTACACACGTTTTTATTTATGTCATTACACTTTAACTTATATGTTGTTGATTGTTTTTATAAAGGAACATTATATTCAAATCATCATCATGAAGGATTTCGTTTTTATTTGCGTGTCTAGGCTAATACTGTCAAATAACCTTCTGAAAAACAAGTTCGTTATTATATATGGTCACTTACAAAAAATATTAGACATATAACTTTTTTAAAACTTTTTTTTCGGGACGGGGGCGGGGTGGGGTGGGGTATGAAAAGTGAATGTATCATTTCTTGTAATGTCAGCTGTGAAATGAAAATTTTTCAGTATTTTTGTTTGCCCAATTCGTAACTTTATTTTCCATATCATCATCAAATCATTGTAGGACCCCTCGGTAGAACAGTTGCGCTGTTATGGCACAACTGAACAGACCTACTCATCCGTACCAGTTACCAACCTTTTTATTTATGTTATTATATTTATTTATGTTATTATATTTATTTATATGTTGTTTATTGTTTTTATAACGGAACATTATGTTCAAATCATCATCATAAAGGACAGCGTTTCATTGTTATGCCTAGTCTAAGAATACTGTCCAACAGCGTTCGTAAAAACAAGTTTGTTATAATAGTTACAAAACAGTTACAAAACAAATTAGACGTATAAGTTTGACTTTTTTCGGGGGGGGGGCAGGCCGGGGCGGATCCAGCCGGCGGTAGGGGTAGGGGCCCAATTCGTGAGAAAATATTTAGCGTTGATAAGCGGGGGGTATTGAGCACTAAAATAATTTTTTGTTTTGCTCAACCCCCCTCCCCCTTGAGCCCCCCAAAAGGTAAAATTGTGGTTACCATCTTTTTTGGGGCTAGGGGTGCCACCCTGGATCCGCCACTAGGGGAGGGGTGGGTGGGATATTGAGTTGAATTGAATGGAATCGAATGTATCATTTCTTCTAATGATAGCTGTAAAATGAAAATTGTTCAAATTTAGTATGTTTTTGTTTGCCCAAATTTTGCATTTAATTGCCATAACAGGCCTTTATCATATCATACAAATTATGATTTGGATCCTCGGAAGAACAGATGCGCTGCAATGGCACAACTGAACAGACCTATCCATCCGTATCATTTAACCACATTTTCATATATGTTATTACATAATTTATTAATATGTTGTTGACTGTTTGTATAACGGAACATAATATATTCAAATCATTATCACTAAAAGGACTTCGATTTTTTTTGTTTTTGTTTTGTTATAATGGTCACTTTTTGCAAAAACATGACATATAGTAATATATCTAACTTCGGGGGGGGGGGGATAGGGTGAAATATGAAAAGTGAATGTATCAATTTTTGTCACATGCTATATAGCTGTAAAATGAAATCGTTCGAATTCAATACTTTTATTCTTTTCCCAAATATTTTTTGTGTGGCCATATCATAATTTATATTATATCATAATTATCATTTAGACCCCTAGGTAGAACAGTTGCGCTGTAATGGCACAACTGAACATACCTATATCCATCCGTACCATTATTTAACCACATTTCCATTTATGTTATAACATTGATTGATTGTTTGTATAACGGAACCAAATGATTATCATCATCATAAAGGACACTGTTTTATTTGTGTGTTTAGTCTTATAGCATACTGTCCAAGAACATTCGGGGAAAAAACATTGTTAAAATGGTCACTTAGAAATAAAAAATATATAAATTTGACTCTTTTTTCGGGGTGAGGATATGAAAAGTGAACATATCATTTCTTGTAATGATAGTTGTAAAATGAAAATTGTTCAAATTCAGTATTTTTGTTTGCCAATTTTACCTTTATTTGCCATATCATCATATTATATAATCATCATATCATTTGGACCCCTCGGTAGGTTTTGATGTAGTGGCACAACTGAACAGGCCTATCCATCCGTCCTATTTACCCACGTTTTCATTAATATGCTTTATCGTTGATTTTTTTTTAAATGATGGAACATAAATTCAGATCATCGTCATATCCAGGACACTGTTTTATTGGGATCCGCTCGCTATTGGTAAGGACCGCTATTCATGAGGACCACTATGTATAATTTGAGAAAAAGGTTATTAATCATAAGGACTGCTATTCATAATATGAGAAGAGGGTCGCTATTCATAAAACAAAATCGGGGTCGTCAGTCATAGGGGTCGCTATCATTATTGATCCATAATTAAAATATATTTTCTTCGCAAAACTTATGGGCTTGTGTTCGAATTTTTTTTCCATTTTGCAAATCAATTTCCGATTGATTATGTTGTCCATTGCTCAATTCTTGACACTCCCTGACCTGCTAGTAGGCCTAGTGATGATAATACCGTACTTATTTACAACATCTATCTAGTAAAACTTTCCGCGATAACAATATAAGTATTTTAAAAAATAAATACACCCTGTATAAAACATTACAAGAACCGTGGTATGTATGACGAGAACAGATAAATTAATTATCTAGAAGATCTTAAGTACGTACTTTCGTTAAAGGAGTATACTAGGAATTCATATATTTCTGGCATAGTTTTATGGAAACACTGGAGAAAAATGTACAGTGTAGTTGTATATAACAAACAGGCGCGCCTTAGGGCCCTTGGTGGGGTCAAGGGGGCAAAGCCCCCGTAAGGGTAGGGGTTTTAGGCATTTAATTACGGTCAGATAAGCATATTTTGATACCTCATTTGTGACACTGGCAGGTCACTCATTCTTTTCTTCTCTCTTCCTTTTTTTTTCTCTCTTTAACATTCTTTTCCAAAAAAGTGAGGCGGGCTCGAGCCCCCGAGCCCCGCCGTTCTGCAGGCTCGGACATGAAGTCTTCTAAATAAGCATATATTTTGCCTGTTAATTTAGAAATTAGTAATTTTCCAACAAACGCATAAACCAGTATAATTTACAAAAAAAATTGAGAAAAAATCCCGGGATATCATGTCACTTTAGCAACATTTGTACATCACTTGTATCGAATTAGAAATAAACCACGTTTGAATTTTATTTGGGGGGCAACTGCCCCCATCAATACGCCAGTGTTCAGGGGCTCATGTCTTCTCACCCCTATAATATAAAAAAACATACGCCTTCCCATCCTCTCACAAATTTTTCACGATAATGCGTGTTTCGCTATTATAAAATCCTCCATTGATAAATATAGGGGCATGCGGAATGTTTAGGAAATTTAATCCCGGTTTACTCTCCTTTTCTTTGAATGGAATATATTTTTTATGCGATTCAATTCAGTTTTTTATTTTTGGTTAAAAAATACAAACCATTTTTACTCCTTTACTGCAGGTTTTTTCGGAAGGGGGCTTTTTGGGGGAGTAACGTGGAGTAACGTGGAGTAACGTGTCTTATCATCTTTATATAGCCCCAGCCCTTGTAGGGGCACTGCTGTTTTGGTCTCATTATTGGATAAAATGGGACGCACGTCGCGATCCGGAACGTTTGCTGAAGAGAGGGCAATATTATCTTCACTTTCCTTTTCTCCATCTCCCTTTCATTCTCTCTCTCAGGCTCTCTTTCTATCTTCCTCCTTACTTTTATTATTTTACCCTTCTTTATTTTTGTTGTTGTTTACGTGTGGGGGGGGGGCAGGTTGGTCATGTGACCTACACAACTGGCTCATATCATGCTATAAACGATATGAGGTCCATGATACACCCGACTCCAAGCAGATTCCACCTTTCCTCGTCCACTTCAAGTACTCAATTACATTCTTTATCTTTGCCCATTCACAAGACTTAGTGTCGTTCGAATCTGCTCATCATGATTGTGTAAAATTTAAAAAAATACATTTTGATGAGTAAAAGGTTGAGGGCCACTTTCCTGTATATGGATAATTTCCTATCGAAAGAACAGACAAAAAGCATCCGTGATACCATGCCCGTAGCAGGGTGTGTACCTATACAGTCATGTCTTAGCTTCCCCTTTCTCATGCTGTGTCCGGGTTTCAAGATGTGGCTTCATAATTATGAGAATGTAATAGGGCCTGTAATCTCTCCCTTACTTCAAATTTCTGTTCATAATGGTGTATACACGGCATTATTGTGGCAAATACATGTATATATTAAGATGTATGAGCGTGACCAGCTTTGTCTCCTGGCAAAAAAGGTAAAAACACCATTTTTTGTTTAAAAAAAGAAGATGGGCCCCCTCCCCTGGTACTCAAGGGGGGTGGATGTTGAGTAAAAAAATAATAGCACTATATCCCCCGTTGAGCAACAACAAAAAAGTGCCCCCCCCCGCTTATTCACCGGCTGGCTGAGTCGCCGCTAAATATTTTCTCACGAATTGGGCAAAAAAGTACTCACTACCCCATCCGCTTATTCACCGGCTTGCTGAGTCGCCGCTAAATATTTTTTCACGAATCGGGCAAAAAAAGTTCTCACTACCCCCATCCGCTTATTCACCGGCTTGCTGAGTCGCCGCTAAATATTTTTTCACGAATTGGGCCCCCTCTCTGGCCCCCTCCCTTGCCTTCGGCTGGATCTGCTCCGGGGATAGGGGCGGTTTAATGGTGGGATAAGAAACTCTAATGTTTTATATTTTGTATTGCTAGCTGTAAAATTAAATTGTTGAAATTTGGTATATGTTTGTTTGCCTAATTTTGACCTTTATTTGGTATATAATCATATTATTTTATATCATAATCATTGGGACCACTCGGTAGAAAAGTTGCGTTGTAATGACACAACTAAACGGGCATAATCCATCCGTAACATTTACCAGGGGCACTCATTTTTCCGAAGGTTCGTTTTTCCGAAAGTTCATAATTCCGAAACACAAATTTCCCAAGCCTAGGGGTTCATAATTACGAAGATGAAAAAGCGTTCATAATACCGAACATATTTTGTTGCATTATTCAGAAGTTTCGTAATTCCGAAGGTTCATAATTCCGAAAATGACAAAGGGTTCATAATTCAGAAAATGAAATCGGGTACATAATTCCGAAGGTTCGTATTTCCGAAAATGACAAAGGGTTCATAATTCAGAAAATGAAAAAGCGTTCATAATTCCGAAAATGAAATAGGGTTCATAATTCCGAAGGTTCGTATTTCCGAAAATGACAAGGGGTTCGTAATTCAGAAAATGAAAAAGCGTTCATAATTCCGAAAATGAAATAGGGTTCATAATTCCGAAAATGAAAGAGGGTTCATAATTCCGAAAATGAAACAAGGTACCTAAAAAGGAGGGAAGAGGAACAAAATGACTGAGCAGCCCACGCCCCTCTCCATATCAAGGGTAATAAACAAACAAAAAAAGAAGAAAAAAGGAGAGAGATACAAGGGAAAAGCCAACTATTATGAATAAGAACAAGTGAATCATGCGGCCGCCGGATAATTCTATCTTTCCTTAGGTTTATCGTATGTTTTTATTCTTCTATAATTTCCTCTTTCTATCTACAGCATAACAACATTATGGCGGCCGCCACAGAATTGATCTGGCGGCCGGCAAATAATTATTTTTTAATAAAAACATAAAATGCCAGAAACATTGGACATTGGACATTTGAGAAAAGGGTTTAGAGGATTATGCAAAATAATGTGCAACTAACCTAGCTCCAATTTATAATACATATTGTACAAGTACAACTATTTACAGCCACCCGTAACGAGACATAAAGCAAACCCCCTACATGGTCAGGACGTCAGCCGGTACAAATAACAAAGAAAGAAAGGGCAGAGAGAGTAGTAGAGAGGGAGAGGGAGAAAGAAAAAAACCGCGAAAGGTACAACAGCCCGTCAGTGGAAAAAGCCAGGCATGGAGTTGTGTAATGTGTATATTACTGTGCACATGGGCGTCATGCATCGGCGACTATCTTGCAAGTTCTCGAGGGGCTGCCAGCTATAAGAAAGGTAGGTCGATTATTAAAACACACAAAAGAGCATCTGTACATAGTATGCATATCGCCAGTTTTGGGGGAGTATTTCTATTGTTGAGCATTGATTGTTGACTACCTAATTGTCCGGTGAGAAGATGCCGTAATTTTTGCATAGCCAGACATGGATACAGCTCCGCGGCCAGTGCAGCGCAGCCCTAGCGCTAGCCGACCGATCGTGCGTCATCGTGCATGCAGCTTGCTACCAAATGCATAGACGGCAGTCCAGCTCAGCTCAGCGAGATAGCTCGCTAGCAGACGACAGTCCTCCCACTGGGCGAGAAGAGTGCGAGCTGCGGGCGTAATTTTTTTTTACACGCTAGCCTGGCCATTTCTGTGATAAATACCATAGAAGTGACTAATATTAGAGTCTAGCAGCCTACATGCGTGCATTATACCATGGACCTAGTAAGGTCCATGATTATAATATGTAGATCATGCATGCATCAGATGAAGACTTAGGTGGCCCTTGTAAATGAGACAGCCATCGCAGCCATCGGGCGATGGAATTCAAGAACTTAATTTAATTTAATTTAGGAACTTTACATTAATCTTGATCTAAGGACACACGAACGAACGAACGATCAGCTAATAAAGCGAGCAACCAAGTTCACCCGCACGCTGCACTAGCTAACTACGTGCATGCTTATGTGCATGTAGGCTTTCCCACCAGCGCACTGTTACGAGTATTACGGCGAAAATGGCCAGGCTAGCGTGTAAAAAAAATATCCGCGAGCTGCGGCGATGAAACCGCCATATGTTTTCGTTCAACCGAGAGAGGGCGTTAGACCGTTAGGAGATTCAAACAAGTCATTCAACGGTTTCCTCGCGAAAAGGGTATCCGACGAGGGTTGTTTTAACACCGAATTCTTCTAAATACGTCATGATAATAGAGAAATATTGATTACATTTACTATTTTAGTGTCCATCGAACATTTTATGACCATAAATTACCAGTTTTGTTGTCAATACGTTTTTACTACCAGAACTCAAGCTTATCTTTTGATGTATAAACGCTTTATGTGATGAGTGCGCTCGGGTAGCATGAGTTCAATACTCAATTCATTAAAAAAGGCAATCCACTTCGATCCAATTTCCCTATTATTTTCTTATAGTTTTCCATCCATACTTTTATTTCTTCAACTACTAAAACAGCAAAGTAATTGTCAATGAATGAAAGGTAAGATTACTAGAAATACACCAATCTTGTATCTTCTGTATCTTGTTCACTTCATTCACATCAGTTTTGATGTGACGCGCTGGAAAAGTATGGAACGGGTCCCAAACAATGGCAGACATTACCGGATCGTAAATCATTTGAATATCTAAAAACAACACTTGGTCCTTAATATGATTCTTCTGGAACACCACATCTAAACTTCCTCTTTTTGGATGATTTACCACATGGAACAAACTGAAATCTTTGTTATCTGATCATTAAGTTTGAAGCCATTTTAGAGGTATCCCTTTAAAGATACTATGTCCCTTTTGCAGCCAACATCAAATTCTGTGAGAACTTTGCAGGAATGATGAATATGTCATGTATGTCCTATCTGTGAAATTTAAACGTTAGCAGTGTCCTAATATTCAAATTATGCAAGGAAACCCGTTTACTTGCTAGACTTCACTGTCAGACACTATTGAGTGACTGACTGACTTTTTTCATCTTTGGTAATAACATACATAAAATGAGCTGTAAAGAGTACATGAGCATTTGTCTACATCAATAACCCACTTCTTGTAATGGCCAAAATTAAACTGATTGAATCTTTGCGCAGCATAAAACGTACGACCATTCGGTACAATGGTCTGAAAAATCAGACTATTACTTACTGGCTCTATAGCTCCTAAGTCGATTCGACAACTAATAGTCGTTATTTTCCCACTTAAAGACATTTTCAAGCACCTTTTTTTTTAGGGAAGTTCTAAATTAGTATTGTCTTTCAAATGCCGTTGGAATTTAACCTTTTCATTTTTTGGGCCTGCAAATGGGACATAGTACCTTTAATGTATTGAGGGTTTAAACCCAACATTTTGTTATAGTTAATGGTATCGAAAGCTTTCAATGGAAATACCAAGAGAGTTCTTACACCTTCTCTATAACATTCAAACTGGCATTAATGACGATTTGGCATTTCCTTCCTAAACCAGAGAGATCTTCTGGATGGTCTTTCTATTATCCACGTTACTGGGACTAAAGGAAAGGGCTCGACTTGTGCTTTCGTGGAAAACATCCTTGAAACTTGTGGATACAAAACCGGTTTGTTAAGGTAATGACTGATTATTTCTGAACATTTTCTATTACCACGAATAGAAAAATCTAATGGTAACTATGCCCAGTTAACATGCCCATATGGGGTCCATTTGGGCAGAATCCAGGCCATCTGGGCATTGAGGAACCCATACAAATCCCAAATGTAACCCTCATGGGACCCATATGGGTTAACCCATGTGGGGATCTACCTGGGTCGTCCCATATGGGTATCATATGGAAATTAGCTGGGCAAACCCATGTGGGAAAGATATGTATATAAACAAGAGTATCTTAACATTTGTTCTGGCAAATTCGACGTTAAAAACAAAAACATGCGATCTCCGTACACATGGTTTAAGAAGGATACTGTAAGACCAAGTTATAAAGACACATCATAAATGCGATGTGAACTTTTGACAACAAAACCGATGGACAAATAATTCTGCTGTATATAGGAGGCAAATTCAAAACAGCTTATCGTTCATCATTCTGTAAGTAAAAGCTTCTCTGTACTGCTTCTGATGATTCCATACGGTTCTTTTGATAAGGTAACCAAAAAAGGAACACCATATTCGAGACTTAGGCGATAGACCGGAATATACAAAAAATATCTGTACATTATCAATAACATCACTGAAATGATTCTTCCCCTTCTTCGTAGTAGTAGAAGTAGTATAATTATTATTATTATTATTATTATTATTATTATTATTATTATTATTATTATTATTATTATTGTTGTTGTTGTTGTTGTTATTATTAAGATTGTTATCATTTATGGTAATTAAGTATATGCCAGTTCATTTTCTTAAATATTTCTTAATTTCTTTACATAAACATTAAATCGTATGACCTGTATTTTAAACATGTAATGTATTGAAAGTTCCTCAGCTATTGCATTAATCAAGTTTACGTCTAATAATATAAGATTTAGATATCGTTAGATCATCTATTGACTTCGATGCTTTACAATTTCGTCACAGTTCTCCGTCGCTTATAGAAATGAGAGAGCGCATTCGTATTGGAGGTACATTCCTACCTCGCCGTAAGTTTGCAGAGTACGGGCTGACCATATTAAACAAACTTGAAGATGTTGAAAACACGGGTGACGAACAGACGACCTACAGACAACCTAATTTCATCCAGTATCTCACCGTATTAAGCATGCATATCTTCCTCAAAGAAAAGGTTTGCAAACTAGAGTAAATGTTCGATCTTGAGACCTGTCACTTGGTAGGGACCAGGTTAACAATCCCTTCTACGCATGTATATCAATGTCATTCACAAAAAGGTTGTTAGTCTATAATAATTATGTAATCGTCGGGTTAGCTGGTGTTGCCCCCTGGGCCACCGAAAAAAAGTTGGGTCATTTCACCCAATCCAGCCAATGGACCTTGGATTCAAATTAGTATGCCTGTTGAAAGCATGCATTAGAATAACACAAGAAAAACTGATAAGGCCTAACTGGGAATAAATTAGACCAAACGGCAATTCACCACCCTTCCGTCCAGATGGTATTGTAAGACGCCAATAGAAACTTGGGTCAGTTTTCCCATCATGTGCATGGATGAAGATGATGAAAAGGAAGAAGAACAAGAAGAAGAAGAAGAGAAAGAAGAAGGAAAACAATGTATATCGTGTTCGAAAACAGTCATCATTTTAAAGGTTTTTTCATTTACCGTTTAAATGATTTAATTTGTATTATTTCCAGGTTGATGTCGGAATCGTAGAAGTCTTTGTAGGTGGTGAAACGGACTGCACCAATATATTCAAGTGAGTTCATATCAGACAGAATTGTTTGAAACATGTACATTTTACTAAAATCTTTTTGGGGTGGGGAGTAACATGATTGTTATTGACAAAAAATGTGTAAATTTATAGTGAAGACGTTTTGTTCAAATCTGATAAATGTTTAAATAATGATAATATAGTTAAATTGTTTTATGTAGCGCCTTTCCGTTTAGAAGTAATACCGCTTGCACACGTGGCGTCCATTGCGTTATTTTCTGAGCTAATCAATCCTATCAAAGCAATTAGACCGCGCTCTTGTAATTCAACTCATTGATACCACTGTTTATTAGCCTATTTGTATACAATATCACTCTTACATTTCGTGTCAAAAGCCGCGTCTGACGCTGACGCAGTCCTACGACGACAAAATGACGCCCCGATGTGCAACGGGCATAACAGGGGGAAAAGAAGAAAAAAATCTGTTTATAGGTTCTTATTATCCCAGTCATTGCATGCAATTGCCTTCGAATAATCATTATAATGCACTTCGGCATACACACACTTTCTCTCCATCCATCGCGATGCATAATTATCTACCGCAAATGATGTTCTCATCCTATTATCGGTATACCCACTTTGGGGATCTTGAATCTTGAACATGCAGGACACCATCGTGTGTGGGTATCACTACACTCGACTTGGATCATCGTGACAAACTTGGAGATTCATTGGAGAGCATCGCTTGGCATAAGTCAGGCCTAGCAAGGGTATGGTTGATTCTTACACCATCAATTATTTCCGACTTACAAAATAGACTTGATTAGGGGGTGGGGTGACGTAGATACAGGGGGCATGGGGCATGCCTATTGAGTGGTGAAAGAAACCGTATCTCTCTCTATAAAAACAAATTAAAAAAAAGGAAACTAAATAAAGAGAGAAAGAAAGGTAGAGGGAAAAGAGTATTTGAAGAAGGGTGAAAGGACCACTTTCCATCCTTTTGAGTCACATTTCATCCACATATAGGACCGGTGCTCCCCTCCCCCATCTTCTATAATTATGAAGCCAGTGCTCTCAATGATCTCGCCCACGTTACGCCACTGCATCATTGAAATTTGTCAATGATATGCTATTGAAAAGCGAATTCGTCTACAGGTGTTTTGTATATGATTGTATTCCTCAGTGCTTTATCAGTCAATATGCCATAATAATATAGATTTAGTTGGCATGTCTGAAACTCTTGTCCCAAGCTCTGCCTCCTTTGATATTTTAATGGTTCTTATAAAAAACAAAATGCAGGCAAAATGAAGTCAAGAGAGAGAGAGAGACAGACAGATAGACAGGCAGACAGAGAGGGGGTGGGGCAGAACTTGATTAAAACAAGATCATGTACACTGTCATTAAAAACACCATCAGAATACGTCTAAAGCATAAGACAGTCATTAATTAAAGTTTTGTCCTGACATTTTACATGATTAAATAAGTAAGAACATGAATGTGATTTTCTATAATAATGTTTTACAAACAGAAAGATCGTCCCTTGTTCACGGTTTGCCAGGAGCCGGGACCGCTGAAGGTGATGGCCGAGAGAGCATCTGAATTCGGGGTAAGGCAAAACTGAGGAGCGATTTGTTTTGTTTTGTTTTTTTCACAGGGAGGGGGGCTGATGTGTGGCTTTTAACTCCAAAATTATCTGACAAGCACTACATTTTTGTTAGCTGAATGGATGAATGACTAGATACATTACAACAGTTTGGGGATGCCTATCGCTCTATAAAAAAACACTCTCACATGGAAATAGAGAAGAAATTGGTTAGCACTTTTTTTTGGGGTTTCCATTTCCCTCCAAATTCCCTGAAAAAAAGACGATTGCAGCATCCCGGGCTCCCCGGTCCATGGGATACATTGATTTATTAAAGATGATATGGACATTTGGTTTGTTTGTTTGTTTGTTTTACCTGACTGTAAAGAAAGCATGCGTGTGCTTGTAAGCAACCAGGGGGACCGACGATTTTAATTCCTCTCCGAGGGACTTGGTATTGATGATTAATGCCTTACCAAAGGGCACTAGCGCATCGAATCGGTTTCGAACCAAGGACCTCCCGTTTACGAGACCACTGCTCTACCACTGAGCCATCACGCCTCCGTACATCGTAACTCACTGCAAGTAGCCTCATAATCCAACCATATTAACATTGCAAAATGCATTTACAATTCATCTTTCTCAGGCAATCTTGAAGATTTGTCCACCGTTGGTCGAACTCGAGTTCAGTGGATCTCCAATCGAGCTCGGTCCCGAGGGCAGCCACCAGGCCATCAACGCTAGCCTAGCCGTCCAGCTAGCTCGTCATTGGATTGAAGAGCGTGATCTCAACCGATTTACATGTTATGGTATAATTACATTTCATTCATAATCTAGGGATTTGGAAATAAAATCAAAGATTTTCATCTTTCTGTTTTTTACTCCAATACAATCATACAGGAAACCAATAATAACACCTCTTCATATTTGTACGAGTTTCTTTTGACAGTTTTTATCCTGTAGGCATATACCTAAAGGTCAAGATAATCACTACGTATTGCTCGTCTTTAAGAATTATGATAATTTTCACAGAATTTTGGTTTTCATGAGAAGAGAAGGGAAACTGAGAAAGGGCGAATATAAACTAGGGAGAATTCGAGTAATACAGTAAATCAACACGTAAGAAAATATAGGTAATGGCCATACATATCATCGAAAGAATTTGAAATTCCAGAATATAATGCTGTTAATCTTGATTAATCATAAGAGGGTCATATCCCAGTTGACCGACCACGAATCAACGAAAGAATACATTTGAGAAAATATGAAAAGGAAACAAAAAATCCAAAAGGTTTACAAGCCTGACAAATTGTGGATACCAGTACACTCTTAAAGTCAGCGAGTAAATTTTGCCGAGTAAAACAAGTTGAGTAACAAAATGAGCAATTCAGTACTCAAGCTGGAGTAAGACCTTGATTTTAGTGGTACTCGTCACCCGAGTAATTTGTTACCTTCGATAAAGAGTAAATCAATGACTCAACGTTGAGTACGAATTTCATTTGTGTCAATTTTGAGTAAACTACGGTTGGGTATTACGCGGCGGCAGGTAATAAATAACTCAACATTGATCTCTGACCTGATTTTACCTCGGGTGCGAGTGAAAGTTTGATCGATGGAAAGTGTAACTAACAGCTGGCTCGTGCATGCGCATGCGCGCACGTGCACGTGCAGAATTAAAGCTAGATGCGAAAGAACTGAGAGTGAGATATGGATGTGACTGTCGAAGAAATTCTGAGCTCATGGAGCATGGAAGAGTTACAACCTACATTTTTAGGTAAGTATTCCTCATGCTAATTTAATAATGCTACTGTGTGATATTTAGTCAAGATATTTTGATCAAGATTGTGAAATTATTGTTGTCATGCACTGTCAATGTCATTATGCCTAGACTAGTCTATGTGATTGTGAACTTGGGCGTGCGTGCATGCATTAAAGGTACTATGTCCCTTTGCAGGCCAATAAAATGAAAAGGTTAAATTCCATGCAATGGCATTTGAAAGATAATACTAATTTAAAACTCCCCTTTAAAAAATGGGGCTTCAAAATGTCTGTAAGTGGGAAAATAAAGACTAATAGTCTTGGTTTTCAGACCATTGTACCGCATGGTCGTAAGTTTTATGCTGCGCAAAGATTCAATCAGTTTAATTTTGGCCATTACAAGAAGTGGGTTATTGATGAAGACAAATCTTTTACAGCTCATTTTATGTATGTTATTACCAAAGAAGAAGAAAAGCCAGTCAGTCACTCAATACTGACAATAGTGTCTGACAGTGAGGTCTAGCAAGTAAACGGGTTTCCTTGCATAATTTGAATATTAGGACACTGCTAACGTTTAAATTTCACAGATAGGACATACATGACACATTCATAATTCCTGCAAAGTTCTACAGAATTTGAGATTGGCTGCGAAAGGGACATGGTATCTTTAATTCAGTGACCGGTAATAGCTAGCCTACTTTGCATTTGTATTAAACACGTAGGACCTATTTGGCATGGCCTGGGGTAACTCACTATGAATATGGCGGACAAAGAAAGCGGACAAAATATACAGTTCCTCAGGTAGACAAAGGAACATCCCTTCACTGTTATTATGTAAAAATGTGTATAACAGGTGTCACATATTCACCTGTTCTACACATTTTTACATGATAAGGAGTTTACAGATAGCACATGGTACAAATGACCCCAAATATCCACAGATCTTTTACACATGGAGAAGTTCCACTTTGAGCATCTTAGAATAATAACTGCCAATGTGCTTCATGAATACCTTTTGTTTGTCCTCTTGAAAAGAATACTTCCACCTGCGTATCATAGAATGTACCGTTGGTGCATAAATGAATAATGTTACATAACTTTCATGAGCGCATAATCCAGTATTCATCTCTGTGGGTTTTACCATTTTGGTACAAATGACCTTTATCTGCCCATGCTCGGATTGTAACTATGAACTGGCTTATAGCATGCAGTGAAGGGATTTAGCTTTGTCTACCTGAGGAACTGTATATGTTGTCCGCTTTCTTTGTCCGTCATGTTCATAGTGACTCCAGACCCAGGAGCTCCGACGACGGCTTCGGCGTACGTCGGAGCTACCCTAGGCCTATTCTATTGATGCAGATGGTTCTACAGGACGATTTGCCCTGGGCATTCGGCCAATTACCAATATAAGGCCACTTAAAAAATATACATGTTTAGCGTTCCCGCCCGCTTCCTTTTTTTGGGCCGCCTCCTATTTTTTTTATTTTTTTTTGTGGAAATTTTTGAATTTTGTTGTTGATTTTTTTGTTGAAAAAAAACAAAACATGAAAAACACTGCTAAAATGGATCTAGGGTCTATTTCTGATTTTTTTTTAAATGTACCGAGCGGCCATTTTGAAAGAAAATAAAAAAATAAAAAAGAGCCTCCTCCTTCCTATTTTTCGAAAAAAACCAGGACGCTAAACATTTTTTGGTTTTGTTTTTTGGCCTTAAGAAAATCAATCTTCTTTTATCAAAACCAATATAATACTAGGGTCTAGGCCATCACTGAGCCTTTCAGGGTGGACTTCGATCCAGCTTTCATGAACGGGGGGTCCAGGGGTAATCCTGATACGGATGCAAATGTTGAATATTAACCTAATTAGCTTGCGGCCTACCTTGTTATTCCTTGGAATCTATACCATGTAGGCCTATCACATTTAAACATTGCCAAAATACTGCCTGTATCCTCAATCAGGCCCTGCATTGCATGTGCCTTGTTAATCAGGTCCAGTGCCCCTCCCAGACTTGGTTTGAACGGGGTGTGCTGTTATAGAGCTTCAAAACCCCTACTCATTTTTAAAGTAAGGGTCAATTAAGGGTCAAAAGTGGCCTATTAGACGGAGTGGCACATCCCTGTAGGTTATGTTTTATTATGTGATTCCCGCTAAATAATGATACAAGAGAATGCGAATCAGTCATGCTTGAGTGTCTTGCCCCCATACCATACCATCCCATTGTGGAAGGCACTCACGCATGACTGGGGGTTCATATTCTCTTTGCAAGTTTGTGTGAAATCTAAACATGTATAATGTTAAGATATTAAAAGATAATATGTGAGGTCATGCTTAGCAGGACTAGATCTAGACATAATTATACAAGAACGTCAATACTAAAATGCCCTCAAAAATTACACCCAGTACAATTACCAGAAAGAAAAAAAATCCACCTTTGTTCACACTGTCCTGTTAGGCATAATGGCACTCTGACATAGGCCTATAACAACAGAAACTTGACAAATCTGACAGCTTTCATCAATGTGGTTGCACTGTGTACTAAACAAATTGAAAGTTAAAACATATGGGGCCTGTCACCACGAAATGAGTCCAGTTGGTCAAAAATTTTATTCCTGTTTTTAAGTATTATATGAATCTACATTAAGTAAGCTTTAAATTAAGGGGTCACACATTAAAATTGATAAATTATATCCAGAAATATGAACAAAAACCTAATTGGACTTTATAAACAATGGGATTACCCAGTTTTGAGATAATTAGGTGTAAAGTTAATGATGCGTAACATAGCCTATATTATTTGCCAAAAATGTTAGAAGGATATATTTTCGTGACCTAAGCTCTGGGGACATAAACTACAAGACATTAATAAGTCGATTTTTGGAAAAATCTTAAATGTGGTAGGTGGGTCAATTTTCAGTACATACACACTATACATCGCTATTACTACGATTGAGCCTAATGCGACACTGGACTCATTTCGTGGTGACTGGCCCCATATGTATTACAGCCTCTTAAAAGTTAGAAGTGCAGACAAGGTGCGCATAGTTTCATTTTAGGTTCTTTATAGTGGTCACAAGATTTAACTGGATATGGTTTAAAAATTAGCTGAAAATCTTGATGAAAAATTGTGGTACTGATTTCCTGTATAGATGATGGCCAAACTTTTCAAAAACTATAGTTGTTTCTTATTTTGTCTTGCAGAATGTGGACTCTTGGATCTTGAAGCCTTTGCCTTAATAGAAGAGAAAACCCTGAGGGAAATCCTCCCGAAAAAACATACCGGCCTACGGCTCAAGTTTTGGAAGAAGTTTGTGGATTATGTTAGTTTTCTATTTGCATTATTAATGTAAATTGTAAGAAGCAATATGGTGTTGAACTGTGTGAAATGTTTGCAGAAATTTTCCACCATAAAGCAGGTGTGGCATCATTTAAAACATGCCCATAATTTAACAACAAATTATGAATTCAAAGTGAGGAAGAGAGAAAGAAAAGATGTAGACAAAAGAGGTTTTTAATATCATGTATGTTTACACTGTGATTCAAACTGATTTGGGAAATTAAAGACCACAAATTATGTTACTGAACTTAAAATGTCGTTGACTTTATGTTATTTGCATAGTGTGTGAGTGAAGAACTTCAAATCAATGCTTAATTTAGAAATCAGGCAAAATTATGGTTTATATTCTCTATTCTCTATTCTCTATTCTCTATTCTCTATTGACAAATAATGGTTACTTAACAGCTATAAAAAAAAAGAATAATATTAATCAGCGGTTTAGTTAAACCCTTAGTCAAAAAGTTAAAACCCTATAGTTGAATCCACCTTTGTTTTAATCAGTATTGAGTAAAAACATGTACTTAACTTAGTACATGTTTTTACTCAATATTGATTGAGCAACTAAGCGTTACCCAGAAAACATCATACTCAATATTTGAGCAAAAAATCGCTCAAACAATTTGAGTCAAAACATGTACTCGTTAATTGAGTAAAATTTGGCTCAACTCATGAGCAGTTTCTTACTCGACATGAGTTGATTACGTTTCTACCCAGTACTGAGTAAAAAGGGAACCGCTCAACAGAGGAGTAAATATTGAGTAAAGGTTGACTCATTAAAACTGAGTAGAGATTTAGTCTTTTATTGAGTAATATTTTTACTCAACAGATGAGTAGATTTGTTACTCAACACATGCTGAGTAAAGTTTACTCAAAAGTCGGGTGGTTCCCTTTTGACCACTCAAAAGAGTAACATTTTGACTCAAATTGAGCAGTTTTTTTTTAGAGTGTACCTTATGCATGTGCATTCAAACTACCAGTGCATTGATTAAGATAGATATTATAGTCTGTTTTTTGTTTGTTTGTTTGTGTTTTGTTTCTAGATCCAGCTACTAAGCAAGAGGATTCTCCGGCATCAAAGGCAACCAATAAGGTTGACAGCAATATTACGATAGACAACGTGCCTCATGCAAGGCCCTTTATCTTACCTGATGAGTTCATACAAGGTTTGAAACGTTTACTTCAATTTACAAATTATCTTCTAAAGCCTTTTTTAATCGTTTGGATCCTACTCTATTCAGCGCTTCTTTTTTGGATTCAGTATTATTTCATTTTTTCCCGTTTCAGAAACGTTATCAGCAAATACTCTGCAAATGAAAACATAGTTAATGGTCAATATCAGGTAGATATTAATAAAAGCCAATTAAGTCTCTTTAGTTCACCAGTCCCATAAGGTTTGAAGATCGAAGTATCAACAGGCCGTAGGGTAACATGGTGAAAAAAGGGCATTTTGACCAATGTGGCATATTATGATAGCCTTTCCGATAGGCGTCGGAATTTTTTGGCAAGTATACTAATAACGCGATTAGTATACTTGCCATATAGCCCGACGCCTATCGGATAGGCTACATATATGACCAATTGGTCATAGGATCTTAGACTAGAATCAAGTATCGGCATGCGGCATGGGGTCAAGACCAATGCTTTACAATCTATCGGACTTAGACCATAAACAATAATCAAGGATCAGTGTATTACTGTGGTATAAGGTAAATTACATGATCGTGGACCAATAGGCCATATAATGATCAAAGAGCATATACGTAGAATCAAGGACCAGCGGACCGATGGGTGGCAGGATGAGAGATCAACAGGACGTAGGACTTAAGAACTAGTAAGTCGTAGGATCGGACACCATTGACAGTCTTGACAGGCAGAGTAAAGTTCGGACCGTAGAATCAAGAACCAATAGTCTATACGATCAAATACTATATTATACGTAGAATCAATGATAAATGGTTCCATGCGCCAGTGTGATATAAGTTCAGAGACTATTAAAATGAATAGACCATCCATAGGGTCAAAGAGGAATAGGATGGAGGTTCAACCATTGGAAGGTAGGATCAAGTCCAATGAGCTGTAGGAACAAACACCATTGGGAACTAGAATCAATGATCAATTAGGGAACATAGAACAATGGACAATAGGATCAAGGACCATTGGGTCATACATTATGACCATTGGAACTTACGATTCATTTGCTTCAGGAAGAATCTAAGAGAACAATTTCTAAACAATAAATCCTCTCCTTATTATATTGACAGCTCTCAAGCGGTGCAACTTCCCGGGCAGATGCCAGATTGTGCGAGGAAATCACGTGACCTTTTACTGCGACGTCGCTCACACAGTGAAAAGCATGGCTTCCTGTGGGAAATGGTTCTTGTCCAAGGCGGGCATTGAGAGGGAGGAGCTTGGTGACCATGTTAGGCGTGTCCTCATGTATTCCATGGTGCCCAAATTCACAATGCCCGACATATTGTCCCAGATTGCGGTAATGCATATATTTGGGGCATTGTTTAAAATAATGTTCATACATCATTTTCATGATCCACGAAAAGGGTGCAAGAAGTACATATCAAGAAAGGACAGAGAATGAAAAGGAGTTCTGGTATAAACGAGATATTTGTTTTCGAAGGTCATGCGACGGTTAACCTGAAAAGCATCGTGTTGAAGTATGACAAGTTAATTTTAACTCTAATGTCCTACCTGCCAAAGAAATATCTGTCGAAATCATTTTTAAAACTGAAATGATATATACGATGGCCTAAACTTATTCAATCGGATAGGCTAACGACTAAAGCGATGGTATTACTCTGAGAGGAAATGTATAGTTGTATAACAAATTATATTCAATATATCATTCTATCACTTTCATTTTGACAGGATGTTGAGTTCGACGCAGTCCTATTTTGCCCAGGTTGGACAACATTTGGCGAACATGACGAGACACATCGTGAGTAATTAAGTGCAATAATTATTGTTCATCCCCGGTGTTCATCAATAAAAGATACACAATTTCATGCTATTCTTTTCTTTAAAAGTCATTTTTCTTTTTGCGTAATGTTACAGTCAAACTTACAGGTAAATCCAAGTCACAGCGCCCCACGTCAGGGGCGGATCCACTGCCGGCGGCAAGGGAGGGGGCCGAAAAAGGGGCTCACTTCGTGCGAAAATTTGAAAACCGTGCCGGCCGATTTTCCGCTCAGTGGGGGTAGTGAGCACCAATTTTTTTTACCACCCCCCTGAGCGCCAGGGGAGGGGGCCCATCTTCTTTTTTTTACCTGTTTTTTTTCCTACGGGAAGGGGGCCCCCCCTGGATCCGCCACTGCCCCACGTCAGTAGACAGGACTGGTTGGACGTGGTAAAGTAATCAACATTTTGAAATTTCTCTCTACCCTCCAATAAGCGCAACGTACAACCCGTAACGGCAACGTAGGCTACATGCTGTGATTAGGGACTTTTAGATTTGCACGTCGACATAGTGGACTGCAAAGTGTGACGTCCTTATAAGGCACTGTGGTCCTGGACTGTGGTGTCCTTTTAAAGCACTGCCGGGCACGGCCCAGTGCACACGCGGCAGTCCACGCTCTCGTCGTCTAAATCTAAAAGTCCCTATTACTGCTAAATAGCCACTCGTCGCTCCGGTTTACAAAATTGGCCTTACGTGGCGCCAACGGCAGCAACCGTATTGGGTTGCGCGCAAGTGTGACTGTACCATCATTATGACTCAATTCATTCCATCACGCTATTATTAAGCAAAAGTCTGGAATCCATACAAGTCATACGGAAACATCATCTCGAAGGACGTAGGGGAACCCGGGGCAAAGTGGAACGCGGGGCAAAGTGAAACACGCCCGGTAAATTTTTGTTCATGCTGCCATCTATCTAAGTTCATGTGCCAATAACACTGCAACGAGGATGCACCAACGAAAGTTGGGATGCACCGTTTTTACCAGAGTTGCGCGAATACGTCAGATAATTATGTGTACTTTTTACGGAAAATATCCGTTTTTCATACATAAAAAAACGTTAATTAATATAAGTATATTATCTGCTAAAAAACTGTGTTTTTGCCGAATTATCACGAAAGCCATATTAATGATGGATGGGCTTAAGCTTAACTTTATACATCGTAGCACCGCTAGTAATCATTGGCCCACGTCAAGTAATGCATGTCTGTACAATTTCACTAGTTCGGGGCAAAATGGATAGGGCATAGTGGAATGTGTTAAAGAGTGTTTCACTTTGCCCCGGAGGTCGGGGGCAAAATGGATCTTTAATATTTTCATAGTGTTACAACGTGTTTCACTTTGCCCCCGAGGTCCGGGGCAAAGTTGATTTTCAATATTTGTTCAACATCATAGCATTTGATAAAACTGATTATTTGAGAAACATTGTTAGTGTCATTTGTTAGTGGTAGTCCTAAGGTAAAAGTATAAACCAAATGTTTTGCTTTACTTTGCTTTGTAATCCTGTTCTGGTTGTTCCAATTTTGGTCCACTTTGCCCCGGGTTCGCCTACATGTATAAATTATGATTGCCTTTTCGAAAGAATCTTCCTTATTAAATATAAAGTAATTCTGAACTGTTTATAATATAATACTATAGATTCATTGTTCGAAAAGCAAAATACCAAAAATAATCGGAAAACTTAACGGAAGCTACATTTACTGAAACCACGTGTTCTATTGCTCTACAAGTGCAGGTCTGGATAACTATCCCAATTTTATTATTTGTCTTTTCTCATTTACTCAGCTGCAATACACTGATAAAAAATTGTTTGGCTAAAGTCTTTTTTGTGTTTGTACTAAAGAACATTCTGTACATAATTTGTTTTCAATCTGTGTCATTTTGTTTTCCGTTGTTCGATAACTTAAGATTACCTGTTAGCCATTATGTTTATTTATTTCCATATAAATCCTGTAGCCGCTCGGTTCAAAACCAAGAATCGTCAACGACAGCCTCAACAAGAATATCGCAACGCCCATCAACTTCGAATGACTTTTGAGGATATTCTAGATAGAAGGTATCCGGCTGACAAGAAGAAACCCATCATCAAAGAATTCCCGTCGGTCTCGACGGCCCTCCAGTGGGTTGTCGGTGGCGTCGATGATCTCCCTGAGCTCCTGATGTCGATGGCGCCAAAGTCAGACGATCATTTCGATGGCGGGAACCACATCCAGGTGTTAGTGACTGGATGTGTCCCAATCGTTGGTGGCGTTATCAAGATCTTTGATCCGTCGTCTGTCCTCGGGTACGAAAACGGCGTGTGATACAATAGTCAACGATCTGCGAAGAATCATATTGCACCTTCACTCTCCTCTCATGATGAATTAATGCCGTACTTACACGGCTTCGAACCAAGGGCATTCTGACTCTTCTCTATCCACCAGCCCGTTACAGTAGACATACATTAGGTTGCCCAAGCAAAACACCGGTAGAAAGAATTTACATATCATTGGAGGTTTTCTTTTATTTAAAAACAATAGAGTCTACCATTATACGTCATTTTATTCGACTTTTAAGTGAGCACTCTTTTTTTTTTTTTGCACCCGAAAATTGGAAAATTGGCAAATCGCGCCGGTCGAAAATTCGTTCAGTGGGGGTAGTGAGCACTAATTTTTTGGGGCCGGGGCCCGTGCCCCCTGTGCCCCCTGGATCCGCCAATGTAAACACATTGAACACACTTCTACATTGTCAAACGTTGTTGGGTATCACTTGCTCGACGACTAGGAGCTCGCTGTCAATGCGATTGTCAACTTTACATTCAAAATACGTTCATGTATATACACAGGTTTTATCACCAGAACCTTATAACAGTTATTCTACGAAAAGGAGGTCTTGAGTATTAAAAAAAAGGTGGGGGAACGGGGGAGATAAAACTCAACGAGCAAAATCTCTGGAAAATCTTCAGATCCACTTTTGCAAAAATACACATTACATGAACTTAAACACACTATTTTGAACTTTGTCGTGATGATTAGGTTAAAGCTAGAGTGACTCCACAAACCTTCACTTCCATAGCTCATACTCTGCAACACCTGCAAAGCATTCCTAATCCTATGCATTTATTATTTCTTACTCTTAGACAGCAACCTTTACCAAACATAAGTATGCATACATTAACGAAACAAACAACATTTGCCTGCTGTACAACCGTAACGCATGCAAAGTAGATTCCATAATAAGACCATTTTCGTAATGTAATCACATTTAATGCATTATAGTCTTTGGCCAGTGTCATGTTAAAAATGATTCACCTGCTACAATTCATTGTTTTTCAATATAGTCAGAATGCGAATTGCATACATAAACTGTTGCTAGGTAGGACAAACATTATGGCTTGTCCTACCTAACAACACGGAATGCTTTGTATGCAAGGCACATTTTCACTATTGAAATACAATTATTCGAAAGGCAATTAACAAAGATGTTTGCATTACATTTGATTACATTTCCACACAAGAATAATATTTCAAACTCCTGTACCACGAGTCTAGTGTGCAAGGATGCGCGTCTCTTGAGCAACTCCTTTTATTTTATGTTTGTAATCCACCGCCTCGATATTAAAAACTCATGAGAATGTTTTCTGTTTGAACATAATTCTGATCAATTTCATTAAAAGACAATTACAACAAATTCAAGAAAGAAACCTGACGACAATTCCAACACTCATTGTAATGTTCGCACATTTCAAATGTATCAAAATCAAAAGGTATTCATTTTGGTGAATTTAATGTAGAACAATATAAAGAAATCACATGGTCTAATCAGTTTATAAAAACACTCGGGGTTTATTTTAGTAAGAACATGAAACTAGCTTATGAAAAAACGTGGAAGGATAAGGTAGAACAAATTGAAAACCAAATTAAACAGTGGAAATGTAGAAAGTTGACATACTTTGGTAAAATAACTGTATTGAAATCACTTGTATTGTAAAATATTACTTATATTATGTCAGTTTTTCCAAATATCGATTTGATAAATAAACAAATTGAAAAACTAATTTACAATTTTGTATGGGATGGTTTAGATAGAGTAAAGAGAAAAACTATAATCGGGTCAACTGATAAAGGAGGTTTGAATATGCCAGATTTTGTTTTGAAAAGTTTTACTTTAAAATAAACTGGCTTTTTAAGATAATGGAAAATAAAGATCATAATTTTAGATGGAAGATTCTCCCATATTATTATTTGAACTATCTTGGCCCCAACTTTTTAGTCCTCAAGATGAGTTTCTTAAAACACGAAGATTTAAAAGTTCTAAAAGATATACCTTTATTTTATCAACAATGTATTTCGGCATGGAAAAAATGTCAATGTGTAGATAAATCATGTAATGAGATCACTAATATTAGAATGCAGCTGTTATAGGGAAACACATATATAAAAGACAAAAAATTATGTTTATGGTGGAAACATTGGCTAAAATCTGGAATATTATTTATTGGGGACATCACAGACGCCAAAGGGGATGTGGATATAAATCGGGCAAAAGAATTACTTTGTATTAAAAACAATTATTTATGTGAGGTTAAATTGCTTTGGAGTTGTATACCTCGTGACTGGAAAAGAAAATTAAAATGTGAAAGTGGCTTTTGTTCATATGAAAATAAACGTCTTCATTATTTTGAATTGACACCAAAAGTATGTCACAATATATCAGTTACAAAAATAAAGATGTCACAAGTTATATATAAGGTATTAGTTGATAGAACTTTTATAAATCCAAATGTTCAAATTTATTGGGAATATTTTTTTGAAAAAGTTATCCTGGGCAAATATTTGAAAATTAATTTGACATACGTCAAAGAAATACGATTAAAACAGTTTAATTTCAAACTACTCTATAAGTTACTAGCATGTGAAGAATATCTATATCGTTTCAAAAAATCTGATCATGATTATTGTTTGAAGTGCAAATGCACAGAAAATTATTATCATTTATTTTATGATTGTGTTTACTCAAAAATATTTTGGAACAAGGTCTTAATTTTTCTCAGAAAAACAGAAGTATTGTTTGATAATGAACAAATTGATTACAGTGATATAATTGTAGGCAAGCAATGTGATTATATAAATTCAAAATATGTAGTTTTTAAAAACCTATTAATTAATTGAGCTTCTTATGTTTTATATACACAAAAAAGAAAATGTAATTTTATAAACATATTCGACATTTATGTAAAGGAAATATTATGGAGGGCAAATGTTGAAAAGTTTCACCTCTGGAAAAAAATGTTAACTATGTTAAAAAAAGTATAATTATTTTTTGTGATATAAGTATAATTCATGTGTTTTTCTTTGTAATCAATATAATTATGTCAGTATTAATTATTCAATTAATAAATGATGGAAAAAAAAATGGTGATGGAAAAGCCTATTGAAATTGCCCAAAGTTAATTTGTTTTAAAGTCTTTGCCTTCTTGTAGTTAAAAAAAAGAATTAAAATTAATTTATTTCCACATCGCCATTAAAAAAAAGTAATTATGATGTTAAAGAGTTTTTCAAGTACTTGCTCGTGAAGTTGCACCTGGTTGCGAACTGGTTAATTGTGACTACTCATGGTGTTTCAACTAAATCAGGGCTGCAGATGATATATGTAAATATAACTGCAACTAACAAGGACGCGATCTGATGACGGCGAAATGACTATATGAAAATATACTGGTATGAATTTAATCCCTCGCCGCCATTCATCTCCTACAAACGTGTAACGTGATAGAGAATTTTGAGATTGCACCTGGTTGAGACTACTGGCACTGGTATAATGTTTGAACGGAAAAGCTGCAGATGGCATTATTTGCTTCCAATATTCATCTGGATGTGGCTACTGAAATTCAGAGACCAATTATAGAGCCATTTCATGACTGCCGGCTACAGTGGAATACCAGCAATATTTTTTTAAGGCGACGCCTATTGCCTATATCAAATTAAAATTGAGTGAAGGGCTGCTCATCCAAAAAGTCACTGAGCATATCTCGAGTGACCCGGAAATGTTATGTGTATTATAAAAAGGTATTTGAGCTGTGGGCTGATGACCTTTTTTTAATTGCTTGTCACAGGATTTTCAGACTTGTTATAACAATCTGGAATAGCTGTAAATCTCTCACACAGCAACAAATTTCACTTTACATATCAAGCCTTAGTTTCCACACTCTTTAACAATATATTGGGTCTTCCATCTTAATAAAAATAGTTGGAAAATCGAACATCTTGTAAAAATTGTATTTATATAAATCGATCCTTGGTTACGTATGGGACCACGAAAGGGGGATACTCCAAATTTATCTAGCATAGTCTCTGCAAATAGATTTATTTGAAATTAATAAATGATTACATTATACAACATATATTTACAGTGAACGGTATGTCTTTTGGTTTGTTTCTTTGTCTTAATGTGTGTGGGCGCGTGCAGGTATGTATATGTTTGTGGGTGGATGTGATGATGGATGGATGAGTGGGTGTGTGCGCGTGTGAATTATAAATGTATTAAGTTAATTGACTTATGTTATTATGATAGGTTTTTTAAAAATAATTATTTGTATTGTTTTTAAATTGAATGAAATCAAAATAAGAAATTACGGAAAAACAAAAAATATGCTTTTTGGGGAGGTGGTGGTGGATTTTTTTAATTTTTAAATTTATTTTTTATTACAACTGATTTCATTCACACGAAAAATCGATCGTTATGAATGAATTGTACATGTATTAAGTTGATTGAATTATGTTATATGATGAAGAAAACAAATATTTTTGAAGAATTATTTGTATTGTATTGATAAGTGTGAGTGTGTGTTTCCTCCATGAAGAAAGGTGGTGTAAGCTTGACTTAATATTTTATACTGTAGATATAATGGTATAAAATGGAAGCCTATATAATACAGCTTCATGCTTATTAAATGAAATTGGGCATGCTTGAGCGATTTTTAACACTAAGATGACTGTGGTCGAATTTGTTGATGTATGAATGATTTGGCCATTTGAGTGATTTTGTTCGTAATAATTTTCCCTGCATGTTTTATTTGTTTGTGCGTCTGTGTTTTTTTTTTAGAGGGGGGGGGTAGTAGGCTTGTGTAATTGAAAGCATTATAATTTTCTACGCATAGGTTTTGTCCCCAAGGCGGCCGGGTGTAGGGACTTCGGGTCCTCTCTTATCCTGGCAACGGGGTGCATGGTCTATTTGTAATTTTAATATTCACATCTACATATTATTTTGATGACGAAATTACATACGGTCACTACAGTGCGAGCCAGCAAGTACAGCTTTTTAAAAAATGTCTATTGTTTGAAGATGGAATCGAAGATATGAAATAATAATACAGATATTTTTTTTTAACCCCTCAACCACCCCCAGGGGCGGATCCAGCCGGCGGCAAGGGAGGGGGCCTTAAAAGGGGCCCACTCGGCATGCGAAAATTTGAAAATCGTGCCGGTCGCTTTTTCGCTCAGTGGGGGTAGTGAGCAAAAAAAAAAAAAAAATTTCCCTTGGGCGCCAGGGGTAGTGAGCACAATTTTTTTTTTTGGTACCCGAAAAAAAATTTCCCTACGGGAAGGGTGTTTTTTTTCCACCGACACCCCCCCCCCTTGGGCGCCAGGGGAGGGGGCCCATCTTTGTTTTTCTTCAAAAAAAAGGGTGGTTTTAACTTCTTTTTTTTTGCTAGGGGAGGGGGCCCCCCCTGGATCCGCCACTGCCCCCCTCCCCCCAAACAAAAAAAATCCACCTTCGCGATGACGAGACCCCAAGTCGAGCAAAACCCAACGTTGAGGGAGACGTATCAATTTCGACAACATAAATCGTCGCTAAAATGGCGTCCATTCCGGTGTATTGTATCTGCAAACAGGTCTACGATTTATCCCGTTTTATGATAGAATGTGACGTCTGTAAGGATTGGTTTCATGGAAGGTAAAATTATGTAATTTCATTTATGACATCGTGGTTCACCGCTTTCTGATTAATTGGATTTTGAAGGAATGTAAGACTTTTTTAAGATGGCGAAGAATGCAGACATGATTAGCTACATGAGGGACTGTAGAATGCAATGCCTAGATCTATAGTACTACTACTAGTAGTAGGGTGTCTGATCGCGCACCCGATGTTGTGTGCTAAAATCCTTCCCATAGAGATTGCACGCAGCCCTATGCGGTCTACGTGCATTGCGCGATCATCCAAAATTGTCAAAGTTTTTTTTTTTTCAAAGTTCAAACCTTTATTCTTTGTGATCCTGAAGGTGATACTCAATAAATGAGGTGTCATATGAAAGAGCAGATTAATTCCAATATTTCCAGAGGGGCGTCATCTCGAAATTATAAAAATATCTTGGTCAAAACAGCTATTTAAACATTGTTTCCTGGCTCCGAAATTTGCCACTTATGAGATATGACGCCCTGGCGATATGTAGTCCCAGTCGTAAGGAAAATATCCCTACGCTTATTTTTCGCTAGCCCCAGGGATCACAAACAATTACAGTTTGAAAATACCCTTCCCACATTTTTCGGATCAGCTAAGTAGGAGGCGTGAGCTCCGCGCCGGCCGAACCCATGGTGATAGCGCGTAAAATCTGCACATGAATATGCATCGGGCCGCGTGTCTACAAACCCGGAAGTGGGTGCCCATTGAAGACAATGGATTACCGATCGCGCATCAGTTAAGCAACACGCGTACGCTTGCACGCGTATGTGTACGCTTGCATATTGCGCAATTCAGCTGTTGTGCTAAATTTAGCAAAACAACATAACTCTGCGTGTACGTCTTTTTCGTCGATTCTTACAAAAATGGATGAATATTGTAGGGAATTGAAGGGGCTGTAACTTTTGATAGAAACATCGGTGAGTCTTGAAATTTGAAATGTATTATTCTGAGTAAATAATTTTTTCAATTATCCAACCAAAATGGTGAAAAACGATCCAAAAGGGAAAATTGAAAAATCGTTCAGACACCCTACTAGTAGGGTCTACTAGTACTACTAGGTCTAGGCCTAGGTAGCCTCGTAGGCCTAGTACTACTACTAGTAGCGGAACAATTGCAGAATACCCTACCACGGTTTTACAGAATTAGAACTAACAGTAACAGTCAAATATTAGAAATATAGAACTAGTAGAAGCCAATGGAAGAGTACCAATGACCATCGACCAACAGTCTGACAAATATTAGAAAAAGAGACCAACGACCCAACGACCATCGACCAACTGTCTAACAAATATTAGAAAAAGAGACCAACGACCATCGACCAAATAGTGAGGCATATTTGTTTAAAAGAGCCAACGACCAACGACCATCATCCAAGGACTCACAAATATTAGAAAAAGAGACCAACGACCCAACGACCATCGACCAACAGTCTGACAAATATTAGAAAAAGAGACCAACGACCATCGACCAACTAGTGAGGCATATTTGTTTAAAAGAGCCAACGACCAACGACCATCATCCAAGAACTCACAAATATTAAAAAGAAGCCAACGACCAACGACCATCGACCAAAGACTCACAAATATTAAAAAAGAAGCCAACGACCAACGACCATCGACCACCCACCAATACTAGTCTAGTCTAAGCACAAAACTGTTTTTCTTTTGTATTTTTAGCATGAGACATTCCACTATTGTAAGCACAAAACTATTATTAGGTGGTCTGTCATCGACAGACCACCTATTGATTTCGTCAGAATTTTCTTTCTTTATTATTATTTCTTTATTTATTTTTATTTCTTTACCCCCCATTTTTTGTGCACACGATTACTCAATATCTAACCACCCGATTTCTTTCAAATTTGAGACACGCATAGGTCATTGTCATGAGACGTGACAGCCGCATTTTCAAGTTCATCAAATAATCATGACGTCATCCAGGCGCCATTTTGTATATTTTTTTGAAAATCAACTCATGATCATAACTTCATAACAGAAAGTCATTCATCATTCACATTTATCATGATCAAGGTCAATATCCGTCCGGTCAATTTCATGTCAATAAACGCGCGCGTACGCATACGTCCGCGCGTCAATGCGCGCGCAAAATTTCAAAATGCTCAAAATCACTTTTTATTCAAAGTAAAGTACGTTTTAGATCTTTTTAAGCATTTCGCAAAAAAACGCGCGCACGCAAATGCGCGCGCGTTTTCGTTCGTCATGGCCGTACGCAACATAGATTCGACATTTTTTATCTTTAATGATATTCCCCATTTTTTCCCGGACAATTTGATTCCATGTTTGTCTCTTTATGACCATTAATAACGGAATGAGCGTCCGTTCAAGATAAATGTCCGTACGTGCGAGCTCTTGTAATACATACCATATATCGGCCAAAACATGCCTATACAAAATCCATTATAGCTCTTTAGGAAGTCCATTGACCCCACAATTTTCGGTAATATTTGGATAGTGTATGAGTCGGAGATATGAATTCATGTCTCATTTGGTCTTCAAGTATATCGTGACGTCATCATAATGGCCTAGGAACTAAAAATACGAGTTTGCATATTATGACGTCAGCATATTTATGGAAAATTGATTGTATCTTTGTCAATATTGATCAATTTTCTTCCAATTTTCTAAATTTTGTAGCTGAGACGATTCTCTACAACGAAAATAATTCAGATTACATAACAGACCACCTAATTCGTCCTCAATGACGAATTAAATTTCTCGTTTTTCTTTTGTATTTTTAGAACGAGACATCACTTGTTAATTAAAAAAGCACAAAACTGTTATTTTTCTTATGTATTTTTAGAACGAGACATTACTTGTTGATTAAATAATTAGTAGGGTCTTTGAACGCAGACTAAGCAGTGTAAGAGAGGGCACAAGGTACAAACAAATACGTGTGTGGGACTATGAACGGGCTTGACATTTTGTGTTACTGAAATGTGCTCAGAATTCAAGTAATTCATCTATTAAATGACTATAAGAGACAATAAACAAGACAAAGGTAAGGACAAGAATCAGTGCTTATCAATATAACAGACATTTTGCATGAAATACCATCAGGAAAGCCATCTAAATTTGTCACAAATTAGCGACAAACACACCAAATTCAGCGCTGCAATGACGCACAAAACGTAGAATTCAACTTTTCATCCACCAAATGAATTCAAACACTTGCATTATACAATCTTCAATACCTGTATCACCGTTATCGCAAACAATAAAATCACAATCTATATCTACGGCTAATATATGAAGACTAACAATATGGTAGGGTATTCTGCAATTAAGCCCTAGTAGCTAGTCTATAGCTATGTCGGCGCACCTGATATTCAGTTTAAAATTGACAAGAATTTTCTATTGCATTCCCCTTATGCTGTAGACCTATCTGATCTTATTCCTAGGCTTAAATTCTAAAGATTATTTAGATTTATCAAATAGGCCTAGACTATTTTGACATTTTGTTATCATTGTTCTTATTTTCACAAGAATAGGCAGGGCTGTCAATCTGACAATTACAGTAACATTGCCATCTGCTATCAATTGTAACAACAAAGGTTCTTAACTTCTTCCGTTCTCGCATTTACTTTACATGCAATTCAAGGCTTGTTGATGAAAAGTACTAAAATTAAATATTTCCCACTATTTTAACTCTTATTTAATGACTGTGTACATGTATTGCCGTAACAGAGACGGATATTTTTTGTTGGTTGTTTTACTTAATTAATATCAGAATTGCTCAATTACATATTAATACACAGTGATAACTCCAGGGAGCTCCGTCGCCGAATGCGTCGGAGCTCCAGAGCCTGCATAGGAAACGATTCAAACAGCGGGTTGGGTCACATTATTTGGAAATGTAAAGAAGTAGTAATTACAATTTTGACTTACAATGTTTTTCGACTTCTCTGGGCATCTTTCTTACCACTTGAAATTATAATTTGAAGAAGTCTTCGATGGGAAAAAGGGTGATTCCTTATCCTAACCCAATTCGTTCCATGTTGTATATCGTCGATTCAACATGGCGAAGAGAAAGTAAACAGGATAACTCCCTGTTTAAGTGAATGTGTAGAAAGATCATAGCTGGAGGATTTCTTGTCCTTTTTTTGCAAGCCATAGAGTCTAGTCTACCCAATAATTGACATGTGATGGCGCTGCCCATCGACTAAAAAAGTTATGACAGAGATATGACAGGGTCGGAGGCGTCGTAACTACTTAGTCAGGATGTTGTCCTTAATCTTGGCAAAGCTAAAGAGGGCTTTGTGAAAAACATATAGCAGACAAGTAGCTTACTAACGCTGATTTAGTCAAGAAGTTAGACTTACGACGGTTTTAAAAAACAGGCCCCTGCTTGTTAAGATGAGAAAAATCACCTGTAAACATAATCGCTAATTGATTGATGCATTTTTTTCCCCTTGTTCTTCTTCAGCTGTGTTGAGATTCGAGAGGATCAATCAGAAGATGTGGAAGAGTTCCACTGTCCAACTTGTGCAATAGTCCATGGACCTACAAAACGTAAGTAGTCAGTGAAACATGCCATTATGAGTTTACAACCTTTAGATGGGAATGTGGGTTGTGTAGGGTCTGGAATATGAAGAATGCAAGTAGGAAAGTAGTAACATTTAACTTGTGGACTTCTGTTGGTTTGTTTCTTTTGCAGAAAGTATACTTTGTGCCTCAAAATGTCAGTGATGTATTCTGGACTTGTAGAACCCTTTACCATGTGTTAACTTATGCATTCTTTAAAAAGATGTACCCTGGGGCCCGTTTCTCGAAACCAACGACAGGACAGTCATAACTTTATCCGCCAACTACGGAGATGTCTCTGATGTTCCTAAACCGTTTCACGAAGAGCTTACTAGCTAGACATCTCGTGAAATCGATACTATCGGCGAGAAGAGGAGCCGAGACATAGCCTTAGTCGCAATTCCACCGGATTAAAAAAAAAAGTAATTTTAGGAAAACTGCAATTATTTAACTAAATTAGGACTAAAAAGATTGAAAATGGCACCAGGGATTAGAGATGCAATATACTTCAAAATTTGAGTAGATTATACCATAGAATTACTTGTAAATTATAATTGTGAGTATTTCATTTCATAACCGGTGAATCAGCTTTGTTTTTTAAATGGGTACCCCCGGATATTTTCATTTGATAGTTTATAAAAATACACCCTTATATTATTCTTAGTAAAAATACGATGTTATGAAAGTTTTGTCCAATGTTTTACGCGTTAGCACAATACTGAAATGACAAAACTTCAACATTCCAAACGTTCTAAGACTTTCAAAATATAAAAAATGATAACTCCCTGTTGAAGTGAATGTGTAGAAAGATCATAGCTGGAGGATTTCTTGTCCTTTTTGCCAGCCATAGTCTACCCAATAAATGACATGTGATGGCGCTGCCCATCGTCTAAAAAGTTATGACAGAGATATGACGGTGTCAGAGGCGTCATAACTACTTAGTCTGGATGTTGTCTTTGATCTTGGCTAAGAGGGCTTCGTGAAACACCTAGCGGACAAGTAGCTTACTAACGCTGATTTAGTCAAGAAGTTAGACTTATGACGGTTTCGAGAAACGGGCCCCCGATGCTCAGTTTCATTCCATGGTATGCATGGCTTTATATGTGTTTGGTTTAGTTTATTCTGAATGAAGAACAACTGTATCAAATTTCAGTTTTAAACAATTTAGCTTATTTACTATTCACATTTAGTACATGTACAGTATGTATGCTGTGGGAATTGATATGTGTTTATAATTTTTAAGATATTGAATTAACTTCTTTCTCTTCATGCTTCAGTGCTGAAATATGGTTATAATTTCTATTTAAAAAAAAACTTATTTCTTTCTTTTCACATTTGCAGTGAAGAAGAAGAAAAATTGGCATAGACAGGACTACACAGAAGAATATGATCCAACCAAGGTAACTATTTGAACATTTGCGATGCATTTATACATATACTCAGATCAGATCAGAGTATCAGATTATGCATTGATGATAAGATATACATGTATGAATACTTAACTTTCTAATATAAATTGAACGTAAACATGTGTGTTATTAAGAAAAAGATATTGACAATATGTATGTATCATTTAAATGTAATCAATACCGGTGATATACATGTAATATCTTTCAGTTAGTGGTACCTTGTACAATACAGTTCACCACTCAAGTTCTGATACTGTTCAATTTGAGACACAGAGCTCAAATTATGGTTGTAATTTTCTCTGGACTTCATCATTGCTAACATTCATTGCAATGATATTATACAGTACCACATCGCTGTAGTTGAATTAACTTTCCCAGTTAGATCTGTATATGCATTTGTTTTCCCTTGGTACCTGTAGATATCTGATTGCACTTGTACAGCAGTGAGATGAAGAGCTTTGTTTTATCAACACTTTATGTCTGTCATCTGAGACTTTGTTACATATTAGACACCTATTCATACTGCCTTTCTTCCCCTTCACCCAGCCTGTACAGATAGGAACAGCTGTGTTTTTACGGCAGCTGAAAGGCAGGGCTTTCCGACGAGCAGATGAGATTCTCCTGCATCCTAGAGGACATGAGTTGACAGTGGATTTCCTGGACAAAAATGGCTTTCAATCCCCCATCATGATAGACAACAAGGAGGGGCTAGGACTCATTGTGCCCCCGCCCACATTCACTGTCGCGGACGTGGAGGAGTATGTTGGTAAGATTCACATTTAAATGAAAAATCAAGCTCCCCCTCCACTACCTTTGTCTTCATCCATAGGTTGAATGCATCTGACATCTACAAGTACTGTCAGTGGGATTATATTTGTCATCTATTTCATCAACACAGTAAAATGGGAAAATGAATGCCATAATTTTCTGGCTACAGGCAAGTGATATGAACATATGAAGATCGTTGTTTTTGTTCTTTTTCTTCCATTTATTCAGTACCACATTAAAACTTTGAAAGAAATTCACAGGTTACAATTAATTGCCATACATGATTATGATGTGATTTACTGATATTTAGTGAGTATTGCATCGCCAATTTCGTGGTGATCTGGGATTAAGTTCTTGGACTCGGGCAATCTCTGCATTTTAGAATATATTGCTGCTAAGGATTCTGTAAATGGCCTATAATCATTTGTCCTCCACAGGATCTGACATGGAGTTCGATGTCATCGACGTCAGGAAACAGGATGAGATGAAGATGTCGATGAGGGATTGGTCAGATTACTTTACAAGTCCTAGCAGAGATAAGATCCTCAATGTGATCAGCTTGGAGTTCTCACAGACAAGGTATGTTGGATTGTCCTGAAGGTACTCCTTGCTTTATGTTGATTTCCATTTCATTATTTCATTTCATTTCCATTCTATCATTTATGGTTGAGCAACGATTGCTCCATCGTCAGTTTTTTTCAACACAAATTCCTATCTTCAATCCCGGTCCTAAAATAATGCCTTACCCAGATTCCAACCATAGACCAATTCTCATTTTGTTCTGTATGTTAGGAGTTCTATGTGGCTGTACTATATTCAAAATATGAGTTTCAAATATAACTTCTCTAAAGAGATATTGCAAGTTTGAATTCTATGTCAGTTAATATAAAATGACTTGTAAGTAGATTACTTAACACACCCATATGCACTCTCATAGAATAAGGTCTGCACAGAACCTGGCCCATAGATTGCAGAGTAAAGTTTTTTTTACATCGATCTACATCGATCCAGCTGACGTAATATGACATTTGTAAACGAAAATAACAGCTCATGCTTTTGTAGTATTTTTGTACTCGACTTGTGCAATGTGTTTGTTTTTTAGTTACAGAATCCTATTTTTAATATTGCTAGTTTTTTACATGTATATATCTCTAAAAGTGTTATCTATTGTGCCTAACATGTAAACATGAATATTCCAGCCATGGCTGTCTTTCATGTAAAATTGTATTTGTATGAACCATGTTTGTGTGACACAAACTATTTTCTGAGGTGATTCATACACTTTTAATACTGTACATCCTAATTACAACCCCAGAGGAAGCATATTCAGAAAGAATATCTCAGAGAAGTGTTTCCTTATAAAAGGCTTCTACGGCTGAATGACAGGGCAGTATAAGTCGATGGTACTCAGTGTAAAATTTCTTTTCAGGCATTTGATCTCCACTATTTAGTTCTTCAAATAGGAAATGACCCATCTGTTCAGAAATTCAGAAGCAATATGTTATGTACTTGCTTTGTAGCACTGTTAAGAATGAAATTAATCATCTTTGTTGTTCTCTGCAGGTTGTCAGATCTGGTGGAGGCTCCTAGGGTTGTGCGGAAGATCAGCTGGGTTGAGAACATTTGGCCAGAGAAATTGCCTGAGGACTGCCCTTATGACAGGCCCCGTGTATCCAAGTACTGCCTCATGAGCATCAAAGACAGCTATACAGACTTCCATGTTGACTTTGGAGGAACCTCTGTCTGGTACCACGTCTTAAGAGTGAGTCATTGTAGACCGAAATATTTGTGATATATATATATATTTCCTTATAAGAGCAATAGTTATTCTTTTTGGCATATACATATGTAGAAAGAAAGAAAACAAAATGATGCGTTTGTAGCTTTTGGTTCTTCCTTTTTATTTGCTGAGCTTTCACTCTATTTCACGATCTTCATCAGGACTCTTAAAGAGATAGTTGAGTTCTTGTTTAAGAACGCAAATGCCTTCAAAGTGCATGGTTATTGCTCTTATTCTTATTTATGACATTTCTAGTGCCCTTTTAGAACCTAAAATTACTATGAAGGTAATTTTAGACCCCAAAGTGTGTGAATTTAGATTGAATACGACCATACCAATTCAGCTCCACTTAAAAAAAAGTATGGTGAACGTTAATTAATTAATTAATTAATAATAACAATACACGGGCCGGCTGGTTGTGCGTATTATAACCAACACGAAAAAGCCAACAAAAAGCCAATATTGGCATTGGTTGGTTCAAAATTACTAAATATTTGTGGGGCACCACAAATATTAGAAATGGTTATATTTATGGATATTTCAGCCATCTCTGAACCGATTTTGATCAAACAAAGATGATTTTGTCATTTAAATTGTATATTCTTTCAAATTTGACACTAAGTTTTTCATTATCTCACAAAAAATTATTTTGTTTAGCGCCCTCTGCAACAAAACTCAACTATCCCTTTAAGACAAGGAAACACAAAATGACTGTTTGAATGGACATACATTTACACGAGACATATATATTTCCTTAGAAGAGCAGTATTTTCCTACTGGCATATAATTAAAGTCTTAGTGCAAACTTGGCGAACACAGTTCTGTTGCAAGGTGTGGATAGAAGAATCACCATTGATCTGGTTCATTGATGATAGAGACATGGGTTTAATTTAGGAGACCTTAAGAAGAGTGATGATTAGCTGTGTATTTGTAGGATTTGCCCATTTAAGAGATAAGCCAACACATAAATACATATTTTGCCTGCTATACATTGTCTGTCATTGCCATAAAATGTAGGTCTAACTCTTGAGACGGAACTCCACATTCTTAAAGTATCCTCACTGTAACCAATTTAAATGTGTTTGTCTGCATTGTCATCAAACCAGATCAATCAAGACAGTATCAAACCTACTTTGTCAGCTTCTCAACATACTGTTTGAATTTGCCAAATTTTTTCCCTTGTTTTCTCTTCTTCTTTTTGTTTTCCTTTCTTTTTAAAAATTCAGATCCACAGAGTGTTTTAGCCTTTTATGTTATCATTTTCTGATGACCTAAGAAAACAACATATTTTCTATTGATAATCATTATTTTTAAAGAGAAATGATTGTTCAAGCTGTATGAATTTAATACACTACTACGGTACTACCAATGATGATGATGATGACTTCTTTAGCGCTAGTATCCACCACCTCGGGCGCTCATGTCGCTTGAAAATATATTTATCAGTTAAACTCTGCAGGTGAACTGCTCATGATGCTTTACAGTGTCATACCTGTATGTCTGTCATGTTTAGTTTTGTATAGATGCCACTTGTAGCTTCAAGAAAAAAAGGTATGACTCGGAGTAAGATTGTATAGAAGCTCAGTGTTCCTATTAGTAAATACATTCCACATTGCATACTTTGTGTGACAGTAATTTGTATTTTCAAATGTTGTGTTATGCAGGGAGAGAAAGTCTTCTACTTTGTGAAGCCAACAGAAGAAAATCTTGAAGCGTACGAAGCCTGGAGCAGACTTGATCCGGAGAAACAGAGCGAGACCTTCTTTGGAGACAGAGTGGACATCTGCTACAAATGTGTGGTCAAGCAAGGAGAGACATTGTGTATACCAACGGGTAAGTCAGTGCTCAACACCATGAATTGAACTTGACTTTTGTCTATTTCAGACTGACCAACAGTTGAGATTCTTTGGGGTAATTCCATAAAGTGATACCACAATTACATAACATTTTTGGGTGATAATTTAGCATGGGATCAATTGGGTTGTAGTCACAATGAATCATAAAACTGCTGTTGGGTTGGGAGGTATCAGGTATGTTGCTAAACATTTTCTTTTCTTTCACAATTTTGGTGAGAATCTTAATTTTGTCATTGCTGGGGCCATGTTTGATATATGAACACTGATAGGTATTAACTAAGGGCTATGAGAGAAATATAATGGCACAATTAGTTTGAATCATTTACTACCTCATTACATTTATCACATATGAAATGCGCAAGATCCTGATTTAAATTTAAAGTGATTTGCATTTTCAAAAATATTGTATCAAATGAATATGTGGATACTCTTTTTTAATGAATGTTGTTTATTTTATATTCATCTTTCAGGTTGGATACATGCAGTGCTGACTACAGTTGACAGTCTTGTGTTTGGCGGGAATTTCCTACACGGATACAGCATAGGTTTACAAATCAAGTAAGATATCTTTCACTTCATTTCATATCTGATAAGTGATTAAATAAAAGTTGTAATATCGATACTTTCAATATTATTATTATTGTTCATGTTATGACAGTATTTAGCATTTGAAGGGTTATATGTTCGTTGGTTTTTTATGTATTTATAGAGCTTTTAGATAATATACTTTCCTAGGTTTATATATACACAAAATTGAATAGCTATCTACAGAGAGTATACAGATGAGCCCTCATGCAGCATAGATTTAAAGACATGCGGTAACCTTGTTTGAAAGTTCTTTTTTTTGTGGTTATTATTCAATCTTTAATCCACTCACTAGTTTCTCTGAATTTGTCTCTTTGGTAATAAACCCAACTGTTTTGGGGCATACAGCTTTCCAACATTAAGTTTAAAAAAATATATATATACTTTATAATTAATAGTGACACAGGTTGATGGGATCTCTCACTGTGAATTATATCTTCATCTTCAGTTACAGATTCTAGTATAACGATTAATATTTTGCGATATATTTCAAATCTCCTGTTTTCTCTCTCTTTTTTTTTCCATTGATCAGAATTCATGAATTAGAAAAGAGAGTGAAGATGCCACCCAAGTTTCAGTTTCCATGGTTTGAAGCCACTATGTGGTATGCTGCTGCACATCTACTTGATAAATTAAAAGGTTAGTAGCTGCAGTTAATATACAGTTCTTGATGATTTAAAATGGCCACCCTGACCATTTCAGTGAGGCAGTTGTTTGCATCTTTGCACATTCGCACAGTTACATTTGGATCTTACTGCATGAAATTTAAAGGAACAATTATGGCAATTAATAACAATTTTTTTTAATTGTTAAATAAGAAGAATATTTACTATGAAATTGATAACATTTCATTGAGGCAAATTTTTTAAAGGCCAGAAAAGTCTTTGTGATTAAAATAAGATTTTAGACCCGATTATTCTCATTACTATCGTCTATGTGTACATAATTTATCAGTCATCATATGATTATTCATGTCTAATTATGCAGTAATATACTTCTCTCTCTCTCACTCACAGAAGGCAAAGAGGAGAAGAGGAAGATGTCACCGCACATTGTCTCTGGGATCAAAGACCTTTGTACTACTCTCAAGTCATGGACTAACAAGAAAGAGGTGAATGCACTTTTTCTTATACTTGTACTTGCAGTCAATAATAATTTCATCACATGGTCTGTTTGAAGCCAGAAGGGCGTTGACTCTGTGTAAAATTACATTAGTTAACGCCCTTCTGGCTCTAAACAGACGATATGGAAGTTTTCACGATTGATTGCCGAAACTTTGCCATGGTATTTGCAGGAATGATAATTGATGTTGAGTGTTGAATATTGTCAGTGAAATTGCATTTTGAATGCAAAGTGGTGAATACTTTTTGAGAATTGCATTTTGAGAAGATCTGAAGTTTTTTATTTATTAATGCTAAGGTATATTTTTGTCTGGTACCCAGCAAAAAAAAAATACATATCTGTCCATTCTATCTCTTCATATTGGGCATAGGCAAGGCCCAAGGGCTTCTAGTACATTCATTCAAAAAAAAATATTTAGTTGTGTTTTTTCTCCTACAAATTAACCTCTTTTTTATTTAATGGTAAAATAGAGATAATTTTAGAGATAATTGTCTTATTTTGTTATCTTCTATTATTTTTGTTTGGGATGATAGGTTTGATTGTATGAAACTTTGTAAAATTTCCATTGGAAAATACACACCTCATTAAAAGTATTGTGCATTATTAACACTGTTCATTAATAGTCAACATGTATGTATCCTGCATCAAATAATTGAAAAATTCAACTAATATTGTAATCTTTGAATTTCATGTGGTTCATAAAGCTGCTAAAGGCAGTTACAAGATCTATGAAAGTAAGTTCAATTTTTATACACCAATATCTCTGAGTGAAATATATTTTCTTTTACTTTGTGCTCTATGTGAACTTGAAGGCTGAAAGGGAAAACTGTATGCCTACTTGCAGAAAAAGTAGAATGTCCAAAGCTTAATGAGTTCAGTATAAGCATTAACAAAAAAATACAAATAAACAAACAAAAAGTCTATATGTTTCAGATATTTGTGTTCTATCTGTTGGATTTATTTATATGAGTGCTAAAATTGTGGGTCTTAATTTCTGTATAGGTATTCTAAATATTGCCAAATCCAAGCCTCTGTACATTATAATGTGAATTCATTATTAAATATAAATGACTTAGAAGCAACCACAAGCTAACTGTAATTGCGTGACCCTTCCTAATTTCCATCATTGGCTCTAACATTCATTCGAGCATATTCAAGAAGTTATCCATTTACAAAGAACAAAATATCCATATACGGAAAGATCTGGTTTCAAGAAAATCCAACTATTTATACAGAATGACAATTTCTTTTAAATCTTTGCATGTTTGCGGAAAATTTTAGGATTCACATCCTGGACACTAAGTAAAATGCACCAAATGTACAAGTATGGTCAATATTTGTGTGTACATATTTCCTGAAACTTTGCTTAGTGGTTCATTTTGCATGTACTGGTATACAACATGTAGATTCACTAATATTTTCATGTGACACTATGTGTATGTTTTTCAGTATCAGGTTGCACTAATATTCTTCAGAAACAGCTCGATGCTATCCCTTTTAGAATATGGTAATTTTCCACGAAGCACTGCATACAATAGAGAAATATAACATTACAAATATTGTAATAAACCGTCAAGAAGCCAATTCAGAATTGTATTGATAGAGAAAAGAAGTTGAAACTATTAAACTGAATTTATAAGTGGGTAGAATATGTCCTATATTTTTTCCCAAGTTTTACGTCAAAACGCAAATAAAAATTTTGTCAATTCTACTTTCAAATTCTCAAGCAAGAAGATTATTTTGTCTTAAGGTTCGTTAAGATATCATGCAGTAAACTGACGCAAAAAAAGCCGCATTTGTTATTACTTGTAAGTGAATGGCAACTGATGCGTATTCACTGAGCTGTATGTTATAAGATAAAGAAATGTATTAAAGCGTATTGCTCACATCATCACAAAAGAAAATGAAACGCAGCGGTTAACTGCTGCACATCTGATGAAGTATTTAGTTGCCATCGGGAAACAAAAAAGTGTTCTGTTCTGGAATATTTGATTTGGAACTCATTCTGAGTAGGGGAGAAAGGGGTGACTATTAGTCCTTCACCCACACTAATCTTTAATGATCAAAAAGTTGAGATTTTAATTTGGTAGATTCACACACCATCCCTAATACCCTGCATGAGACTTGATTCACATAATGTAACGAGAAGTGAATAGCAAAGTTACGTTTGATCATCATACCTCTGTGCATGTATCTACCCCTATTGAGCTATTGTGCATAAATGTATATTTATTCCACTATTTTTGCCTTTTATACAGGGATTTATATGCATTGATTTAATGCATTGACTTATTGAATATATTATCATATATTATTTCTGAAATGTTGAGCCATGTTTCTGTATAACCTATGGATACAGATAGTATCAATGTCCTCCAGTGCCAATAAACAGGTGTATTAAATCCCCTCCCTCCCTTTCAATGTGTCAATTTTCTTTCTTCAAAAGCATGATTTATTCTTTGGGTACATAGTGCTCAATCATAAAGTTCCTGTACTATACTTTAATTCTACCATAAATGTAACTTTCACACTGGTGAGATTTAAAAAAAGCAGCATGTCTCTGTTCTATTATTTGCCTGCAGGTCAGACACCATCAGAAAGAGATTCCAGAGGCAATCAACCATAGTCGGTTAATCAAGGAGCTTGCCAAGGAACTCAAGTCGTGTGAGGTAATGGCAAACTAGCCCTTCAAGTACATTTACGCTGTAGATAAATCACAGGAAGATTCAGATGGTATGGGATTGTATAGGATTTAATGATCAGGGTCCAATTCAATAAAGTATTATTATCAAATCACATAGCATATGAGAACTTGAATTGCTCTTATAAGTAGAAATGAATGCTAACTAACAAAAGCTATGATTTAAAAATTGCAGGTCCAGAAGTTCCAAAAGTATGTTCAGGTGGTGTAAATTTTGAATTTTCAAGATCTTTTCTGTAGAGAGTAGTTGAATTACTTCAAGGAAAAAACATGATGTTAGGGAAACAGATCAAATATTAGTGGACGTGTTTATCCTAACATTTCATGTACTTAATCATAATTAACTTAAATTATCAATTATGCTTCATAGGTAGCTCCCACTATATTAAAAGAGTAAGTATGCCATCTGTTTATCTGTGAATTGGTGCTAATCATGATGACACCTTTTTTTTTAATGGAGAGGAATCTATATTTTTAATTACTGTCCTTCGTTGTTTTTTCTTCTCTCATTCTAGCCACAAACCAAGAAAGACAAGAAGAAGTTGAAGAAGAAGAAAGGCCAAGTGGACAGTAAGCAGACTGAAGCATTAGAGATACTACACAGCCAAACAGAAGATAGCCTTCGAGGCGGCATGACATCACACCGGTTACCTGCCCTTATATCCAACCCATTACCCGGTTCGGTGAGTATCCCTAATTACATGTAATTTGAAATACTTCTGACATGCAAGTTAGTGTTTGTAGTTGCATTTGACAATCTACAAATCATTTTCTTTAGAGCACATCTACTACCTGGCTTAACAATACTGATGATGATAATGATGATGATGGTGATGATGATGATGGTGCTAATGATGATGGTGATGTTAATGATATTGATTATGGTGATGATGGTGACATGTGATGATGATAATAATGGTGATGATGATGATGTACAGGTTTCATCATATGTAGTCTAATAATGATATTTTTAAATGTGTTTCAAGTATCAAGCACAACCACAAGAAACCAAACCATCCCTCAAGCTATACATTTCATAGTAGATTCCCTAGATCAGGTTCAAACAGTCTTATACACAGGTTTCTCTGTATGATAATTTTATCATTTCAATTCATTTGATGTATTTCCAGTATCGAGCCCAAGCCCAAGACAGCAAAACATCCCTCAAACTACGCATTCCAAAGGTGGAGTCTGTTGATCAGGGTCAAACCTCGGCCACTGCAACCTCAGAGAGTGAGGATGAGAGGCATCGGAAGAAGAGAAAGAAGAATACAGCAGACTCTAGGAATCCACAGATGCTGAAACTTGTTGTCTCAAATGGCAAAATTGTCAGGTATGCAATCTTTTTGAGGGATTGTTCTTAGGTGCCCTTTTATTCTCATATACTTGCACAATAATTTGAATCACTTCAAACGTAATGCCAGAAGTATATTTACGACTGCTCAAAAGAGTAGCATAGAATTTCTATCAATAGTTCTAGTAGTAAGCCATGTGATTCTTCAACATTTGTGATATGTATATTTATCGGATATTATTTTTCTCATGAAGTAATAAGTATTAAAGCATTGATACATCACATTATTTATGATAATGAGAAAATATGAGGTACAAGTTCTCTCGTCCTTAATATGGCTTACGAAGTATTACAAGAGAATTGAAAAGAATACGAGGCCTGTCACATTTTTTTTTCTTTAAATAAAAATGTTGTGAGTATACTTGTTTCTTCTTGCAAATCAATGCATTTATTCATTCTCCTTTCTTCATCGATAGTCGAGGTGGATCACCTGTAACAGTTCAAAATACTGGCTTCCAACCCATATCTAAGAATGAAGCCAGCAGTGAAGAGATCAACGTTGATGATATCTCGGCTGAAGACATCAAAGAAAGACGGAAGCTAATGTCGTCACAAGGATCTCTCAAGCTCAGATTATCATGTAAGACAGAGGTTGTGATAAATCTGTATTAATGTATTAGCCGCTATTTTTATTAGGGTTTTGACGTTTGTGAATTTCTTGAACTGTTGGAGGGTTGAAAATGTAGCAACATATGAAAATGAACTGGCGATGCATGTGCGAACATGTAATGTATGTAGCCTGTGTTAATTATCATGAAAACAGCAACTCGTGGAAATGCCAGTGTCCCTATCCTCTGCTAAAATATGTCATTCATTCTTATTCAGCTCGCAATACCATCTTATATACCAGTACTGTGTGTTTACAGTCAATGGTAAATCTAATCATCAAGGTGGTATGAGCAGTTCACATGACAGTAAGTATCATTATACGCCAGATACACTTGTCTCAGATGATTATTTCTTATACACATCTTATTTACCATCTTATTTACCATTACCATATGTTTATTGTTTTTACAGTCAATGGTAAATCTAATCATCAAGGTGGTATGAGCAGTTCACATAACAGTAGTCATCATAATACATCAGATACACTTGATTCAGATGATGATGTCTTCTTATGCACATCTTATTTACCATTACCATATATTTATTGTTTTTACAGTCAATGGTAAATCTAATCATCAAGGTGGTATGAGCAGTTCACATGACAGTAGTCATCATAATACATCAGATACACTCGATTCAGATGAAGATGATGTCTTCTTATGCACATCTTATTTACCATTACCATATGTTTATTGTTTTTACAGTCAATGGTAAATCTAATCATCAAGGTGGTATGAGCAGTTCACATAACAGTAGTCATCATAATACATCAGATACACTTGATTCAGATGATGATGTCTTCTTATGCACATCTTATTTACCATTACCATATGTTTATTGTTTTTACAGTCAATGGTAAATCTAATCATCAAGGTGGTATGAGCAGTTCACATGACAGTAGTCATCATAATACATCAGATACACTCGATTCAGATGAAGATGATGTCTTCTTATGCACATCTTATTTACCATTACCATATGTTTATTGTTTTTACAGTCAATGGTAAATCTAATCATCAAGGTGGTATGAGCAGTTCACATGACAGTAGTCATCATAATACATCAGATACACTCGATTCAGATGAAGATGATGTCTTCTTATGCACATCTTATTTACCATTACCATATGTTTATTGTTTTTACAGTCAATGGTAAATCTACTCATCAAGGTGGTATGAGCAGTTCACATGACAGTAGTCATCATAATACATCAGACACACTCGATTCAGATGATGATGTCTTGCCTTCAGATAGGAGCCCTAGGGTATGTATGGTTCCTTGCTTTATCTGTCCAGTTCATCTCTGGTACAAGTGGAATAATAAGGTCAATGCTATAAAAGATATATTACTCAGTCAATGGATGGAAGAAGCTGGTAGTTTGACTGTTTCAGAGGATTAAATATGGGACTTCATAGTATTATACGTGTATAATATTTGACTATTTTTTTACTAAACAGAAAATATATTCATAGCTGTTGTATGTCTGTAGTAATGAAGCTCTAAGCTAAATATCATTAATGAAGAGACCTTTTTATAGGTTTCTGTTTTTGATGATCTTGGTTTTTTGACGAATGTTCTGTTTTTTAAGAGAGAGGGAAAGAGAAAAATGAATTAAAAGTGAATAAAGTGTTTGGAGTTTGTATGATGCTGTTTCACTTAAATGCATGTGTGCTATTTAATAGCAAAGTTGTTAAATAGTAAAAGACCACAAAGTTATATTTAAAATAAAATAATAATTGTTTTTCTTATCTCTTTTCTACTTTAGGCTCCTCAACTAAGTAATGTAGATGTCTTGTTACAAGCAACCAAACTTGAACCCTTACCAACAATTAGTCTAGCAGACATTGAAGCTGAGCTCAAGTTAGTATGAATATACATCAAATGATGTTAAATAATATCCTGTTGATTTATGGTAATGGTCTTTGTACTTTATTATATAAAAGTCTATTAATACCATGTGACTGAACAATGACTACATTAAACAAATTTTTTTAAATGCTATTGGGACTATTTCCTGATAAAGGTTCGAAAATTATCATGTGACCTTTGAAAAAAAAGGACACCATTGTGAAGCATGAAAGTGTTATGCAATGTAGTTAAAGATAAAATTGTGAACTGGTCATGCAATGACATTGTAAAGGAAAAGATCTGGAAGTGATTGGGAAAGATTGATTATGTTGTACGTAAGAAGTGATATATACTGTAAAAATTTGGAATGATCAAAATGAAAAGAAATTGACACAATCTTACTGAAAATAACATAAATTGCACACAGGATAGAAATGGGTAAATGGGACCATGCACACATGTGGCATGAAGGTTTGGTCTAACTTTTCTGATATTTTTCATCACTTTTCAATTATGAGAGCATTCTCTTTCAGGGGACGTTTCTACTCCAATATTATTCTGAACTGATATACAAAAAAAAGAGAAAGCTAAACAAAATTACTTATCACCTTATACCAGACCTCGACCCTTCTCTTTAAAAGTATTGCATGTTATATTCTGTCCTCCTTGATCAGAAATCAGCCAGCATCACCAGGAACACAAGATGCTATCCAAGGGATGCTCTCCATATCACTCCCAGGACGATCGTCCACCAGCCCCACTCTTGCCCATGAAGATGACGACTACGACGACGATGACAGCAACGATGAGGAGTCCTCCAGAGAGAGGAGAGCATCCAGACACAGACATCGGAAACGATACTCGGATGACCTCGAAGAATTGCCCAACTGCTTTCAAGATGCCAAATATGGTAAGAAAGATTTTTTTATGAGGGATGCAAAGTGCACAATATCAATACCATCGTTGATTCCTTCATGTTTAATTGAAAGAATATTGTTACAACTGTAGTGCTTATATTTTTGCAGGTGAAGAGTTCCATTCATATCTGTATCCTTCAAAATTCTTCTTAGATTGATTTGCAAAACCTTTTTTTCATTCTGAATATAATAATGAGATGGTCAAGCATTTTCCTTAATATTTTGCAATGCCATTCCAAGCAAATAATGTTGTGCTGCCTGTGCAGAAAAAAAAATATTCAGATCATGTGGAAAAATCATGCTGTTCAGACTTTAGTTCAATATTTTGTTTCTTGATTTGGCATATTTCAATTTCACACACTCTCTTTAAACCATATACATGTTATTGTATATATTTGCTCTGTCATTCTCTCTCTCTCTCCTGACAGTATACCCATCCCTGGATGATGATGGAGATGGTCCGCTCTTCAAATCTCGAAGCAAGACTCCAAGGAGAGATCAATTGGACCTACCCTGGAATCCCAAGGCCAAGGTGTTGACTCCAAGTCAGAAGCTAATCAGACCAGTCAGGGAGAATGCTAGGAGACCCAACATAGAGACAGGGTTAGCGGATGCTGCCGCCAGATTAGCAAACAAGGTACCTTCAGTTATTTCCTTTCTAAAAAACGCTTTAATAGTGGAGATCAAACTGGAATAAAATATGCTTTTGATAAACTAAACTTAGATTCCATACTGGTAATCAAGTCGTAAGTACCATGCAGTTAGAAATAGGCAATGCATTTGCCTTTCTATCATATTTCAAAAAAAGTCTTCTTGTACACTGAAAATTCATCCTTGATCTGCTCTCTTGAATTTCTGTAATAAAATGTGTAAAATTATTCATCAAGTCTTTCTCTTTTTTTCTTCTTTTATTTAGATTAAACCTTTCTGTGACACCCATGTCACATTCAGACATCATGAACGAAATTTTGAGAGTACATTAAGGACTTAATCTTTGTTTCATTTTAAACTGTACATAAAATTGTCTATTTTAGATCAAGTGTAGAATGATTATGTCCCAAAAGAACAGGAATGGCAGGTCTTTCAATAAACATATCGTAGAATTGTTGTCACAGTCTTTGACGAATTTTCCACCAATCCCATTGATAGCAATAGACAAGACCTTACAATTCGACACACTCTGTGATCCTCTCTACTCCTTTCTCTTAGCCGAGACCAAAGAGGCAGTACATCAGGCGGAAACCCCTTGCACCCAAGAGGGCAGCAGAGCCCCTAGAAGATATTCCATCGACCAGCAGTGCTTTCCTGGCCCAGTCTCAAAACGACCCATTCACATTCCATGATGCTCTGGATGTAGAGGACATTGACCTTACCCAGAGTGCACCAGCTGACCTGCTCAAACCAAACACTGCCCTCGGACCAGGAAGGCGTATGTATTTCATTACTCTTGTTTGTGTTGTGATCTTCAGGGTGATTCAACATTTGCTCTGTTGACAATTGCTCTGGGCTATTTCGTTGAAGATATAAGGTCTGGGTTGCATTTGGATTTTAGGTTGGGTTTTAGGTTAGGTTTAGGGTCAAGGTTAGGTACAGGGTTGAAGCAAGAAATTTGGTTAATCTAGAAAGTTGTTTGTGGAGCAATTGTTGCAGGATCATGTGTCATAATGTAATCGAAACATGCCATTAGTTCAGCAGAAATGTATTTTTTCAAGCTTTTAAATGTTTATTTTTGCACTAAATGAGTAAACTTGTGATATTCTGGATTTGATATCACTGCTTATAGCTGCTGACCTGTTATTTGTCAGTTGGTTATGAATTGTTAAACTATCATGTGATTTATCATGTTGATTGCTGTTAGTATATGCCTCCTAATTTCCTTTATGTTTTGATTTTGATTTATTCAAGGGCTTTCTAATCATAACTATTGAGATTTCCAATTTTGTCCAAATGTTCAAATTTTTAATAATGTTCAAATTCTATGAATTTGTTGTTGACAGCTCTAACAAGAAACCAAGGAAGGGGATGGCAACTGCTAAACAGAGGCTGAGTAAAATCCTCAAACTGAAGAAGGGAGGAAGAATTATTATGTGATGATCTGCACCATCAACAAAACAGGTATTGTTGTTAGACTATGTCTGCTGTCATATTGTTATGACATGTATTGACTATAAGTAATGTAATTATTATGCTACTGTACTTGTACTTTTCACAATGAAAATCCCCCCTCTCCCAACCCTCATAACAAAAAAGTTGTCAAATTAATTTTGTTTTGCTCTGTTTTGGTATACTTAAAATCATTTAAATCAGTGATTACACTTAATTTCCTTCTTTGGTGTTACATTTTCCAACACAAAATAATTTTCAAGATGCGATTTGTTGATGAGGAACATTGCTTTAGTCACCTTTTAGTTGATATTTGTTATATTCTATCACAGTGACATGCATATGCAAATTGTGTACTGTTTGTTTATTTTTATTCTTCATTTATACTCCTCTTCTTCCTCTTGTCCTTTTGATTCTCCTCCTCCCCCCTCTCCTCACTTCCTCTGTCTCGTCCTCCTTCTTTTCCTCCTCTTATTTTTTCTTCTTGCCCCTTCGCCTCAAAACACAGAACCCCAAATTCCTCACCAGGCTGAACCGAAGAGATGGAGATAATGGGACTTTTCACTGCTTCATAACTTCAATGGCACTGCAGGAGCCACCACATAGACACAATAAAAAGAACTTTCATAATGTACAATTCCAAGATTCCAAAAATCTAGTTTTCTAAAAATTCATTCAGGTGTAGAACAGTGGTTATCATGGGATGGTCAGAATACAAGTGTTCCCTCTGCCTCAGAGTTGCAAAATACAGGCAACTCCTGTATAAATATTACACAGCCCTTCAAACTGGTATCAATAATAAACCTTTAAGGTCGATTCTGTGTCTACATTCTTTCTGGCGTTAGAGTGTAGTTGGGTATTTAGGTTCTTAGAGCTTGAAGTTTGTTTTAGAGGTATTATAAGACAGATTCAATTGTAAATGATTTTGCATTCAAGTACATAAAATAGATATAGGTATTTTTTATGCTGGATTTCATAGAATGTACCTACTTTTGTTGATTTGGTTTATTTAACCACACATAGAAAGATTATATAGAATTCTTATTTACTCTTAGAATGTTTGAGACCCATAGAAGACTGTCTTGATTTCTCTATGATTTTTATTTCACTTAAACTCTTAAAGTCAAAGATGCCATCAATTGTTACATTCTTCAACCATGGCAAACCCCACCCAATGATGCAGATAACCGATAGTGTCATTAGAAAGGTTCATAATATGAGTCGGTGATGTAAGAACTGAGCAGAAGTCACATTTGTTATTATAATGCTTCAGTTCGTAATTACTATCAATATCAATGGTCATGATTTTTGTTAACATGACATGTATTTACATCAAAATTGCTTTGTGTGCAAGTTTGGTTTGAATCTGCAAAGTTTTATTTGTAGTCATTTCCAGAACTCATGATTTTGTTTGAAAGTTAGAAATCTCTATTGAAATGAACACACTAAATGATAATAGTGATAATGCCCCCCACCACCTCTCAACTAATCAAAGATGTTCATCCAGTAAAATTCAAAGATTTGTCAAAGTTGAATTGTACCTTTAAACATGTTAATGACTAGGAAAGAGAGGATAAATTGACAGAAAATAAGAAAAAACAGTATTACATGTGTTACCTGATCAAGGTTAACTGAAATATTTTATGAAATTGTAACAGATGGGACTAAAGTGAATTGTAAGTTGAAATATTGCAGGTACGAGAATGGACAGACCATGAATATTATATGAGGTTAAACTTGCAATATAATTTTCTCCTTGTACAAAGTATTTTCTAAATATTTGAAGGGCATTATATGTTAGTTTTCCATTGTGAACAGACTGTTTTCAGATATTTCCTTAGCTTAATTTTGTAAGCCTTAATATTTTCAAATATCTGAAATGAATGTCTGATGTCTCTTTGTGAAATTCTTGTTTGGACTTAATTTTAACACTGCACTCAGGTACCCAATGTTGAATATCTGAGAGTTTTAATGTTTTGTTCGTTCTCTCTATGTTTGTAACCTCCAATTCCTCATTGTTTCCTTCTCTTCGCCTCAATTCATTTCTATTCTCTCTTTTAGCCTAGGATAATAACAGTTATGTATTGCACCGAATAAGAATTGTTTTATGGTTTCACTTCATTGAATATGGGTATGTTTCTCTGTACAGATAAACAAAAATACAAAATGTACATACATTGTAGATCCGCCATAGAGTTTGTACTATTTTCTGTAAATATAAATGCATGTACATTGTATAATAACCTGTACATTTATACAAAGTGTATTATACAAACCATTTCTGAGTGCAAGAGTAGAGGATAAGAAGACATTTTTAGCCATGTTTGAGGTGTTTGTTTGTTTTATTCCTGGTTTTTGTTCATTTTATTTACATCTCTTGTTTGTGATTGTGATGTTTTTGTTGTTGGAGATTTCATGAAGAGAGTACCATGAGAAAATGATAAAAGCTGCATAAAAACAAACTGTGTTTATGATGTATTTTGTTTGCATTGTCTTCAAGGGAATGAAACAGAGAAAAGACGTGTTGAATGTTGGCAGTGTGTTGAATATTGGAGGCAGATCCTCATGCAAAGCAACAGAATAGGCCATTTTCGTTAAATCTTTACGTGCCTCGTTACAAATTATTTCATTCACCTGTTACAAATAATTGTATTTCACTAGTCAGAATGGCGAATTGCATACATTACGTACCGTTGTTAGGTAAGGCAAGCATAATGTTTGTCCTACCTAGCAACAACTAATGTATGCAATTTGCATTCTGAATATATATTGAAGTACATTTATTTGTAACAGGTGAATGAGATGTTTTTTGTGCATTAAATTTGATTACATTATGAAAATGGCCTATTACTTTTGTTAACAATAGCATTGCATGAGATGGAAGAGTGCTCTGTTCCCAACATCCATGTGATTAATATAACCATTATGGCATTGTTGAATTGGGGCAGAGGGCACATGGGTGGGGAGGAGGGGGGGAATGGCCGTCTACATGTAAAATGTAAAGTATCTAGCCCATTTATCAGGGGAAGGTGCATCCACCCTCCCTCTCTCTTTTTTTAATTCTTCTTCTCCTTATTTTCTTCTTACTTCTTCCTTCATCTTTTCCCCCCATTTTATGGGGGGGGGGGGCGGGGCATATACGAAGTGAATTAATATATAACACTGACAATTAATGTATATACATAGCTTTCAGCCCTATTTTCACGGGGAAATGAACATATATATATGTGATTCACGCACTGGATTTTTTTGTTTAATGATAAGAGGGAGACATTTTTATCTTAAATTGAAATGAATAGATTTACGATGAAAACAAAAATCATACCCGGATCTCTTCTGGCGAGTCGCAATATGTCAATACGTCATAATAGAATTCGTACAGTATACACAACATATGACATGCGTGACTGCCCGTGCCATCGCCAGTGCATAAATTAATCTGCACTAGAGCTTTCGACGCTAGTCGGATTCTACATTGGCTCATAAACATATAAGAAGGAATTCTCAAATCTTTCACGTAGAAGTCTAAATTCTCAATTTCCTCTGGAAGAAGTATTGAAATTGTTTTAACAAGATGGTATGATTGATAATTGACGGTGAGTATTACTTAATTATATAAGGTTTAGTGATGATGTCAGTGAAGTGTTTTTGAGAGTGTTATTTCCGGACGACGACTTGTCAGTCTACTAGTAGTAGTACTACCACTACTAGTACTACTAGTACTACTGGTCTAGCTACTAGTAGTCGTGCGGTATACAAATTACATACATGTACATGGGATCTATATCTTGTCTATATCCTCGTCTGTATGTATTTGCACAATAGATTGTTTATACACCTGGCCTGCTCCTTGACAGGGGAAAGAATTATTCATATTATTATTAATATTATAATATGGTGCATGGTGTGAACAATAAAACGTGCAGAAAGTTTTGTTATATTGCTGCAATATGATGTGAAGAGTGCAATCTACTAGTACGTATTACCAATTAAGGAGCTAGAACACTAGGAGAGAAAACTGGATTAGGGTCTTTTGAACTATCCTTGGTGCCGCGGTCCCCAAGCGATCATTCCACTAAATTGGATTAAAGCCGCCTGGTCGCACTGGTCGTAAATAAGATCACACAGCGCATGCGCAAGGTCGGGTGATCAACCGGAACAGCTTGCATGCGTGGTGCATTATTTGTAGGATATGTTTACATCCCGTCTTAACATGGCAGCTTTTAAATACTCTTGTGACGATTACTATTTGGAAGATGATATGGATCTTCTTACGGACATTGAAGAAGATTTGATGTTAGAATCTGAAGACGAAAGTCTCTATCTTCTGTTTGCATATGTAGCCTTCCTTCAATTAGGGTTGATCTCATTTCGTGTAATGGACCAAAATGTCCAGTTGTATTCTACCACCGCGAGTGTGTTAGTTCTAGCTCCATGGTCCAACCAACCAACACGCACAATAATACCGCCAAAATTCCACAGGGGAACTGAAACCACACACCAATATATATAAGTGGGACAACGGAAAAAAGGTGACCCAGCAGATGTTAACAGGTTTGCAATGGGTCATCACAATAGAATGAACGGGAACGAACGGTGGAGTCATACATCAAAATAAAGAAGAAAATCTAATTTGTATGCCTATAAAATGTTTTTATCCGGGCTAGACAGGGTCTACAACTAATATTACGTTGAAATATGAATATAAATGGAACGAAATAAGGAAAATTTTCAACAATAATCATGTCAAAACTCCCCTTGTCGTTGGCCGATTTTCGAGATTTTTGCACCTATCGAGAGCTGAATTCCTAGACTATCACAACATCAGAGTGTATGTCGCATGTGATGACGCTATCGACATGTATAGAGCTAGCTAGCTATGCACACGCGATCCCTTATGACTGGACTGTCGATGTTCCCACCTAGAGAGGGCCAGTTCAGAGCGGCATCGCGCATGGGACATCAAAGTTCGGAGATAGCGACCAGGGTGACCTCGTTGCGTAAGAGGTCGTTTTGTTTTGCGTTGGACCCCTAATCCCGCATAATCCCGCTCTGAGTGCAATGATAGGAAAAGCCCTAGGGGCAGAGTGCCCACTCCTAGTGTTCTAGCTCCATGGTATTACATATGTATTACCTGTCAATATTTCATATACGCATATGATCTGATACAGTCTACATCATACATGATCATAACAATAGCTAGAACTTTAGAAAGCCATTCAATAAAAGATTAAAGTACAAGTATGTTGTAATTTTTCATATTTTTTAAAACCAGGCTTTTAGTAAACATTATGAAAGGCATTATTTGTTGCAATTAATAGTTCAATCTTAATATGTGTTTTACTGTGTTTATTTTGTACTTTGAGTTGTGCTTTCTTTGAAGAGTAATTGAGTTGCTAGTAAAGCTAAAACTAATTTGAGATTGTGAGCTCTCTCATTGCAAAAAAATTGTCATCGTACATGTCTTTTTCTTCCTGGTCAGGAACTGCAACTAGCTAACTTGATAGATGTGTCCTATAACCCTTAATATATGACTAGGATTGAATTGCCTTCCTATTGCTAAGTACAACTACTATATACTCAATTATATACCGGTAGTATATAGAAAGAATGTATAACTTGCAGGTAGAATCCAAGTCTTAATTATGCCATATCCCATGTACCAAAAATCTATGTCCATTGCTTTTCATTTTTGTGTGTGTGATTTTCAGCAAGATTTTGTAATTTTGTTATATTTGTTAATTCCCAAACGGCCAAACCTCATCCTTTAATGTGCTTGCAAAGTGTAATTCTGTATTGTGTTTTTTTTTCTTCTCCTTACAGCCTGCGGCTACGTGGGCTGGCAAATCCGCAAAGCCTTCCGCAAGTGTACCAAGTCTGGACCGGCGGAGGGGGATGTGGACAAGCTAGCTGACAGCCCACCAGATAGCCAGGGCAAGTCAACATGTATCCTCAGGGGTAACCAGTCAAATGGTAAGGCTAGTACATACATTTGGAAGTACATGACTTTAAAAAAAAAATAATAATTTCCTGCTTTTCAGAGATTTTTGTTGACCTCTTGTGCCCCTTAAAAATACTCTGGTGCTACCTTTCAGTCTGGGAGAAAGTACTTTACCTATTTTTGTCTGGTCATGAAATTGTATTTCATGTTGCTTTCATTCCATTTCTAGTCTTGTGTACTTGATCTTTTCCCATATGCATCTCCCTCTCTTTCCCCACACCGTACCTATCTCTTTTGTTCATCTTTCTTTATCTCACGCATGTACACTCCTTTTTTACTCAATTCTTCTGTTTCTTTGTGCCCTTTTTTCTCTATTCTTACCTCTCTTTCAGTCTTTCTTGCTCTTGCTCTTGCTCCAGTTTTAACATTTTAAGTTTCCTCTTCTTTCCACCTTCCCCTACCACCCCATCCCTAACCCCCCCCCCCTCTCTCTCTCTCTCTCTCTCCTCTACCCTTTCTCTATATATTTGTTGCTCATTGTTCCTTTGACTGTTCATTGGTTATCTCTCTCACCTACCATCGATGCTCCCCTTCCCTTTTCTTCTTCTCTGTTGAGAGCCAAAGAGCATTAACTGTCGGCCTATGTATGTTAAAGTACATGTATATGCTAATGGAATAGCACCCTTCTGGCTCTCAACAGATTGTCTCTGCATGACACATGCTTTACAATTTATTAAAAATTCCTTTGCACTTTCTCTAGTTTCCAGTAAATTGCATTTGTATTATTCTTTCATTTCTCTTTCTCTCTCCACTCTCCAGGTGTTGCCAATGGGAAGAGCAATATGTACGAGCAAGGGAGCAACGGAACAGCACCGCCCCCTGCCTGCGACACGGGAGGATGATACTAGTAACCCTTTTGATGCCAGTAATGTAATCTCACACAGTCAATGTGCTTGTTATTAGATGAACTGGCATTGAAAGGGGTTGTGTCAATTAATAATTTCACCCTCTGAGGCCTACAGTTATACATGATAAGTAATTTAAGTGAAGTTCTATGGACTGTGGACTGTGGCCCATCCGTTATTGAATTAAAGCAAACACTTGTGTGTCTTGACTGACCCAGCTCAGTATAATTATGTAGAATTACAGATGTCTTCTCTCATCCTCTCCAAAGATAAGGACCTGACCTAAACTACCTCAGTGTACCGATCGCTGTCCTCTCATGTGACAGAGTTATCAAAGGGCAACCCAACCTTTGTAACTAGTTTAATATTGTGAAAAATACAAAGTTTAAAAGAAATTTGACAAATAAGGAGAAACCTGTGAATGTTGATTTGTTTTTGGTAATATTATGCAATTTTTTGTCAGACTATTGAAACTGCGCCAAAGTTAATTTCTTAAAAATATTTGCGATTATACTGACAGTACATCACAGTGACATTACTAAATTGCCAATTTTATTCAAACTTTTACCAGTACGTTTCTCAAATATTTCTGCTGTCTTTCAGAGGAGCTTGCTATAAAGGTTGGTTTTTCCTTAAACTTGAAGGCACTTTAAAGGCAATTTTGCAGTGCTATATATAAAGTCCTTTGTAAAATACACAGTGATGATAGTACACTTCTGTTTATCTGTGATATAAAGATTTCTTGTTTTGTGATAAGGATGTTTTTTATTGAAAAATGTTTGGCAATAAATGCAATATATAAGCTCTTATATAAAATTGATAAAGTGACCAATGGCACAAATTCAATGCTGCTAAGTCTTGTTAAATGTCCACAGTTAGAAGTGTAGTGTTGTTAGTACTGATGCTAAAATTGCTGAATCATTATCCCACCTTGTAGGAACTTCATTTAGAAATTGTAGATAAGTGTATTACCTTAATAATATTGTTACAATCTATCTGATTGCCATTATTGATAGGAGAAATCTTTTCTTTTTATTCATACCAGACTTATGATAGCTCAAAACTGAAACTTCCTAAACTGGGAAGAAGTTTTTGCTGGAAGTGACTTCTGACAGAGGGAAAGAAAAGGTTTCTTCTCAAAATAATGGACAATCATCATTAAACTTGTTTTTTCTTTTAATGTGGTGGTGGTGGTAAATGTGGTGTATGTATTTATTTTTTATTGAAAAGTTGGAAATTGTATGGATATACATGTATGATATATGGTGTATTATAATGTCTTTCATAAAGTTTTGGGATCTCTCTCTCTCTCTCTCTCTTTCTCTCTCTCTCTCTCTCTTTCTCTCTCTCTCTCTCTCTCTCTCTCTCTCTCTCTCTCTCTCTCTCTCTCTCTCTCTGGGTGTAATTGTAGTCTTTCAGATGATATGATTCTTTTCTTCAATTTTTTGGTAGATATTTTTCATCATTTGCTGATGGTGGTGTAACCTAGAAAATGTTGTTCATTCAAGGAATTACTGTTTTTGAGAGGCATCACTTATTTGATCTACCAGTTTTTATGCATTTTATATAATACTTTACAGATTATTTAAATGGTTTACATGCAGTACTCTTCATCATTTCTTTCTTGTTCTTTTTTTTTGGGGGGGGGAGTATATTCGTCCAATAGATATTGACTCATGACTGTACAAATCTATGCGTAATCAGATAAATGGACTATATTAATTTGACCATAATGTATATTTCTCTTATTTTTGTAATATCCTTGTGTCTATATCGCATAAAAATACAATATATTAAATAAAACTTCACTTGAAATCTTTATAATGGTATACACATGCTTCTAGTTTTACTCATTATTTATTGGATGAAAATAATGACTGTAAAAATAGGTATAATTTCTTTCAGAGATATATATTTATAGACAGTGTATTTCTTGATAGGCCTAAACTCATGCTACATAATATAATAAGTCGTACATAAGTATGATTCGGTATGCAGTGTCAAATACATGTATTTGCTCAGAACAAAACAAAAATGTTGCCAGAAAAATAATCAGCATCTACAGACAGCATCCTAAGTGAAAATATGAAATAAAGGAAATAAATTAACAAAATTTCAGTAGATCCATCTCGATCTTAACACTCAAATGAACTTACAAAGTCAGGTACATCCAATTTAATTACGATAAGAATGAATAAGTAAATGTATGGCAGATCACTTAGTTGCTGAAGCGCAGGGTCGTGTATTTATTTTTCTTTCTGCTTCTAGTAATATTACGCGTTACAAGCCTCTTGAAGCATTTTACATGTTCGATAAGAATTCAATGAAATATTTTCATCAACAAATTATAAAAATCAATGTCCATAATTAGTATATTCTGTATATAGATTTTCTCTTTCTAAACGACCTGCTCTCTCAACTAAATATGCTAGACTAAGTATAAAATACATGTAACTCGTTCAACACAGTACTACGCTGGTGGCGCTACTTTGAATACTATAGCTAGAAAGTGATAAAGTATTTTAAAACGCTTTGTATAATTATAATGGCCAAGATTTTTTTGGAAACAGCATCATACATAAATACAATCAATCACTGCAAATGTAGTCAAATAATGAGATGGATTACTTTGTGATGTGCGATGAAATAATAATATTGAACTATTACGTGTTAGGTGTTTATTATATGAATATGTATAGAAAAGATGAGAAGAAAATTAGAAAAATTGTATGGATAGGAGTGGCAAAGAGAAATGGAAGAAACTGATTTCTGGTGGAAAATGAGAGAACGTTGGAATAGAATTGTGCAATGTACCTTATCAAAACGAGTCAAACATCTACAGTGACTTCTGAAATAAACCTTAAAATTAAATGCGATACATTCTAATCGTAGTGCTTAATAAAGTATTCTTAAATGCTGCTCCAATATTAAACATATGAAATGCACATCGTAACAAAATATCTGACATGCTGTGATACTTCATTAGTTCCTTTCACCCGTCACTAAAAAAAAAACTGTCCAGTTACAAATCTATGACAGTTGCATCACTTATATATAACGTTACAACTAGACTATTTCCCCTCTCAATTATCTACTACACCCCTTAAAAATGAATCGTAAAAATTGCCACCCACAATGCTATACGTGGTGTCCCTAAACAAAATTCTCGATTGCCTTACTCGGTCGCTTGATCTTAGAGAACCAGGATAACAGATGCTGCAGCGAGGACGACCACGGACACGATGGCGGAGAGTGATTGAGCTCGACCGTCGGTAGGTGCGACCGCAGGCGGTGTTGGGTGTTGGTAGTCGGCGAGAAGAGGAGCAACATTGAGCCAAACATCGGCACCGTCAATCGCATCCAGCATCTGTATACATCAAACACATATATTCATTCTTTTTGGTTACAGCAAGCCATGGTACATTTTAAATATACTTGGTAATATTTCTCCTTACATCCACTCCTCGCAAAGGACCTTTCATTATTTTGTAGTTCGTGCTAACTAAAATGTTGAATATCGTTGCTTTCTTTATTTGTTTAAATATCGTGGTAGAGAAGGCCTTTTCAAATTGATATTGAGATACAACTCCAGGCATTTGTTTTTATTGCTCTAAAAATATTCCAGAAAAAAACGTTAAAAATTAGATATGTTGATGCGACATTAGACCATTTTGATTTTTGTCCTACAGGTTGTATCAATAAGATTCAAGATTCAAGATTCAAGATTTATTCATTCCATTCAATAAAAAAAACATATATGTATGTATATAAAAGATACTACAAGTGTAAAAAAGAAAGAAATACAAATTATAAAAACATCAGAAGGTCACTTATCAATACATGCAAAGGAAAAGAAATCAAATGGAATTTGGGTCACTGCAAAAGTTCAAATAACTTTGAACTTGTCGAGCCTGTGCCAAAGGTTTGAATTAAAACATTTTTGCAATGCCGGGGTATAACTATGTATATAAATAATATACTGGACAATAACAAAACAATACAAAACGAAACAATATATATAAATCTATATAAGTGATGAGGGAACAAAAAATGGAATTTCTTTTTATCACATAAAATAGTTTACAGGGGTTACGTACTTGCTAATAAATAAGATTTGAGTTTCCTTTAAAATCCATTAACATTTCTAGTTTGACATATTTCCTGAGGAAGTGCATTCCAGACAAGAGGTGCAGTATGTTTAAAAGAAAATGACACAAAGTTTTAATAATAAGATTAAGTCCTTATTTTCCATCTGTATTTAACATGGGGTGGGGGATATGATATGTGGAAAAGGTAGTAATCGTGCATCGATCAGTGCAGGGACGACGGTATGTAAGCTTACTGCAAAGAAGCAACAAATTTCGAAAACCCGGTATTTTTTAAGTTTCAAATTTTATTTATTTATTCATTTGTTTATATATTTCTGATATTTATACCAGGTAGCATATTTTCACCATAAGTGGTGCTCTTCCATGAGGCCATGCTTGGTAACAACAAAATGCAATAATCATGAATAAAAACTCATATCAGTAACAGACCAAAATACAGAAGAAAATAAGTATATCATATATATGTATACAATTTTTTGGTATCCTCGTAATAAATGTGGACTTGCTCAACAAAATACTGTTGCATATTTGTAATATCCTATTATTATTATTATCATTTCAAATTCAAAATTTCAAAATTCGGTTCATAGACAAAATAGCTTGAAAAATAACCTTTTGATGCTGGTATCCGTTTTGAGGTAGTGCGAATCTGTAACCAGATGGACATGCTCGTGTGCTGACGTCATAGCTGCCAGCAGACACACTCAACGTCCAATCAGTTGTGTCCAAGATGCTCTGACAAGCGAAGTAGAGGTTTTGGTCACAGTCTGTCGGTGTGTACCAACGATTGTTGGTGCCACTGTGAAAGAAAATGCATCGTCAAATAGGTTCAGAAGATTCATTTAAAAACAAAAATCCTCCAAATGTGTAAACTTCACGCAATATTTGTGGTTTAGGGACAAGGGCTGGTTTATGGAGCCTTGGGAGTTTTTAGTCGTATTCTTCTTCTTCTTCTGCTGCTTAATCTTCCTTCCTTCCTTCCTTCCTTCCTTCCTTCCTTCCTTCCTTTCTTTCCTTTCTTTCTTTATGTCTGTCTTTTTTGTGTTCCGACAGGCCAATCACTATTTATGGTTTCAAGTTAGCGGTAGACACGTGGTCGGAGCCTGGATGATTGAAAAGAATTGGTCACTATATTATGATGATTAACAGTTCTAATAGTTGATTGGATATGTACCCTCCAAAAATCTGTCCGGCGTATCAGCTGCTCTAGATTATATAGATAGTTGCCATGCCATCACTATTAAAAAGTAAACTTAAATGGCACAGGGTTGTGGGACCAAATTTACTGACAGGTTACCCGAAAAGTCCGGCTACTTTTTTTATTTTTTGACAAGTCTCTACAACAGCGTTTTCCAATTTTGTTTGTTGTTGTCACGGCACCCTTTTAAGAAATAAAAGGTTTCGCGTCACCCCAATCCCAAATTCATTTACAGAAGATTCATTTTGCATCACTCTGACACTCGTCTCGCGCCATGTGCACAAGAGCACACTTTTTTCTTCTGAAATTACATACTTTAGCGGTTTCTAAGGATTTCAAGAAATCATCGTTATTCCAAAATAAGGTGTTTTTTAAATTTATATTACTAAGATTTTCCCGCGGCCCCGTAAAGATTTTTCCGCGGCCCCGTAAAGATTTCTTGCGGCACCCCGGCTGAAAAGCGCTGATCTACAAAATTGATCAACATAATAATTTGAATGGGTGCGTTGCACCCCTGCCCCCCCCCTCCCCTCCCACCCCCTCCCCGTTGGCAAGCAACACTGATACTTCCCCCTCACTTGAGCTTGATACACGACGTCGAATCGGTGATTGGTATCGCTGGTTCTCCTTTAGCCCACGTGTAGACCGCTGTCTCCATCAGTTGAGGGTGTATCTGATCAGCACCAGGGTACTGGATGCCACACTTGACGAACTCGCTGAAGTCCTCGATGATTCCCACTCGTGAAGGACCGTCGACGGTCTCATTGTCGAATCTGTAAACATGAAGGAGGGCATAATTGTTGACGACTACAAAGTCATGCAATAATAACCTTACATGAACACCTAGACCAAACGGTACTTATTCGGTGCTTGTAAATGTTTCTACGATTATGCAAAATAATTCATCAATATTATCCTGTGATTATCAGTAACTGTTATTCATTTTCTCCCACCCAAAATCTACCACTATGGGATGTACATAATTTATATGTCTTTTTTTTTCTTTCACTATAGAGTATGCCACAAATTGATATAATTACTGGAGTTGTACGGCAACGTAGGATAATGCGCCCCCCCCCCCCCTCATCCCCTGTTCCATAACCTCTCCTCATTCGATGGTCCTGTTCCCTCACATTGCATCAACCTAGTAAGCCTTCCCCCACCTAGTAAGCCCCCTCCTTCCCACCCCAGCAATACCAGTTCCCTTTCGACGACTTGCTAGATCCATATACGCCAATGCGCGCGTGTGTATTTGATGTGAATGTATCTAAAAATGTATTTTTTTAATGTGCAATAACATAATACTAATATAGTAATATATTATTACCTTATTATGCAGATAAAAAGAAAAAGATAAGTGACATTAATATAGTACTCTCCTTAGTGAACAGCAGTTTTATTGTTAATCATAAACAGAACAGAACTTACATGTAGTGAGTGCTGTCGCTGTAGAAACGGAGAGAGTTGGTATCGTTCTTTCCTCCACATTGGGGATAGTTAGAGAACTATATGACAAGGAAAAGTTTGAGAAAAAGTTAGAAACATTGAATCAATCTATCGTTTAGAAATAAATATTATGTCAAAATATCACTGCTGTCGAAAGTGTTTGTATTTCTCGTTATTATTATTTATGTGTTACCTGTACAGTGTATACTTTAATTTAATGCATATTTCAATCTTGGACGTGAGAGAATGACATCGGTTTATTTCACTCAAGATAGATAATACTTTCTATATAGCGTCTAAGGTCAAAGCTTTTAACAGTAATAACTTGTTATTGATAATAAGTTTCATGAAGCAGGGCCCTGGTCAATTATAGTTGAATGAGAATTAAAATAAGACCACTCCTGAGATCCACTTACCTCATTCCGTTTCTTGTCCTTCCAGAATCCAGGATGAATAAACTTGCCCTGATGGGTGAAGAAACCATCAGCTCCTGCTGTGGCAAGATGAGCAATCACAACGCTTTTGCCATCCTGTCGATCAAAATTCATAAATAATGCAAGTCTTTCGTATCTCACACACAACATATTTAATTTTGATTAAGAAAAAGGGGAAAAATTGTTTATTTTATAAAATCTTATTTATTCGTTTTATTCAAACAGGGTGACTCTCTCAGTATTGAAACCATTTTTCCGAGGGGCCCTCTACAAATAATTGTAGGTTACAAATGCAGAGGAAATTGAACAACTGTTTGTAGTGACAAAGAAAGTTCATTTTCCTCGTTGTGTGCACTAAATGATTGACAACCCTGAAAAGAAATTTGTTTCTTTCGATGACTTTATATATATATTTAAACTTTACAGACGTTTTCTTTTTTTCTTTTTTTAATCTTAGTGATATCATTATGATTTAGAGGAAAACTTTATGAAGAACATATTAAATGACAGACGCTTTGCGAATGATGAGGTCTAGAAATGGGAACCTTTAAAAGTTGGAATCTGTCTTATTAAACCAATCAATTAGCGGTGACCCGGGTAAAACTGACAAATACTCTTGAATCAAATTGGGCCTGTTTCATAAAACTTGTTATCTATAACAAATGCTAAATTTCTATGACAAATTTGCTCTCGGCCAATCAGATGCCATGATTTCAGTAGCTTATAACAAAAGCTTGTAACTTGTTATTGATATCAAGTTTTATGAAACAGGGCCCAGACATGACAATGACATTTGGCATTCCCTCTTACTTCCCTTGAGCTCCCCCCCCCCCTCCCAACTCCCATGAGCGATGCTCCTGCTCTTAACCCTAACTTAACTTAATTTAAATTAACTTGGATTTTGAACACCGAAAGCCAGTTAACTTCTCCTGACAGAAAGCACGGTTGTTGAAAGTGGAAAATGTATTTTCATGAGAAGTTGAGCACATAAATTATAACGAAAATCATGCTGTCTTGAGCAAAATTTTAAAAGAAAATTGATTTCATACTTCTCGCATGGTTCTTAATGTAGGCCACTCGTTGTTGTAGTTGTTTCTGAGGTCAGCGGGGGTCAAGACCCGGTCACCAAGGTAACGCTCAAAAGGTCCGTTGATCTCGGCATCGTTGCCCTGATCATACTTTTCCTGTATCCAAGGTATAATTTAAAAAATGGGTATAAGGGTCGCAACCTGAGAATTAATCTATATCTTGTTTGAATATTTAAAAAAACATGATATCAAAATAGAAAATAAAATCTTATACACACAAACTTAAGTTCATGTATTTAGTTTTAAGACAATTTTGTTTAAAGAGTTTTTCCTTCTTTCTTCTTTTAACCAATAAGTTACATGCTAAGCATCGTATACAAGTCGAAACTTGATATTTTAATATGTGTTAATAAAATGCATAAAAACTAATGTAATATATAAATAGGCAAAAACAAATAATGATTATCAAGATTTACGTACGTTCATATAAAGTCTGATGAACTCGCCTTCGTTTTCGTCCAACCACGCACCGATCTCGGCTACGGGTTCGGAGAATAGAACGTGTCCACTGTTACATAACTGATCAATGTTACCCCCCAGATGAGCTATGCGCATCTGTATGGGCACATTGACACACACACACACACACACACAAATGAGAATCAAAGGAATTAGTTATTGCTACACGGTGAAACCATATTATCGAAGAATATAATTAGTGGATATGCAGTTGGTAATACTTTACAAGATATGCGGTATTATTAAGGTGGGTCGATTAATTGATAGTGGGGCTTCTTACAGGGTGGATATAGTCTCACCTCCCTGGTGGATAGAATGTGAGGGAACAAAGTCGTCAAGTGAGGGGGGTGTGCGAGGGGTCTTATCATACTTTACATTGCCTGGCCCTGCCCCTCCCTCTCCCTATCCCTCTCTCTCTCTCTCTCTCTCTCTCTCTCTTTTAGGCCATTCGGGAGTGGAGGGGGGGGGGGGTGGGATAATTCTCCCATATCTTTAGCTACACCATTGACGGCATGGTATAGTCTTCTTTAAACTACAATTTTATTGTATATGGGTGTAATGAAATGCAATTTATCACATTATATTGAGGAAAATGAATACTCGTTATGATTTTTTAAGAGTATTTACAGTGTTATAGTATAGTACAAGTACAATGGGCTTGCCATCAATGAAACAATGTCCAGTCAAATATTGACATTGTGAGGCTGATACCAATCCTAATGACATTAAAGCTATAAATGAGATTGACACAGATCAAAGACAAAAAGGCACGATCGTAGATAGGGAACCGAAAGAATGATTATTTCATGTACTTATGGAATAACATATTCATATATTATTCACGGTTTCATTATCTATACAAATTGTGAAGAGCCTTATAAAACAATGAATTTAAAGGGATGTTAAGATTATGAAAATGAAAAACAAAGTCTTGATATTGGTATCATTATTAGCATTAATATAATTTGCATCATTGTTGCTGCAAATTGTTACTTTAGGCCTAATATTGTAAGGCTATAGTTCACGAAATGCAAAATCATTAATAAATCTAATTTGTTATTGAAATACAGCTCTCCCTAATTCTAATATTAAATGAATGTTTATACTTCATTGTATTATATGTAACTTCCTTTAAGTTTTTTAGCTTTATAGTTACCTCATTTTCACAATACCAGTTATCGAGCTCGATGGCCCTGATTCCCATATTGAGAAGGTCTGTCAAACTGAACTCCTGGTTAGCAATCCCGATACACAGACTTGGATCATACGGGGGTGGCCATGTGCATGTATCGTTAGCTATAATTGTAGAGGGGTAAAAAGTCGAATAAAATTATCATAACAACTTGCAGAATTGAACAGTGTTTTCGATTGTTGATATACATATGATTATTAAATAGTGTAGGCTTTAACTCCTATGTTGAAAAATCTTTCTAAATTTCTTGTTAGCAATCCCGATACACAGGCTTTAATTATACGGGGGTGGCCATGTACATGTATCAAAAGCTGCTTGTGGAGAAAAGGAAAACAATAGAATGAAGAAAGTTGTTTAAAGAAAATAATTTAACAGTGTGTTGGATAACTTATATTGATATTATAACTTTATATTATTCCAACAACAACAACAAAAACGCAAGAGAATGTCCAAGATTCTTCCTTGCCTCCTTCACTCTTAGCTGGCTTTTGTTGTTATTGTTCTGTTTGGCCTTTTTCTTCTTCTCCCCTTCTTTTTCGATACTACCACTTTTTTCTTTTCCCTTTTTTTCCTCTTCATTCATTCTCTTCTTGCTCTTTTGTTTCTTCTTCAATTTTTCTCTTTTTTCTATTTACGGTCTCATTGTATTTTGTCTGATTCTTAACATAAATCCATCAACGTATACGTGTATCATGTATATGGGTGAAAAATAATGGTCACCCTTTAACAAGAGAATGCAAAGCTCAGATGATTTACCCAAATCAGGAGCCATTGTGCCAATTACGTGGAGTAAATAACGCAGATAAGATAACGTGGTAATACCACGGTTGATAGTCCAACGTGCTCATTGCAAGACAGTTTTATTGTCAAATATTATATAGCCTTCGCCCAAACAGTAGTCACCATGGTCTTTACTCGCCCACTTTTGATAACATTTTGGTAATGTTTACTACATGTACTTAGTGACGCAGCCGTATTTTTGACATGGGATAGAGAAACACAGCAACTTGCGTGAAATAGTGAATTATTTTAGTTCTTTTCTTAAACTAGGGCATAGGTTGAATTGTATGCATTGTTAAATTGCCAATCATACTTTCTTTAATGAAAATTGCAATCATGTTGTTATTCTCTTCCGTATCAACATTGGAATCATGTACGCCCTTACTATTTTGTTTAATCGACCTTTTCTAAATGAATACAAATGTAAAAATATACAAATATATATATATGTATGTATTTTGACTTAAATGAAAAAAAAGATAACAGCTACAGTTAACAACTGAATTATTCATACCCCTTGTAAATGTTGATGTTTTGATGGTTGAACTAGGGCCTTTGTTGAATATTTTTAGATGTAAGCTTTAATATGTCACAATCTCAAGAAATATAAATCAGACAAATCAGTTTTTTACATACTTAAATTTTTTTAAACAAAAATTGGAAAGGGTATGAATAATTCAGTTGTTAACTGTATGTCGTAGATAGAATTAATTAATCAACGAGCTCATTGGTATTTTCTTGATACTCACCCCCATATAACGTTCCATATGGTCGGGTATTGTATGAATTATGTGCCTTGAAAAGAAAAGAGAATTTTACATACACTACACACTTTACTTTACCCCTTTAATACATGGCAGCTGAAAAAAAATCTGTTATCACTGTATAAATGATTAGCGAATTAAGTTTTCAAGTTTCGACCATTTATAATCATTCTGCCACGAATAGACAGCAATAAAAGTTTATCACAGACAATATAATTAATCTAAATCTTGCTACGCTTATCGATTTAACTGAATAAAACACCCACTTCCTTGTTCTTTTAAGACACATGAGGATAAATATAGTACGCCATGATTCCCTACTAGTAACTACGAATTTAGTTTAAACATACATGTATGGAAATTATATCAAACGTTGCTCGAATAAGATGTATAAGAAATTTATATATATTATCAATCGTATTTACAAAGATTATACACTGAAAATACATTTCCCTTTTCATGACAATAAACTTGTTTCTCTTTGACCAGCGAGGGGTAGAGTAGTAACTAATACAAGAATAATAACATTACCATCAAAGACATATCATGTAGTATTTCGTATAGTAATTATTTATGAGATGAATGAAACAGTCTATAGCATAAAGTAAGTATGTTTATACTTACGTCTAGGAGTTGTACATAATAAAATGGTAAGTCGAGCTGAAAGTGAACAAAACAAAAAAGCAATTAGCCTGCTTTAAACGTTTATCTCCGATGAATTTCGACTACATCTGTAAAGTTATTATTAAGAATATAATCTTTTTTAAATATTTGGAATTGCAATAAAATTAAGGTTTTCTTCAACAAATTATACTTAGTCGTTTGTACCAACAAATGTCAAGCCTTTCAAAAATGATGCAAATGACTTCCGAAAAATCATCCACAGGCAACTTCAATAGCCTTAAATATCCATCACCTTTTGAAACGTGCTGACATTACAATGGCGTATATTACGACTTTATCCGAACATGATTTTATGGGATATAATATGGGATATTGAAATTACCCCTGAATTCATTTTTTCGAAAGTAATTGCGACCACTATGTTCCATATGAGACGAAAGATACAAGATTTAATATGTTCTTTTATTTTTCATCGACATTATTGTATAAACACTCTGCATTTGCTCAACATTATTTATTCTGTATGCAAATATAGTGTCATTCATTGGTCTCTATCTATTATCATTGTTGAAGTACATATCATATTTGAACAGAAGAATGTAAATAAACATTACACATATTGTTTTCAATCACTAATTATACTCTGCTGTGAGATTGCGAAACTGATAAAAACATAGGAAGTGCCTAACCGGGGCTGGACCATTTTGATTTTTTGGGGGGATGTCCTCATGTAATTTTGAGGTTCCCCTTTTATTCATACAGTATTGGCAAAAGGAAACAAAAGGTCATCACTGTCTTTCTATTTTGCCGACAAAGCTTTTAAAATCAAAATGTACCAACAGAAAATTTAAATAGGAATGTCACTTCCCCATACCACTTCCACTTTTCTAGCGTCGCTCCTATCCCTAATATCTATCTACCTTTCTTCTAAATGAGCAGCATTTTTATGTATTCGCCATTATCAGAGGAAGAAATGGAAGAAGAGGAAGAAGAAGGAGGAGGAGAAGGAGGAGAAGAAGGAGGAGAAGAAATAAAACAAGAAGAAGGAGGAGGAGAAGGTAGAGTAAAATAAGAAGAAGAAGAAGAAGAAGAAGAAGAAGAAGAAGAAGAAGAAGAAGAAGAAAAAGAAGAAGAAGAAGGGAACAAAGGGGGTGGGGGAGAAGATGACTTTGTTCTTGATAAAGTAAAATAAATTAGGTAGATATTTGTAAATCTTACCTGTACTTCAACCTGTGTCTTCAGTGTATTTTGCAGCCATGGGTCTACCTCTACCGTTCCTCGCTCACAATGTCCAAAGTCATCACACTATAGGAGGAGGGGTGGGAGAATATTAGTCAGAATGGGGTGGAGTGTTCGTGGTGGTGATGATGATGATGATGATGATAATGAAGATCAAATCTAATCCAGTCTATAAGATATTTCATACAGCTCTTGGTGAATTCTGGAGGTTTGTTTTCTCGTTGAGAAAACAGTATTTCCTACATATATTTTAGATTCAAGATTCAAGATTCAAGTTTTATTTTATTCAATACTCGCAACCTTTACTGTTGAATTGTTACTGAATTTACATAGTTTAGAAACATAAACAAATTACAAACAGAGAGAACAAAAACAGATAGTAAAATACAATGAGAAAAAAAAGTGTACACAAATTGCAAATTTAAAATGACAATAGAAATTTATCTAGAAATGGGAAACCATGGGAATTTCATTTAACTAATTTAACTAATTTAGAAAATATAAAATCACTTAATTAGGAAATTGTCAATATGTGACAATCTATATTTGATAAATATACAAAGTCATATTCCTAATTCCTAATCACTGTAGTATGAATCGGGGATGATAATAATAATAATATTTCTGCTTATATAGCGCTTAATACATCGGCAAGTCCGAGTTTCTAAGCGCTTTACAGTTATTACCCCCGGTCATCGGATTCTGGCTTGCTCGCACACAATGTATGCACTTTCTCCACTCCCTATGGAGCATTCCAGCAAGAGCTTCTAAGCTCAAATTGCTAAGCATACTACATTGGCTTTCGCATCCTATCGGGTACCCATTTAACACCTGGGTGGAGCCTGGTGGCAAATGTAGATCAATGTCTTGCCAAAGGACATTAGTGCCGCGGCGGGACTCGAACCGCGGACCTTGTAATCGACAGTCCGGTGACGTATCCACTCGACCACGACACCAGGATGATGATGATGATGATAATGATGAGGATGATGATGATGATGATGATGATGATGATGTATTAATATGCAATCGTGAAATGTATAGGATGAGTATGTCCTAGCGACATCTATAACCCCGAACATTCAAGCAATTTTCTGTGTGATCACTACCCTTTTAAGTATTTTAACCCTAAAAAGGCCGGGTTATTTAGGTGCTCTATTAGCCGGAGGGGTGGAATCCTCCCCCCTCCCCTCCCCTACCCGGATCCCGGCCATGGGGTGACGAGAAATTCTGAATCTTGGCATATAGATAGGGCATTTTCTAATGAACAAGTCCGTGGATTTTCATATCTACATCTGGAATGTCATTTTACATTGTATACCGTATACATATAGGCCTATGGAGAAAATCCATAGTATCAAACGATGCGGAAGATGTCATGAAAGCTCAAGACTCCCATTCTGCCTCGCCCCTTTCGGTGTTAAAGTGTTTCTTTTCTTTTTTTAAAGGAAGAAAAGTTGTATGCTTACCGTACATGTTACTTCGATACTTATGCCTTGGCAATCTGCACTTGATGATATATGGTGGCACAGAACAACCTAAAGACAAAAATAACATAATAATCGGGACCACGTAATTCTCAGATAATCGGCATCATGACATGTATATGATAATGATCCTGATTTAAAAAAAACACTTAAATGAGTACTTGTATTATTGAAATGCATTGTTTGTATTTTACTATATGAAAAACTCGGTTTATCTTCAGATCATCTGCACTTGATGATATATGGTGGCACAGAACGACATAAAGACAAAATAACATAATAATCAGGACCATGTCATTCTCAGATAATCGGTATCATGACATGCATACGATAAGGATCTCGATTTAAAAAAAATAATGAGCAAAGTTAATATTGAAGTGCATTGTTTGCATTTTACTATATGAAACACTCGGTTTATCTTCAGATCATAAGCAAAGAAATTTGAATGTAATGATCTTGAGTAAGACATAGATTATACGGGGTCTCTGGTTACATTTTAAAGATTAGTGAACATAATCTATGCTATAGTTCATGAAGTAGGAAGAGTCCACTTTAATATTCTTAGTTCATTTTATCACCGTAAAACGTACACTCGTTCTAAATAAAAAGAAATACCTATATACCTGCAAAATGATGATCAATCCAAGACAATTCTTCTTTCCTGAAATCTGCGCCATGTTTAGATGATTGTAAACCACCAGGATGACAGAATTCTAATATTATGCCTGGTAATTGAAGCTAGCTAGTGGTTATCTAGTCGAGCAAACAATCTGCATCCAAAGATCAAATCTAAAGTGGGCTGATAAATGGCATACAAACGAGGTATATCACCATTAAAAGTTTAGAAGCTCACTTAAATCAATCTACTATAATTTAGTGGTACAGATCCATTTTGACGCTTCTCATTGGCTATACATTCTCGAACCCATTTTATAAAAAGCAATGTTATTGGCGTGTGTGTGTGTATGTATGTGCGTGTGTGTGAGCACACGTTATATTGAAATGTATTGTTTGCATTTTACAATAATTATGAAACACTCGGCTTATCTTCAGATCATAAGCAAAAAAGCGTTCACCATGGTAGTTCTCTTATCTTGATCGCATATAAAAATGTATAACATGTTCCGTTTAATGATTGAGTCAGAAAAGCTATAAGTCTATGATAGAAAAAGCACATGAGTAATCAACCTTTAGCAGACCATTAAAATAATTACTTAAAATAAAGATGACTTTGTCATGAAACCCGTAATTTTATCATCACATTTGTGATCATGTAATTGCGATTAAGTTTTTCTCTCTATAATTTTCGTTTCAAGATATTTTCCTCAATATTTTTGTTGTTTTTGTTTGTATTTTGTTGTTTAACAGGTGATTATAAAATGTGATATTCATATTGAATTTAAACAGACTTACACATGATCCATAACCTTTTGACCGAATTGGTAGTTAAAAAAAATAAAACTACATTCTCAATATTAATCTTCATTCGTTAATATAAACCCAGATTAATATGGTTTGCCATGATGAGTATGGGAGTGGGTGATGTCATTTTTGCTATATTCATGATAAAACTGAGTATTATTGACGATATCAATGACCTTTTAAGAATAAAGGGTTCGTTAGCATTGACCTAACCCTAATATCCACCATCTTATCTTATAATTTCATCAATTCAGATTCATACGGGACCAAATGAGGCCAAAGGGCATTTCAAAGTAAAGATCGAACATGCTAATTGCAGTCACTAATTGCCACCGCCCGCTCTAAAGCTTACATCATCAAACCAAACAAACTCACTCAAACGTTCTATGTTGCCCCTACAGTTGGAATAGATTTTATTTTTCTTACCTCTTTTTATGAAATTGATTGTGGCAATATGATTTATTCTTAAAAGACAAAAATTAATATGTTCTCAGAACTTTATGAAGATTGATCAATAAAGTTCTAAAGAGATATTTTATATTGTCTCAATCCTTTCTTGAAAAGAGGTAAGAATAATTTATTCCAGCTTTATGGGCAAGTGTGTAAAAAAACACAACACGAAACAACAAGAACAACAGGAACAACAATGACAAAAAAAACGAAATAACAAAACTTAGAGCATTATCGATTTAATCAATAATACAAATATTTTGTAAAAATTCAGCAATTTTAGAATTGTCTTTACAAATTAATTTTAAGACAACTATCATTTGACCGTATCATTTAAATGCGATGCCCTGATTGCGTTCCTTCTAAAAAAACTCTTTCGTTTTCTTCTTTTTGTATGATCCCATTGAAGCTACTGTATAAATGGAACTATTACAAAAATATGAGCTTTGTAATTGAACGTAATCAAATAAACTTTAATGATAAGCAATCTTTCACCACTGAAGTGCAAACAACTTAAAGTACATGTACTATACATTTTAGGGGGGGGGAGTTGAACCGTTTATAAAATGCATGTAACTCAAGTGCAACAGACCTGTCTGCATTGGCTGTTGTATATCTACCATAATAATTACCTGAATAAGCACGTTTCATTAACATTGTGTTGACAGGTGCTGAAATGGGGGTGTCACACCCTTTTAAGTAGGGCAACGGATGCTAATTGGGGGCCCGACACTGCAAATTCAGGATAATTAGTTTCTGTGACAACGTTAGCAGCTACTCGTTTTTTTGTATTTACTCATGCAGTCTTTGGTAATGTTCAGATAATATTTATCAAAGACTGAACCTTGAAATCTGACCTATGTGAAATTTCAAAACTGTTGCAAAAGGTTAATATTGACGTGATAATTAAGAAGGCAACATTACGGAGGAATAATGGAGATCAAATTGTTGCCTATTTTTATTTTCATCAGCCAGGTAAGTTCTCATGATCATTCAAGAAGTCGAGTATTAATAAGGTAAAACGATCTTTACATTATTGATGATGACGATGATGATGATAACTGTTTTACCTGACTGCTAAGAAAGCATGCATAATGCTTGTAAGTAGGAAAAGGGAACTGACGGCTTTAAGTCCTCCCCAGTGGACTTGGTAATGGGGGTTACCAAAGGGCACGAGAGCTTTGACTTGGTTTCGAATCCGGGACCCCTCGTTTCCGAGACCACTACTCTACCCCTGTGTCATTGCGCCTTCCCCATTTATATAATTCGTGTATATAAATCACGAATTTGAATACAGATATAATATATAGGCCTACGTTTATTTCTTTAAACATAACAGTAACAGTTTTGCGTATTATTCAAAATCGTGACATTTCGAGTAAACATAAAAGGATTTAATATTGCCGCCATCCTTACAATTATACTGTAATAAGTTGTAGGCCTACAAATTAAACATCTAGATTTTGCTTAAATTCAACCATAATTTCTTTTGACAATATTTTGTAAACGGTCTTTTTAATTACTGTTTCTGACAAGTACATAGGCTTATTACTTCTTAATCATTTAGAATATTTCAATTTCACTGCGCCATGTAATAGGTCTAATGATAATTATAATCCTTGCATGTTGTTGTTTTTGAGGTATTGATCGACAGTACAAGTGGGGCAGGATGCATTGGACTCAGCGCTGACGTCGTTTGTGAGGTTAGACATTTTTAAATCTAGAATTGATATACCGCATAATATAATGATCAGGATGATATAGATTCCGAATCAATTATTGGGCAAATCCAACTATTTCGTCGTATACATTACCGACCACATCTAAATTTTGTAGTATATCTGACGATTGTAGCATTTTGCAAGCCATGCTAGATCTTGGATCAGACCAAAATATCAAGTAAAATAACACTTTTGGTGTCCATATTTATATTCATAATAATTATCACAATATTTGATAACGTATTGGACATCATTATGACAAAATACATTGCCCGATTGCAACCACCGTGTAAACAAAATACGCTTTGTATTTGGTTCTTACTATGATGGCAGAACCTTAGTGAATATTTCATATACAGTGTGTATTTTGAGACGATTTGGGCTTTTATAAAACCCAAACAGTAAGAACAGAGTGGCATTTATTGTGAAGAAGAAAAAAGTTTGTGGTTAAAGTATTTTTTAATTAATTTTATGTAAATAATAACATTTAAATGAAAATCTTGAGTGGGTGAAAAGTGTTACAGTGCTGATGGTCAGCAGATTTATTTCAAGTTTCACATAATTATAACAAACGTGGAGGGCTGCATGATTCACTTCCGTCTGACGAGCGTAATTTGTTGTTTAGAAAACAATGGTGTCACTAAAAGTTACATTGAAGTGATTGAACTGTTGCAATTCAAAAATATCATAGACCATCAAATTGTTTGTTTGGAGTGAGAAGTGCGTTAACTCTGTGTAAAATGATATGAGTCAACAGATGAATCTTTCTCTTGTTATATTCTGATGCTACAACCAATCCCATGCAATATTAGTGTGATGGATATGGACGGTGTAAGAAAGGAACACTTGAGATTGACCCCTGGTTACAATTCGCTCTCAAAACGCAACGAGAAATTCAGGTGAGACATTGCCTTATGCCACATTTTCAAGATACAAGGTATATAATCATGATGATGATAATGTTAATGATAGTGACAACGAGGGCTAAAATAATAATGATAGGGGAAGTACTTGCAGTGGTGATGATAGTGGTAGCTTTGGTTCAAGGTACAGTTTACTAAAACTTTCAGAAATTTTGAACTTAAAGAAACTGATGAAAATTAAGTATCCTACAAAATTATACTAAACTTTTAAACCTTCATGATCTTTCTTAAGATCCATTTTATTAATACTGTATAATTTACCATTCAATAAATCATTTTATTCAAAATGTTATTGGTTTATTGTTTTCTTTGATAATATCCGATTGTACGTGAAACGCCAGGCTATGCCATTAATAATTCACAGCAACTGATTCGTCTACACAACCCAATATTAAAAACTCGTGTTGCATTTGGTTGTCATCATGTAAATGTTTATTTTCGTCTTGTCCCTTGTTGATTTTATATAGATTGATATTTCCATCGACAGGATGCAAATCTTTGATGTAAGTACACCATTTCCAATTAACAATCACATACGTCTTTGATACAGATTTGAGTTATTTTTGATTTTCAAACACAACTCAATTCAATTTAATTCAATCAGGGTGTATAAAAACATGACTGGTAGTCAAAGACTGATTTATTCATGTCTTTACGATGCAAGTTGAATTCAATATATATACGAATTGCAACAATAACAAAGTCATGTAAAATTGAATGTTAAAGATACACCTATTAGATTACATTGATAAAATTGTAATTACGAAATGAAGACATGCACATTTTATCACAGTTGACTGTCTGTCATAACATGATTAGTCACATTAAGATATAATTATGACATAAAGTCCAAACATGATATCAGAGATTCTTTTAATAAGGTTTCAAGTCCCCTCGTTGTTTGTTTAGTTTTGTATATCGAATTTCGTTTAGGGATATGTAAGTACTCGGGATTGTGTTTTATAGACTAATATAATTTATGTTACTGAAGAGGTAAATAATATGCAGTTTAAAAATGAATATGTTTTATACGGCTACATGTACATAGATAATATTGAAGTATATTTATAATTAATACAAAATGCTAGTGTTTTAAATGTTAGTACTTGTCATCTTCACACAGGCTCACAATGCATTCAACAATCGAGCTTATGGACTTGCCTATGGAGGTATGCAAAATATTATTTAAAGCAATTTTTTCAATCAAAAAAGGAAAAGATTTTATGTATGAAACATAAAGATTGGGCTTTGCCTCTTTTGAATAGACACACAATCATAAAAATATATTTGTAAATAAGCTTAGTCTAGAAGTGGCTCTAAGAAGTGTTCAAGATGGCACCTCACCCTCCCTACCCCTCTCTTTCCATTGTACCGAAATTGAGAACCTTAAGGTAACATTTCAACAACAGCAAAAAAATGGGGGGATTTGAAGTCTGACGTGTCTTTTGAAGGTAGATCCGAAATACAGAAATAGATCTCTGTAATCACTACCATATTTGGTACACGTTTAGTCGCTATCGTTGATTTTAAAATGCAGTTACTGAATAGTCTGATGATAATAAGTCTATTCAATGTAACCTTTGCAAAAAACAAGAACAAAAATCTTTATTTCTTTACATAAAATTTGTTTACATAAAATGATATTTTTCTGTATTTTTTCTTTCCATGAATATCTGAAATGAATTATTGAAGATTTGTTAGTTTTCTGTTAACTCAACAGTTCAACAATACTTGTATCTTGAGAAGCCAATTTTATTTATGTTATAAATGTAAATTACCTTGAATATATATTTGTTAATTTGTTTCAAATGAAAATCAATAAAATCCCTGTGGAGGGAAAAATATGGAAGAAAAAAAAGTCTTTATCCTATCTTCTAGCTAATGATACATGTCAATGGCCGCCTCCGTATAATAACGTCTGCTTGGGATTGGCCAATCATGAATTCGGTATCATCGACATGTTAAACATGGGAGTCAGAGCTGTGGAAATAGACAACTGGTATTGCGAGGGTGAGGTAAGCACGCTGAGAATATATATTTTTTTTTAAATCATGGACTCAGAGGCGGCGCTCTCGGGGGCGAGAGGGGAGGGGGACACAGTGCTCCCCCTCACTTTTTCAAGTATCCCAAATGTGCCCCTTTTCCTTCGACTAGTGACCCTTGTCCTGTGTAAAAGCCCCTTTTCAATTCTTATAATTGCCCTTTTTACTTTGACACGTGCTCTTTTTCATTTCTAATAAATGTCCTTTTCCTTTCTGATTTGTGCCCCTTTTCCCAATGTGTATCTCTAATTTAAAGCGATTAAGAGCAACTTTTCGCAAATTTTACACAACGCTCGGTCGAATCTATATGGTTGATTCAATCATGTAACTTATTAAATGTCTTTATCTGTCTTTCATGATGAGGTTGTGCTTAAAATCCTATCAGAATTGGTCGCAGTGCATGCAATGCAACCTAACACCATGCATCACATCCAACTGCAAAGTATAATGTTTAAGCAGTATCTTGGACCATGTAAAGAGAGAAAAAAATATTGAAATTATCTCTGATAATTATCGATCACAATGTATGGGGTATATACCAATGTCTAAAAATTGTATATTCTCGCTTTGAGGTCTTGAGATGGCTCCTTCCCAACAACTCCCCGGTAGGTAGAAACATAATGAAACGCATTTTCATGATTTAACTGGAAAAAAATTACTCTATATTAGTGCATCCACACAAAAACATATTACTATCAATATGACTTGGATGCTAGTGTGAAGAAATAAGATTCTTAGGGGGAAAATAGTAAATTTATATTATCAATATATAGAAAATAATTAGTGGATAGTGAGGACATGACGTCACAGACTCATGAGTGAGTTGCCAATTTTTCTAGTGATTTTCAAAGTTTTTCATGTCATTCAAAATTAATAACTTTCTTATTAGTTATCCGATTTTGCTCAAACTTTTTTTGAGTGGTTTGTCTGATTTTTCTGCTTCTATTGAAAATAAGTTATTTTTGGAGTGGACTTGCCCTTTAAGACTCACCCCAAACTTTGCATCTCTAGGACCAAACTTTCATTCTTTCAAAATTTTCCGCCGAACTTATTGCGGAGCTTGAGACTACACAGGGAGAGAGAGAGAGAGAGAGAGAGAGGGGGTGAGAGAGAAAGAGGTGAGGGGTAGAGATGGGAGAGAGAGAGAGAGAGAGAGAGAGAGAGGGTGCGGGGTTTCGAAAGACGGGGGAGGGGAGAGGATGGAAGGAAGAGAAATAGTGAGACTGTGAAAGAGTTAGAGATAGAGAGAGAGGGGGTGGGAAGGTGGAGGGAGAGCTAATGCTAATCAATATACAGGGACACCCAATCATGATAATCGAGAACAACTGTTAAAGAAGTGAAAGAAAGGTGCTTCTAAATCTCAAAAGATATATTCTGATCCTTGAATACTGTCCATCTTTGTCTTAAAGGCATGTGAATACACCATATGTTAATTTTCACCTATTTTTTTTAAATTCCAGATCGTTGACATGTTTGACTACCAAACTATATCTTTAAAAATTACCAATAAAATGTTTTAATCCTTTCTTATATAGATGCGGATTGCACATTTGGGAACAGAGTATGCCATCGGTTGCAGAGAGTTTAACGTACTCTTTGCTGACGTCATAGCAGACATTGGCCAATGGATGGACGAGCCTGGAAATGAAAATGAGTTTATTCGAATCTATATCAATGTATGAAAATATTGACTTTATGAGTATTTTGATTTAATGATTATGTATAAATTTGTAATGCAATCATGCATCCCTCAAATTATTATTTTCTTTTGAATGACGTTGTGTGAAAAACGAATCACCATTTCATTATTTTGACCAATACAAATCGGTTTCATTTTCTTCTGAGTTTACCCCCAGATTGGAAATAAGCTTAAGAAACACACTTTTTCAATTAATTCCATTATTAGATATTCATCAAATGATCGTATGTATTTTGATGCATTAATGAAATGAAAGTTCAGACAGAAATATAAGCCCAGGCTGCTTACGTAAGTTTCAAGTTCCTCTCATTCCTGCAACAAATTTTAACACATCTTCATGACATACCTATTTAAGTTCTTGTATGTATCTCCACATTGATTATGCTTACTTTGAAATTTCATATAATATTATTTGGGTGTTGTTTTTTTTTAATAAAGGAAAAGTATGACCAGGGTAACGATGCTGAAGTGAACGGTCCACTGGAGCGTTATCTGGGTCATGATGAGATCTTGAGTCCTGCCGATCTCAGAGATACATACAAAGGGGTGTGGCCGACGCTGAGAAGGATGAGAGAGGTGAGAGTTAGACCGAGGGTTAAGCCGATCTAAGGGGTACGCATCGACAGATGTGATCAACGCTATTAAATAGTATTGGTTAAAGACAGGTAAAAGAAGGGGTGGTCAATTAAATTTAGGACATCTATAACTCCTAGTTTTTCTTAAACTATAATCGGTATCCCTCTCAGATATTTTTGTTTTCAATCGTCCTCTTCCTCTACCTCATCAACTTCCTTGTCCTCCTTCTTCTTTTTCTCCTGCATGCACCCGAATTTTGTTCTCATCCTTCATCTTCTTTCCTCATTCTTCTTCTTCTTTTATTCTCTTTCTCCTTCTCCTTCTTCTTTTTCTTTTCCTCTTCTCGTTTTCGTCTTCTCATTTCTTTTCTCTTCCTTTTCCTTCTTCTTCCCCTTCTTCTTACTTCTTTTTTCCCCCTTATTCTTCCCCCCTCCTTTTCTTCTTCTTCCAACAATTCTCCCTACTCGTCTTCTTTTTCTTGATCTTTTCATTAATGATAAGGAAAGCAGACTGCTTTCAGCGAGATTTGGTTGAATGTTTGAAATGAGAGACGTATTAGTTTTGTTTTCAATTATTATTTTCCATCAGGATGGTAAGCGAGTGTTAGTGGTAAGCGGAGATGATACCTTGCACCAAGATAAATACATCCATGTCCTGCGGTGTGACGGATCAGGAGCCAAAGAGGTGAGAATATTTATTCCAATATCCTACTCCTAAATGAACAAAGAGTTCCACAATTGGGCAAAAAGTCCATAATGTGTTCAGCTGCCAACACTGTGAAATGGTTATGAATGAAATCCGTTCGATCGTAGTTTAGTACGCAAACTATGTGTCTCTGTCTGTGACTGGTGTTTTAAACAGTGTCACAACAGTGTGACCAACGTGTTTTCACTTATAAAAGTGTTCCAAATAAATGGTATGGTGATAATGTGGCATCCACATATCAAACTCTTTCTTTGGACACTGTAGTACATTTGGTCACACAGTGACGACAGTGACCACATAACACACATAATACACATTGCTAACTACATGTACAAAATATTTTTTTTCCCAAGTAAACCGTGCGGGTTATACTGTGGGTCGTACATTTCTGCAACTCTTGTTGTGGCCATCGTTTGTCACAGTGACACTGTTCATGTGTCACACAATGTTATAATGGTTTGACCACACAGGATTCACAAATTTAACACCACGAAGGTGTGAACATCCACACTACGGGTTAAACTACATTTTGTGACCCTCTCTGTATCTCTGTGGCTACAGTGTATCACACTGTGTCGTGTAATGTTAAAGTCGTATGATCACTGTGTTATACAAATACAGCACCACATTTGTCCAAATAAACCGTGCCATCACACAGTGATTTACAAATTATGATTTTTTTTTTTTTTTACTGTGAGTAGATATCACTGTGTAATGTTTCATTCACTTTGTCGTCACACTGTGTTAAACACACTGTTACAAACTGTGATTAAAGTATCACACACTGCGTTTACGTTGTGATTACAACTTACAAAATTGTTCCAAATACAACATGGGTGTTACACTGCAATTCTGTTTGTGGCGACCAGCAAAATTGTGTATCACTGTATCACACATTGCAAAGCCATTATATCCACAGTGTGTTCACATATTCCATACAATAAAAGTATTCAAATATGCCTTGTGGTTACAATTTCATACTTTACAAGTAGGCTATATAAACTATGCAGTGTTTCACACTGGCAACTCTACAGATGATTTTCATATCCATCCTATGGGTGCCACTGTGGTGCGTACATCCCTTCACTCTTTTTGTGTCCACAATGTTTATCACTGTGTTACACAAGTATTGTAAAATTGTGTTTCCACAGTGTGTTCATACCGTTAACACCACAGAAACGTGAATGTACTGTACACGTAGTCTGAATTGTGTGATCACATTCAAATTATCCAATAATAGTCTACTTCAACTCTACCATGTATTTTGCACCCTCAATTATCTTTGTTTCGTCTAGTTCACCAACTACCCACAGTGTGGCGGCAAAACGGAGACCAACTGCAGGAGATTTCGCGGTGACGCCACACATTACGTGTAAGTGATGTCTTATATCAGACCAGTGTCCTATTTTCAGATTCAAATTCAGATTAAGATTCGTTTATTCTACCATTTTCAAATAATTTGTATGATCTTACTCACATGATTTTATAGGACTATCATTAATCTAGCCTCGGAATAGGTCTAGAGTAAATGGAAACCAACAGATGAAACTTGTTGGAAAAAGTAGAGAAGAGGGATATTACCTAACAAGGGCGCTGTCAAAGCAGCAAGACCTAATTTTATCTCTCTGAAGTTTGAATCAATTTTTGTTTATTTTTTACATGTTGATGGGGGTGGCACTATTTGGGACTGCTTTTGGGTTGTTTTTGCGATCGGATTTCATTACTTTCATTTTTACCCATAGTCGATGGTTCTCCTCATTTAAGAATGTGTTACAAACTTACATATGTGTAATTATTCCCTCTCATACTCAACCAAAATTGTCTGTCGAAAGTGAAACTTACATTCAATAATATTCCAGAATATGCCCTATTTGAATTTACCCTTGAATACTTGTCTTAATAACATTACCTAAATCATTTTGATGAACTGCTTTAATATCCACATCTTTTATACATTTCTAAAACTTATATGATCGATAATATTGATGTATGATTTTACCATTGTTATATTGCTTTTGTATTTTGATGTTAGTATTTTAATGTAAATATCTGATTACTTTGTAAAACAGACAATATCAGTCTTGAGCTGCATGTCATGTTATTTTTAATAAACGAATTAAATTTGATAAAATACATAAAGATGTTTTTTAAAGAAAATAGTTCCTCACGTACTCTTCACAATATCAGCTCATGAATAATATTTTTTAATGGTAGATGCTACCTAGAGTCTGCAAAATTGTAAAAGCCTCGCTACCTGGAAATTATTGATGAGTTTTTGTCTTCATTTAGATGCAACGTCATCTATGACGGGCCTACAGCGACCGGTGCAATCACCGATCTTATTTCCGCTCAAAATTATCTACTCGCTATATAGGCCGCTGAATCGTTAAAAACCCTGATGATACGGGCATGACGGGCGAGACACAAAGACGAATATTTGAAAAATCGCAGCGTTTATGATTAAGCCTAGGATTATGTCATTCGAAGGCAAATACCGTAGACTGAACTCGTTAAAATATTACAAAATATCATCATGTCTAAACAAAAATTAAATGCTGTATCTTTTGTACCCAGATTTGGCGCCATCTATGACGGGCCTACAGCGGTCGGTGCAATCACTGATCTGAGTGAGATGGTGAAATGTCGTATCAATCTTCCTGCTACAGATATGGTTACCCCTCAACTCATGATGACTGCGGTCTATACATGGGCCTATGAAGAACCATCAATACAGCTAGATGAAGACTCGTGTGTTATGTTAAAGTATGTAAATTTTTAATACATTGATAGACAGAAAATGTATTCGTTGTCGTGGTTCTGTTTTATTTGAACTCAATCCTCTGAAAGAAACTGAGAACATAATGATGGGAAACAAATTATAAATGAGCTTAAAACCGAGGTCTACTCTTTGCGTTTTGCTATCCTCAAGATTGTTATTTTTAATTGTTTAATGTTTTGACAAGCAGTTGTGTAATCAGAGATGAAATGATTATTAGGTCCGTAATTTGCTCAGGTCATGTAAAAATTAAATCAACAAATCACAACAGAGAAAAGAAAGAATTGGTTGTTCCACAGAAAGACCTCGGTCACACCGCAAATACGACTAAATACCGACATTAAACCGACTGATTCTTGGCTAATCGAGTACTTTTTATTAGGCCTATTGTCGGTCTGATGTCCGTCTCGTTGGTGTGACTTGGGTAATAGACCTCCCAATCTGCTTTTACCTGCGTCACTTGGGCATAAAATCATTTGCGAAATTATCAATTCAGTAAACGCACGAAAGCCTCCATCGATATGTCGAAGAAGTCATCCATTTAAGATGTCGGTCAAAATTCCAGTACCATAAGCATTTGTGAGTTTTCAATAACCATTTTAACAAACATAAAACTATAATTCATGCCTGGTACACTGTTTCCTTCACATCACAGCCACGAAGACTTTCGTTGGTATACGTCATCTGATTGCGACCAATCATTGAGCTACGCGTGTCAAAGTTCAACTGACCCGAATGACTGGTTGGTCAGCGAATCTAACGGCCCCTATGACGTCACACGAGACTTGTGTCCCATTGGCTACAAGTTTAGTCTACCACACAATGGATTCAGACAACAGAAGGTTAGTGGTCTCCAAATTTGTGAGTAGAAAGGGGTGGATCTAGTATTTTTTTTATCCGGAGGGGGCACAGGTCTAAATAAATTGCTCAGAAGCAGAAAAATAAAATGGTTATGGCAGCAGTGAGGGGGAGGGGGGCATATGGCGTTTGTACACAACTTTATATGTATTATAAGGGTGGCATATTTAATTTAGCCTGGGGTGTGTCTTTTGTGCCCCCCCCCCCTCGATCCACCACTGACGGATCTTATTTTGATTTGGGGTTCTTTTTTTAATAACATGCAAGAGAGGACAGAAAAGAAAAAATGAATGAAAAATTGAATGTGCTTGAAACACAACAACAATGTAGAGAAAACTTTGCAATTTTATTCGTTTGTTCGTTTGTTTATTTGTTTATTTTTTTATTCTTTTGTAGTTGAAGGAGGCAATGGAAGGATCTTCCGTATGGCTAAACTTCACACCTTGGCTGACGGGTAACTTTCCCGTAACAGACGCCCCTCTTACCAGCCCCTCGGGAAACTCGGCATTTAACTTTAAACCCACTTGGACCTCTTCTTTAGTCGTACTTCTTACCGCTGCTATTAGCTTAATGAGTTAAGGCCTTGGGTTTAGGGCAGCGTTTTTCAACCGGGTGCCGCAAGACATCTCTAGGGGTGCCGCGACAGAATTTTAGTAATAAAAACATTCATCGCTTGCTTCGCTCGCTCGCAACTTTTAGAAGCATGATAATTTCTGGCAGCAAAGTGCCTGAATACCTCCATATTTGAGCAACGAGGTGCCAGAATAGCCTTCTATTTGACAGCGAGGTGCCTGAATATAAATTATTATGACGCCTTTGATTTAAAATTGCTTTTGGACCACGCTGGTTCACTTCACTCACTAGCAACATTTAGAAACAGGATAATTCTGAGCAATGAGATGCCTGAATCTCCTCATATTCATGCATCGAATAGACAGCATAAAATGATTTTTGTATTCATGTATTCTGTAACGGGGTGCCCGCATACTTGATTCTGTACTGTTTCTAGTGTGCTGATTATAAAGTAGAATTCTTATCATATCAAAAGTGGTTCGCGAAATTTATAAACAAAATGTGCCCATGTGTAGATGACACTTGACAAGTGTCAGAGTGATGCAAATTGAATCTTCTGTAAATGAATTTGGGATTAGAGTGACGCGAAACTCTTTATTTCTTAAAAGGGTGCCGTGACTAAAAAAAAAGGTTGAAAAACGCTGGTTTCGGGGTACATAGGGGCGCTGACAAGTCCCTCCCTAATATCAACTTCTCCATCTTTAAATACTTTAGTTACAGTGTAATTTCATCAAAGAAAAATACTTGACGATATATAATTAAATGTTGTAATAACAGTCTGCCATTCTGATATTCTGGTTAGTTGATTTTCATGTAATGAGATTTAAAATGTCGATAGATTAGAAATTTTCTATATTGATGGAAGTGATTTACAAATAAATGGCCCCTGATTTAAATATATATTATGAAGCCTTCTATATCCTCCTCCCTCTCCCCTCCCTAGACACAGGTCATGACAACGGCTGTGTCATAGATCAGTAACATCCGTGTCACAGGTCAGTAATCTACACTACCGCACATCCCTTATTACACATAATCACATCAACTGAATAAACACACACACACACACACACAACACCGACAGCCCAACACACTAGCAAGGTAAAACACTTTGAAATTACATAATAATTTCTAAGTTTATTCCGAAGTATTTCTCGTACTAATTTTTGCTATGTTCATGATGCTTGACTATGATTGAGTGATATGTATTAAGTTTGTATTCCATGTATATTTTGTTCATACAATGTATTTGTTTCTGTATGTCTTTGCCCTTCAGAACCTGAAGAAGGCCTCATAAGCCGAAAGCTCGTAATAAAATTGTAAAGTACAGCTACGTCTCACGTTCCTAGACCATTTTCTTCACACCTATATATTAATATATATATATGTATATATATTGATTAAAGTAGATTCTAATTTCAGTAAAATAGAAATTGGAGACTTTTGTAGTGTTAGAGTTTAAATAAAAGTACTTATTAATAGAGATTTTAGGAGGAAACCGTTAGAAAAAATATACATGAACATAATTATGAGTGTGAAATAAATACAAGTTAGTAAACCTTTAGCATTTTCTTGGGTAAAAAGCAGGTGTCATCATTGGTGGGAGAGAGAGGCGGAGAGATGAGGAAAGGGTGAAAGAAAAAAGGGCGAGAGATGGAGAGGAGGGAGGAGAGAGGTGCAGTTAGAGGGGAAAGAAAATGGGAGAGATTTAAAAAGAAAAGACATGGGAGAGAGAGAGAGAGAGAGAAAGAGCAATGGAAAGAGAATAGTCATACAAATAAAATCAATTCGTATATGGAAACTACAGTATGGATTTTTTTCAAATTTGCTTTAGAATTAAAATGTGTATGAAATGGTATAGAAACTTACTGACGTATATGACCATAGAATTCAAGGATATCGTATAACGGTGTTTGTGTCTATCATTATTTTGTATGGGGGGGGGGGGTTACATCCTTCTTTCATTATCGTTTTCAAAATTAGAATCACTCTTAAAGAACAAAAAGGTGCATATTAAAACAGTATGTGTATTAATTTGAATGAAAACGGTTAGGAATTTTGACTTCCCATCATGTGATTGTATTGTGGAGGACCTGTCGGGAAACATTGTGAAAATGGTGATCATGCAGTACATAAGAATTGGTGTATACTGTTTGAGGTTTCGAAATCATCAAAATTATAAGAAAGTAACTCGGCCTAGATCTTGTGTAGAGTCATACTCACTGTACACAGAAGTGTGTATATGGGACTACACGAACATGTGGCATGAAAGCTTGGTCCAAACATTTCAAATTATGAGTACATTTGAAGAACCATACTGTCCTCACTGTCATAAAATGAATGTAAAATCTCACAAATAAAATTAATGTTCACCTTTCCCATAACGTATTCTTCTTTCTAAAACTCATGTATAGTTTTGGTGACCCAAAAGCCTTTTTGTTGGATTTCTCAAACAGAAACATCAAAAAGTGTGATACCAAACAATGTGTTTTCCTGTTTACAAAATACATGTATACTCATATAAATTAGTTGTGTTAAGAGGGTTTGATTTTCTTCCTCAAACAGATACAGGTACCTTTTTAATATAAATTTGATCCCATTTTTTATCACCAATTTAGTAACAAATAGTAACACTATGACGTCAAAATTAAACTCTCGAAAATTCATACAAGGCAATTGTTTGAAAATGACACACAAGCTTAAAGAAGTCTGGAGACTTCTTCTCAACATTTTTGTTTGGGGGGGGGGGATCCTGGGTTCGAAATCGATACGATAGTGCACTTGGGTAAGGCATTCATCCTCATTACCCAATGCCTCGGAAAGGAATTAAAACCATTAGTCCCCTGCATGGGTAGCTTACTTATAAGCACACACACGGTTTCTTACCTGAAAGGTAACAAAAAAACAATCAACCATCAATACAAAAGACGGTCAAGGTAACTATGGACACGTTCTGCTTACTTATATTATAATAAACCTACATGAATTATTTATTATTATTAACATGTTAATATTATTATAAACATGTTAATAGTATTAATATGTTAATATCATTAATTGACATTCCCTCATGAGTTGATGAATCAATTTTTCTCTTTTTTTCTAATTTTTCCTTTTTTTTCTTCCTTCGATTTCAGTTGCGTTTTTCTATTTTGTTGTACTTTTTGTTGATAGTTCAACATCATATGTTTTCGGGCATAAGGTCCACGTTCTCCTAACCGCCAGATGCTAATGAGTGTCACCGCGGTTACTAAACCGACTAAAACATACTCTACATTGATTACGGTTACTGGTTAGAAAGAAACATTTCCATTTATTTATATGGTTATGAGTTTACCTTGAAATACCGTTTATTAATACGAGAAATAAAAACTGAATATTTTCCGGAAAATGTGGGACAGTTCTTTCAATGTAGAAACATATTTTCCATGTTTTAAGAAAAAATACTGTAGGTTGCGTTTGACCTCTTACATATACTGAAAATAAATATTCATGACATGTGAGTCATGTCATCGGATTTCTATTATTGTTCTTCCGGGGAATTCCATGGATTGTTACAACAGAGTGGTATTGCAATAGTGAAAAAACGTGGAAAATGTAACGATGATCTTTGATGAGTCTTTGGAGGGTTCATTCAATCTATGTAGATGTTAAAACAGTAATATATGGTAGTTCCCTTCATGAATGCTTATGCAAAACAATGTTGAAGAAATAATATTGGTAATATAGTAGGAATCGTAGCAGTATTATTATTATTATTATTATTATTATTAGTAGTAGTAGTAGTAGTAGTAGTAGTAGTAGTAGTAGTAGTAGTACATGTAGTTGTAGTAGTAGTAGTAGTAGTAGTAAGTAGTAGTAGTAGTAGTAGTAGTAGTAGTAGTAGTAGTAGTAGTAGTAGTAGTAGTAGTAGTAGTAGTAGTAGTAGTAGTAGTAGTAGTACATAGTAGTAGTAGTAGTAGTAGTAGTAGTAGTAGTAGTAGTAGTAGTAGTAGTAGTAGTAGTAGTAGTAGTAGTAGTAGTAGTAGTAGTAGTAGTAGTAGTAGTAGTAGTAGTAGTAGTAGTAGTAGTAGTAGTAGTAGTAGTAGTAGTAGTAGTAGTAGTAGTAGTAAAAGTAGCGGTGGTGGTGATGGTGATGGAATGTTGATGGTGATGTTGTTGTTGGCGGTGGATCCGGTTGGTGGTGATGGTGGTGGCGGTGGTGGTGGTAGTGATAGATCGGCGGTGGTAATGGACGTAAAGGTGGGGGTGGAGGTGGAGGTGGTGGTGGTGGTGGTTATTGTGATCATGGTGGTGGTAGTGGTGGTTGTGTGGTTATTTCTGCGGGATCAGACATTTCTAACATTTTGACATCATTGACATTTTTCACGGATTTAAGTTCCTTTGCAATTCACGTCTAAATTTGGCCAATTTATTTATTCATTAACATTACATCATTCATAGCTCCGAACCTAATAAGAAGAGATAGTTTACTTCATGGAAGTCACCCTGAACTAGACTGCCTGTAATAGAAAAATATCTACAGATGTTTGTAAATTGGATGAAGTAGACACGACATTACTACCGACTATCTATGCTGCCATAAAAGTTGAATTATATTTTTAATTGCCTTTTACCTTGATAATTATTTTCATGCATTCCATTACAAGTTATTAAACGAGCACCAAGCACTCAGATAAGATAAAAGAAAACAAACAATAATGTCAAACAAACTGTGTACCTTTGCATGTATTATCCCTTTTGTAGACCATAAGCAAGGAAATTGTATCCAAATGTTGAATAGAATATATATCATTAATAATAATTACACAAACTGAGATATTTATAAAGCATTACAGCATGCATAGTATATAATACAGATTTATTGAGATGATCTTTTTTAATTACATAAACGGATTTATTCAGGGTGGAAGGCGAGTGTGTCTTGATATGCCTTTCCACCATAAATCAAGAGGTCCAACCCTTTAGCTATCAAATATGTATGCATAGCTACTCCTTGACCCGTTATGAATGTATATAGGCTACTAACTATCATGGATACCATACGGTTTTATGCCTTCTACGCTCTCATTGCACAGGTAAGTTTTAATTGCACCGATTCTTTATGCCTGTTGCACAAAATGCGTCATGATGCTATAGACATGGGGCTGCGTCAGGGCTTGGCGCAGCCTTTGATGCACCATGTTAACCCTATATAGTTGAAATCTGGATTACAAAAAAGAAAATGTTTTAAGTCCCTTTTTGAATGAAGAGACAGATGGTGATTGCCTGAGTATTAAAGGTAGCCTATTCCAATATTTAGATGCAGTTATAGTGAAAGTCCTATCTCCAGCTAGTTTCCGTGGGATGTTGTATGTAATGCCTCAGTCACACCTTTGAGTATTTGGCTTGCGTATTGCTGCGTATTTATGGCAAGCCGTTTTAACATTTATTCCTATATCTTGAGATCAAGAAATGAATTCTTGTTATCAAGAAATGAGTTTCTGTTGTAAAGCAATAGTAATTCTTGATATCAAGAGTTCGATATCTTGATATCAAGAATTCATTTCTTGATATTAAGAAATAGGAATAAATGTTAAAACGGCTTGCCATAAATACGCAACAATACGCAAGCCAAATACGCAAAGTGTGACTCAGGCATAAGAGTGGGTCACTGGAGGCTCGTACATTCCTGCGAGGGGTGTATAGGGTCAAACAATCAGGTAGGTATTGAGGTACCTGTTTATTAAGGGATTTAAAGACTAACAATAGTAATTTAAAAACTATGCGATGTCTTACAGGAAGCCAGTGTAGCGAGTCAAGGAGTGGTTTAGGGGAGTGAAATCTCGTAACCTGATATATTAGGGGGGCTGTCCAATTTTGAGTAACAGGGATAGTGGAAAGCAGTGGCGGATCCAGGGCCGGGGCCCGGGCCTCCCTAGCTAAAAAAAAACAGGTAAAAACACCCTTTTTGGAAAAAGAAGAAGATGGGTCCCCTCCCCTGGCGCCCAAGGGGTGGCGGTGAGAAAAAAAATTACCCTTCCCGAAGGGAAAATTTTTTTCGGGTGCCAACAAAAAATTGTGCTCACTACCCCTGGCGCCCAAGAAAAATTTTCGGGTGCCAAAAAAAAAAATTGTGCTCACTACCCCCCACTGAGCGAAAAATCGATCGACACGATTTTCAAATTTTCGCACGAAGTGGGCCCCTTTTTAGGCCCCCTCCCTTGCCACCGGCTGGATCCGCCCCTGGTGGAAAAAAGGCCATTGCTGTATCTAAACGGGACATAACTAGAAAACGGATAGCGTTGTTACAGGCGGATTGATCAATGTATCTTCTAATTCGAGAAATGTTCCTTAAATGAAAAGTTGCAGTAGAGCATATTTGAGAGACACGGTCTGACATTGACATTTCTCTATCCAAGAGCACACCTAGATTCTTAACAGTGACTGAAGGGCTTATGTATTATAATGTATATATCACCAACTTTTAACTTAAAGTACAAGTCCACTCCACTGAAAAGTTGAGCTGATTAGATAGACAAAAATCTAAAAAGCCCAAATATAACTTGGTTTTGGAAAATGGTGCTCAGATTTATTTTTAATAATTTTTTTTAATGAGCAAAAAACAAGTTAATGATCGAGTCGGTTGTGACGTAGGGTCCTCACAACACAGATTCGTAATGTAACCAAATTTAATGCATACGTCTTTGTGAAGTGCCTCGATACAAACTATTTCATTCACCTGATAAGAATAATGAAACACTATTATTCTTATCAGGTGAATGAAATAGTTTGTATAGAGGCACTTCACAAAGACTGCATTAAATTTGGTTACATTACGAAAATAGCCTATTGTCAGAATGTATACCGCTGGCACTTTCGTTGTGAGGAGCATACGTCACATCCGTACAGCAATATAAATGTTTTGCTCGAAATACCCGAAACAAAAATCGCTCTTAAAAATCACCTGATTGAAGTACGCCCGTGATATTTGGCAGTTTTAACCTTTGATTTATTTACAACATGTTATAATTTTTGAAAATCGGAGTGGACTTGGGCTTTAAGATCTGGCAGATTGCGTATACATGTGAGGAGAGGCTACTACAAAGAATTCTGTCTTCGAGTCATTCAACTTCAATTCATTGACTAACATCCAATTTCCAATATCTGAAATTCAATTCTGAAGTCTAAACAAAGCAACAACTAAATCTCCTGGGATTTTGGGACTGAATAAGATATACAATTTGGTGTCATCTGCATAAAGATGGTAATTGATACAATGATATCTAATAATATTACCAATTGGGAGAGTGTTTATAGAATACCCGGTGGGCCCTACTATCGATCCCTGAGGAAGTCCAAAATCAAGATTAGTGGGTTTAGATAGTTCGCCAGCAATATTGACTCTGGAGGACCATTCTGTGAGATAGGACTGGAACTATGACAGAGCTGTATATCTCACACCTATTCTGCTGTAAAGACGGAATAAGAAAATTCCGTGGTCGATCGTGTCGAAAGCAGCAGATAAATCTAAAAGTGCAATCAAAACAACTCTGTTACAGTCGAGAGAAAACATGATATCATTTTTAACCTTAACCAGTGCTGACTCTGTGGTATGCTGTGACCTGTAAGCAGATTGAACAGAATCAAACATGTTATTATTTTCGATGTGTTGGATTAGCTGTGAACAAGCTGCTTTTTTCAATAAGTTTACCAAGAAAGGATAGATTAGAAATTGGTCTGTACATGTAGTTTATAAGTTCGTTTTGATCCAGATTTGGCTTTTTCAAGAGAGATCTAAAAATTGCTAAATGTGCTCCCAAAGGGAACCTCCCTGTAGATAGAGAAATATTGATTCGTAAAGTCACTTAGTTCTAATGATTTACCCTTGAAATCGTGAGATATCAATGTGATTACTGTCGGTACCTAAATAATAACTGGAGTTGGATCGGGAACTTATGGTGTCCTCTAAATGGCAAATAAAGTTGGGTGGGGAAATTATGGTTTCCTCTAATTTGCAAATAAAGTTCTTGGTGGTTTTAATTCATATATCTATTTACAACCCCTAGAGTCCCGTGGATTTTCCACGGGTCTTGCTAGTATCAATTAATCTGTATACCAGATACGATAGCGCACTGGGAGAATAGGAAGGAAATGAGTGAAGGTAATATCATTGGCGTTCACCATGGTAGTTCTCTTATTTGATCGCATAGTTCCGTTTAATGGTTTAATGGTTGAGTCAGAAAAGCTATAAGTCTATGATAGATAAAGCACATGAGAAATCACCCTTTAGCAGACCTTTACATAATTTCTTAAAATAAAGATGACTTTGTCATGAAACCCGTATCATCACATTTGTGATCATGAGCCATGCATGATTAATTGCGATTAAGCTTTTCTCTCTTGTTCAAAAGGACTAATTTTGTCTAAATCTTTCATCAATAACTTCATCGTTAAATCTCCTCACTTTAGCTCGTTCATTCTATTCTCTGAATAAGTTTCGTGTCAAGATATCTTCCTCAATATTTTTGTTGTTTTTGTTTGTATTTTGTTGTTTAACAGGTGATTATAAAATGTGATATTCATATTGAATTTAAACAGACTTACACATGATCCATAACCTTTTTGAATTGAAATTTGAATGTAATGATCTTGAGTAAGACATAGATTATACGGGGTCTCTGGTTACATTTTTAAGATTAGTGAACATAATCTATGCTATAGTTCATGAAGTAGGAAGAGTCCACTTTAATATTCTTAGTTCATTTTATCACCGTAAAACGTACACTCGTTCTAAATAAAAAGAAATACCTATATACCTGCAAAATGATGATCAATCCAAGACAATTCTTCTTTCCTGAAATCTGCGCCATGTTTAGATGATTGTAAACCACCAGGATGACAGAATTCTAATATTATGCCTGGTAATTGAAGCTAGCTAGTGGTTATCTAGTCGAGCAAACAATCTGCATCCAAAGATCAAATCTAAAGTGGGCTGATAAATGGCATACAAACGAGGTATATCACCATTAAAAGTTTAGAAGCTCACTTAAATCAATCTACTATAATTTAGTGGTACAGATCCATTTTGACGCTTCTCATTGGCTATACATTCTCGAACCCATTTTATAAAAAGCAATGTTATTGGCGTGTGTGTGTGTATGTATGTGCGTGTGTGTGAGCACACGTTATATTGAAATGTATTGTTTGCATTTTACAATAATTATGAAACACTCGGCTTATCTTCAGATCATAAGCAAAAAAGCGTTCACCATGGTAGTTCTCTTATCTTGATCGCATATAAAAATGTATAACATGTTCCGTTTAATGATTGAGTCAGAAAAGCTATAAGTCTATGATAGAAAAAGCACATGAGAAATCAACCTTTAGCAGACCATTAAAATAATTACTTAAAATAAAGATGACTTTGTCATGAAACCCGTAATTTTATCATCACATTTGTGATCATGTAATTGCGATTAAGTTTTTCTCTCTATAATTTTCGTTTCAAGATATTTTCCTCAATATTTTTGTTGTTTTTGTTTGTATTTTGTTGTTTAACAGGTGATTATAAAATGTGATATTCATATTGAATTTAAACAGACTTACACATGATCCATAACCTTTTGACCGCATTGGTAGTTTAAAAAAATAAAACTACATTCTCAATATTAATCTTCATTCGTTAATATAAACCCAGATTAATATGGTTTGCCATGATGAGTATGGGAGTGGGTGATGTCATTTTTGCTATATTCATGATAATACTGAGTATTATTGACGATATCAATGACCTTTTAAGAATAAAGGGTTCGTTAGCATTGACCTAACCCTAATATCCACCATTTTATCTTATAATTTCATCAATTCAGATTCATACGGGACCAAATGAGGCCAAAGGGCATTTCAAAGTGAAGATCAAACATGCTAATTGCAGTCACTAATTGCCACCGCCCGCCTTAAAGCTTACATCACCAAACCAAACAAATTCACTAAAACGTTCTATGTTGCCCATAAAGTTGGAATGGATTTTATTTTTCTTACCTCTTTTAATGAAATTGATTGTGGCAATATGATTTATTCTTAAAAGACAAACATGAATATGTTCTCAGAACTTCATGAAGATTGATCAATAAAGTTCTAAAGAGATATTTTATATTATATTCCACATACTAAGAATCTTGCTCTACGATTGGTCAAAAGGAAATCACGTGATGAAAGATAGTTCGCCCATCATTGATGGGAGAAAAAAAGTTCGTTACACTGTCAGGGGTGTTTCACAAAGACTAAGATCGACTTTAAGTTGGACTTAAGTATAACAGGCCGTTCATGCCATTGGTTGCTATCCCAATTGGTCTCTAAATTATTATCTTTAGATAATATTTTTTCTTCAATAATGAATTATCAAAAAATGTAAGTTTTGTAGATTTTTTACCATGATTTGTACATCCCTTGAGAGACCAATGCCAGTAAATAATGATAGCAAACAATGGCATGAACGGCCTGTTATACATTAGTGTACTTAAGTCCAACTTAAAGTCGATCTTAGTCTTTGTGAAACACCTCCTAGCCGATAGTACTATTATATCCTGCATCAAAAATTTGTTGGCTTTTGATTGGTTGAGAGCTCGTCACATGACCAGAAATATTTGAACTATTTTTAGAAAGTACTATATGAGAGTACTATTTGGGAGTACTATTTGGGAGTTGAAATTTTTTTTTTTTTTTTTAATTGAATTTTTTTTTCTTCAAATCTTAATTTAATGAAAACTAAATATTTTAAATCTTTTTAGACAAAAATTGACATTTTTTTTGTTCTAAATTTTTTTTTTGTCCCAAAATTTTTTATTTTTTTAAATTTGTTTTATTTTTTTTTATAAAATAAATTTTTGATGCAGGATATAAAACAAATATACCATGCCTTCTATTCGAGGTACTGGTTAAAACTATGGGCCTCGGTGACTCCAAAGTACCATTTGCTTCGGGGCTGCGCCCTCAGCAAATAGTACTATTGGAGTCACCTCTGCGCATAGTTTTAACCAGAACCTCTCAAGACAGTGTATAGTTGTATACTATCTTCAGTGAAAGTGCGTTGCACCCGATAGATAGTCGACTATCTACCGGGTGCAACGCACTTTGCGTTGCGTATTGCTCTCCTTTTCTCCTTTTCTCCGTACGCGAACTTTGGTCACGCGCGAGCTATGGTCACGCCACGCACCAGGTACGTATCGTTCACCGTCACTTGCTAGCTAGCTGTCAATTGATGACTTGTTGCTCTAAAATGACGGAAGAAGTGAAATGTTTCCGATGTGGAATATAAAGCAAATAATCACCTTTGGTTTCAGTCGATGGCAAACTATCACTTCCTCGGCGATCTGAATGTATACGCTATCTTTCCTCAGCTTCGCTACGGAAAGATAGCTACATTCAGATCGCCTCGGAAGTGATAGTTTGTCCCATCACCTTCACCAACTGTAATTATTTGCCTATTGTCTCAATCCTTTCATGAAAAGAGGTAAGAATAATTTATTCCAGCTTTATGGGCAAGTGTGTAAAAAACACAACACGAAACAACAAGAACAACAGGAACAACAATGATAAAAACCCACGAAATAACAAAACTTATGGGGCGTTGCAAGAAAGTTGCAATCAATTGCAAATCTCCAAAATCAAGTGCAAGTCTTGCGATTAATTGCAAATTTGCAATTGATCGCAACTCAACGTTCTTGCATCGCCCCATTAGTAAGAGAGAGAGAAAGAGAGGGGGGGAAAATAAAAGCTAGATCTAGTTAATTTCATTGAATTGTCAAAAACTTAAATCTTAACAAAATCCAAGGAAATTTAGGAGACTATTTGGGCGTTGCAAGAAAGTTGAGTTGCAATCGATTGCAAATATCAGTTGCAAATTTTGCAAATTGCAATCAATCGCAACTTGCAATCAATTGCAACTTTCTTGCAACACCCCATTAGAGTATTATCGATTTAATCAATAATACAAATATTTTGTAAAATTCAGCAATTTTCAAAATTGTCTTTACAAATTAATTTTAAGAAAACTATCAAATGACCGTATCATTTAAATGCGATGCCTTGATTGTGTTCCTTCTATAAAAAAAACTCTTTCGTTTTCTTCTTTTTGTATGATCCCATTGAAGCTACTGTAATGGAACTATTACAACAACAAGAGCTTTGTAATTAAACGTAATCAAGTAAACTTTAATGATAAGAAATCTTTCACCACTGAAGTGCAAACAACTTAAACTACATGTACTATATATTTTAGGGGGGAATTGAACCGTTTATAAAATGCATGTAAATCAACTGCAACAGACTTGTCTGCATTGGCTGTTGTATATCTACCATAATAATTACCTGAATAATACATTCCATCAACATTTTGTTGACAGGTGCTGAGGTGGGGTGTCACACCCTTTTAAGTAGGGCAACGGATGCTAATTGGGAGCCCGACACTGCACATTCAGGATAATTAGTTTCTGTGACAACTTTATCAGCTACTAGTTTTTTGTATTTACTCATGCAGTCTTTGGTAATGTGCAGATAATATTTATCAAAGACTGACCCTTGAAATCTGAACTATGTGAAATTTCAAAACTGTTGCAAAAGGTTAATATTGACGTGATAATTGTTAAGAAGGCAACATTACGGAGGAATAATGGAGATCAAATTGTTGCCTGTTTTTATTTTCATCAGCCAGGTAAGTTCTCATGATCAATCAAGAAGTCGAGTATTAATAAGGTAAAAAGATCTTTACATTGATGATGATGATGACGATGATGATGATAATTGTTTTACCTGACTGCTAAGAAAGCATGCACAATGCTTGTAAGTAGGAAAAGGGGACTGACGGCTTTAAGTCCTCCCCGTTGGACTTGGTAATGGGGGTTAATGCCTTACAGAAGGGCACGAGAGCTTTGACTTGGATTCGAATCCGGGACCCTTCGTTTCCGAGACCACTGCTCTACCCCTGGGCCATTGCGCCTTCCCCATTTATATACATTCGTGTATATAAATCACGAATTTGAATACAGATATAATATATAGGCCTACGTTTATTTCTTTAAACATAACAGTAACAGTTTTGCGTATTATTCAAAATCGTGACATTTCGAGTAAATATAAAAGGATATTTAATATTGCCGGCATCCTTACAATTATACTGTAATAATTTGTAGCCTTCGTTGTAGATTTCGCTAAAATTTAACCATAATTTCCATTGACCATATTTTGCAAACGCTCTTTTTAATTACTGCTTCTGACAAGTACATTGGCTTATTACTTCTTAATCATTTAGAATATTTCAATTTCACTGCGCCATGTAATAGGTCTAATGATAATTATAATCCTTGCATGTTGTTGTTTTTGAGGTATTGATCGACAGTACAAGTGGGGCAGGATGCATTGGACTCAGCGCTGACGTCGTTTGTGAGGTTAGACATTTAAAAATCTAAAATGGATACACCACATATAATGATCAGGATGATATAGATTCCGAATCAATTATTGGGCAAATCCCAACTATTCCGTCGCATACATTACCGACCACATCTAAATTTGTATAGTATATCTGACGATTGTAGCAATTTCCAAGCCATGCTAGATCTTGGGTCAGACCAAAATATCTAGTAAAATAACACTTTTGGTGTCCATATTTATATTCATAATAATTATCACAATATTTGGTAACGTATTGGACATCATTATGACAAAATACATTGCCCGATTGCAACCACCGTGTAGACAAAATACGCTTTGTATTTGGTTCTTACTATGATGGCAGAACCTTATTGAAGATTTCATATATTTTGAGACGAATTTGGCTTTTATAAAAACCCAAACAGTAAGAACAGAGTGGCATATATTGTGAAGAAGAAAAAAGTTAGTGGTTAAAGTATTTTTTTAATTTCATGTAAATAATAACATTTAAATGAAAATCTTGAGTGGGTGAAAAGTGTTACAGTGCTGATGGTCAGCAGATTTATTTCAAGTTTCACATAATTATAACAAACGTGGAGGGCTGCATGATTCACTTCCGTCTGACGAGCGTAGTTTGTTGTTTAGAAAACGATGGTGTCACTAACAGTGACATTGAAGTGATTGAACTGTTGCAATTCAAAAATATCATAGACCATCAAATTGTCTGTTTTGAGTGAGAAGTGCGTTAACTCTGTGTAAAATGATATGAGTCAACAGATGAATCTTTCTCTTGTTATATTCTGATGCTACAACCAATCTCATGCAATATTAGTGTGATGGATATGGACGGTGTAAGAAAGGAACACTTGAGATTGACCCCTGGTTACAATTCGCTCTCAAAACGCAACGAGAAATTCAGGTGAGAAATTGCCTTATTCCACATTTTCAATATACAACGTATATAATCATGATGATGATAATGTTAATGATAGTGACAACGAGGGCTAAAATAATAATGATAGGGGGAAGTACTTGCAGTGGTGATGATAGTGGTAGCTTTGGTTCAAGGTACAGTTTACTAAAACTTTCAGAAGTTTTGAACTTAAAGAAACTGATGAAAATTAAGTATCCTACAAAATTACAATAAACTTTTAAACCTTCATGATCTTTCTTAAGATCCGTTTTATTAATACTGTAGAATTTACCATTCAATATAACATTTTATTCAAAATGTTATTGGTTTATTGTTTTCTTTGATAATATCCGGTTGTACGTGGAACTCCAGGCTATGCCATTAATAATTCACAGCAACTGATTCGTCTACACAACCCGATATTAAAAACTCGTGTATTTGGTTGTCATCATGTAAATGTTTATTTTCGTCTTGTCCCTTGTTGATTTTATATAGATTGATATTTCCATCGACAGGATGCAAATCTTTGATGTAAGTACACCATTCCCAATTAACTTCAATCACATACATTTTTGATACAGATTTGAGTTATTTTTGATTTTCAAACACAACTCAATTCAATTTAATTCAATCAGGGTGTATTAAAACATGACTGGTAGTCAAAGACTGATTTATTCATGTTTTTACGATGCAAGTTAAATTCAATATATATATACGAATTGCAACAATAACAAAACATGTAAAATTGAATGTTAAAGATACACCAATTAGATTACATTGATAAAATTGTAATTACGAAATGAAGACATTCAAATTTTATCACAGTTGACTGTCTGTCATAACATGATTAGCCACATTAAGATATAATTATGACATAAAGTCCAAACATGATATCAGAGATTCTTTTAATAAGGTTTCAAGTCCCCTCGTTGTTTGTTTAGTTTTGTATATTGAATTTCGTTTAGGGATATGTAAGTACTGTGGATTGTGTTTTATAGACTAATCTAATTTATGTTACTGAAGAGGTAAAGAATATGGAGTTTAAAAATGAAGAACATGTTTTATACGACTACATGTACATAGATAATATTTATGTGTATATATATATATCATTAATACAGAATGCTAGTATTTTAAATGTTAGTACTTGTCATCTTCACACAGGCTCACAATGCATTCAACAATCGAGCTTATGGACTTGCCTATGGGGGTATGTAAAATATTATTTCAAGCATTTGTTTTAATCAAAAAAGTCAAAGATGTTATGTAACATAAAGATTGGGCTTTGCCTCTTTTGAATAGACACACAATCATAACAAATATATTTGTAAATAAGCTAAGTCTGGAAGTGGCTCTAGGAGGTTTCCAAGATGGCACCTTACCCCTCCCTACCCCTCTCTTCACATTGCACCAAAATGGACAACTTAAAGGTAACATTTCAACCACAGCAACAAAAAAATGGGTGGATTTGAAGTCTGACGTGTCTTTTGTAGTTAGATCCGAAGTACAGAAATAGATCTCTGTTATCACTACCATATAATTGGTACACGTTTAGTCGCTATCGTTGATTTTAAAATGCAGTTACTGAATAGTCTGATGATAATAAGCCTATTCAATGTAACCTTTGCACACACACAAACAAAATCTTTATCCTATCTTCTAGCTAATGATACATGTCAATGGCCGCCTCCGTATAATAACGTCTGCTTGGGATTGGCCAATCATGAATTCAGTATCATCGACATGTTAAACATGGGAGTCAGAGCTGTGGAAATAGACAACTGGTATTGCGAGGGTGAGGTAAGCACGCTGAGAATATATTTTTTGTTTAAATCATGGACTCAGAGGCGGCGCTCTCGGGGGCGAGGGGAGAGGGGGACACAGTGCTCCCCCTCACTTTTTCAAGTATCCCAAATGTGCCCCTTTTCTTTCGACTAGTGACCCTGTCCTGTGTGAAAGTTCCTTTTAGAATTCTTATAATTGCCCTTTTTACTTTAAAACGTGCTCTTTTTCATTTCTAATAAGTGTCCTTTTCCCTTCTTATTTGTGCCCCATTTCATATCTCCATAAAATGTACCCCTAATTTAAAGGGATTAAGAGCAACTCTACGCAAATTTTACACAACGCTCGCTCGTATTTATGGTTGATGCAATTATGTAACTTATTAAATGTCTTTATCAGTCTTTCATGATGAGGTTGTGCCCCATCAGAAATGTGTTTTTTTCCTCCTCTTTATAAGATCTAATTAGCTCACAAATCTTAAATGATTATTCAGACCATCACATAGAACTGCAAAGTATAATGTCTAAAGCAGTATCTTGAGTTCTTGAGATGGCTCCTTCCAAAAACTCCCCGGTAGATAGCAACATAATGAAACGCCCAAAACCCCTACCCACCCCCTCTCCGCCGACACCCCTCATCTTCATGTTCTCCCAGATAGACGTCAGTTAAGACTCACCCCAAACTTTGGATCTCTAGGACCCAAAGTTCATTCTTTTTTAATTTTCCGCCGAACTTATTCCGGAGCTTGAGACTACAAAGAGAGAGAGAGAGAGAGAGAGGGGGTGAGAGAGAAAGAGATGAGTGGTAGAGATGGGAGAGAGGGATAGAGAGAGACAGAGAGACAGAGAGAGAGAGAGAGAGAAAGGGTGCGGGGTTTCGGAAAGACGGGAGGGGAGGATGGAAGGTAGAGAAATAGAGAGAGTGTGAAGGAGTTAGAGAGAAAGAGAGGGGGAGCTCAGAAAGGGGGACGGAGAGCTAATGCTAATTGATATCCGGGGACACTCAATCATAATAATCGAGAACACAAGTCCTGTTAAAGAAGTGAAGGAAAGATGCTTCTAAATCTCAAGAGAGATATTCTGATCCCCGATAAAGCTGAGTTTTGGTCATGCGAGTGCATTGTGAAAGAAACGGTGTGGAATCAATCAGAAAAAAAGTTGATCATGTAGTTCTGGAATCATCAAAGTGATGAGAAATTTGGCCCAGTCTTGGTAAAAGTAACAAGCACTATAGTCTGTACACAGAAAGATGTATACGGGACTACACAAACATGGGGCATAAAAATGACGTCCACATTTTTAAGCTGTTACATGTTATATTTAGAATATGAAGGCATTTGAAGAGCCATGCTTTACAGGAAACATTTTTTCCTCTCATGCTCTTCCACACTTGCATAATATCAATGAAAACGCTCACAAATTATTTTTCACCTCTCCCCAGAACTCAACCTTCTCTTTAAATACTGTCCATCTTGGTCTTAAAGGCATGCCTTTGTTCATATGTAAATTTTCACATATTTTTTGAATTCCAAATCGTTGACATATTTGACCAAAAAATAAATCTTTAGAAATTACCGATAAAATGTTTTACTCCTTTCTTATTTAGATGCGGATTGCACATTTAGGAACACGGCGTGCCGTAGGTTGCGGAGAGTTCAACGTAGTCTTTTCTGACGTCATAGCAGACATTGGCCAATGGATGCACGAGCCTGGAAATGAAAATGAGTTTATTCGAATCTATATCAATGTATGAAAATATTGACTTTATGAGTATTTTGATTTAATGATTATGTATATTTTTGTATTACAATCATGCATCCTTCGAATTTATTTTTTATTTTTTAATAACGTTGTGTGAAAAACGAATCACCATTCCATTATTTGGACCCAATACGAATCGATTTCATTTTCTTCTGAGTTTACCCCCAAACTAGAAATAAGCTTAAGGAACATACTGTTTCAATTATTTCCAATATTAGACATTCATGATTCATCAAAATAATGATTGTATGAATTTTGATGTATTAATGAAATGATAGTTCAAACAGGAAAATAAGCCCAGGCTGCCAACGTAATTTAAAGTTTCTCTCATTCCTGAAATAAATTTTATTACATCTTCATTCTCCACACTGATTATGCCTACTTTGCAACATAATATATTTGGGGCTTTTTTTAATAAAGGAAAAGTATGACCAGGGTTACGATGCTGAAGTGAATGGTCCACTGGAGCGTTTTCTCGGTCATGATGAGATCTTGAGTCCTGCTGATCTCAGAGATACATACAGAGGGGTGTGGCCGACGCTGAGAAGAATGAGAGAGGTGAGAGTTAGGCCGAGGGTGTAGCCGATCTAAGGGATACGCATCGAGAAGTGTGGCCAACACTTTTGAAGGAGTAATGGTTTAAGAAAGTTTAACAAAGGGGTAATCAATTAAAATTAGGACCGTTTATAACTGTTTTTCTTAAGCTAAAATCGGTATCCCTCTCGCATATTTTCGTTTTCAATCGTCCTCTTCCTCTACCTCATCAACTTCCTCGTCCTTCTTCTCCTTCTTCGTATCATACATGCACCCACTTTTGTTCTCCTCCTTCATCTTATTCTTTCCTCCTCATTCTTCATCTTCTTCTCCTCTTTTTCTCCTTCTCCTTCTTTTTTTATTTTTCGTCTTCTCGTTTTCATCTTCTCATTTCTTGTCTATTCCTTTTCCTTCTTCTTCCCCTTCTTCTTACTTCTATTCCCCCTTATTCTTCCTCCTCCTTTTCTTTTTCTTCCACCAATTCTCCTTACTCGTGTTCTTTTACTTCATTTTTTCATTGATAAGAAGAGCAGACCGCTTTCAGCGATATTTGGTTGAATGTTTGAAATGAGGGGAATATCAAATTTGTTTCCAATTATTTTTTTCCATCAGGATGGTAAGCGAGTGTTCGTGGTAAGCGGAGGTGGTACCTTACACCAAGGTAAATACATCCATGTTGGGCAGTGTGACGGTTCAGGAGAGAATGCGGTAAGAATATTTGTTCAATATCCTACACCTAAATGAACAAAGAGTTCCTCAGTTGAAAAATGTGCCATCCACGTAAAAACTCTTTCTTTACACAATGTGATATCTTTGGTCACACAGTGACCACAAGATACGGTGTGTTACCATTGCTAGCTACATGTAAAACAAAAAACACGAGTGCCCAAGTGCACATAGACAAGATTCTTGTCGAATTTATCGCTTTTATCTCTTTGGTACTACTAATAATCGAGCACTCGAGCAAAAAGTTCGACAAGACAAACTTGACAGGGGGAGGCGCGTCGCGTGGGGGAAAAGTGAATGACGTCATCTGCTTCGCAGCGACTATTCATGAATTATTCATAGGTTTACGTGAATATGGATTTATTAGAGTACGGATCGCGGGGTCTGCTTGCTATTCATAAGGACAGCTAATCGTGGGGACCGCTATTCATAAAGAAATAAGGACCGTTATTCATTAGGACCGCTATTCATAATGTGAGATGAGGACCGCTATCCATAATACAAATTTGGGGTCGCTATTCATAATACGAAATGAGGGTCGCTATTCATAATAGGAGAAGAGGGTCGCTATTCATAATACGAGTAGAGGGTTGCTATTCATAATACGGAATGAGGGTCGCTATTCATAATACGAAGTGAGGGTCGCTATTCATAACACCGAATGAGAGGTGAGGGTGGTAGTGGTGCATTGGTGATGGGTAAGGAGGTCTGATAAGGTCTATATAGTGCAACAAAATTAAAGTTTTAAAATGCCGTAAGAAATTTGTTTTTGTTTTTATTTTGGGTTGGGATATCTAGCCCTCGTAGCAATAAGGGGGCAGAACAAAATGTACAAATGAAGATACTATTATTTCCAATCCGCGTTAAACAAAAACGTATAGTTATATAAATAAGCGTACGAAATATATGAGCACTATCAATTATTTTAAATATTGTAAAACTCAAACAGTAAATCATATTGGGATTGCATTACCTCTGTTTACGCTACATGACGCGAAAACCTTCAAGGTCCAAGAGTGTTCAAGCCCCCTATCCCCAAACAAAACACAATTTTACAGTGCTCTCTCCCCCTCCCCCTCCCTCCCCTTCTTTCCGGGCAGTAACTAGGCTCATGGTCCGGTCCAACTCTGTTTGTTTTCGGTGTTTCAGGAAATCAAGATTGTGGATAAATCAAGTTAGGTAAATTAATATGATTACTAGTATCCTGAGGTATGATAATTCATGGAAAAACGAAAATATTGAAACTCTTCATTGTCTGAAAATGAAGAGCTTCTTGGTGCTTGGATATGGCTAAGGCTATATAATGTGTAGGTCCATAAGTCTTACTAAAAGCTACTTTTTACAAAAACATTGTCGTATAAACAATTACTAGTTTCTAAAATAGCAAACTCAGTCCTTAAATGGCTATAATATTTGGCCTGCTTGTTCTACTTAATGTCTCAGTGGCGTAGCCTGGATAAGCTCAGTCGGGGCAGGGTAGGCTACGTGGGCAAGATTTCCCACAAGGGGGACAAATAACGATAGGATTACATGTGTGTTAAAACATAACACACATAATGTGTGTTATGTGTGTTATGTTTTTACACTGGCTTCCTGTAAAACAGAAAATTGAATACAAAATTATGCATGGATATGCCCCTGTGTACATTTCAGATTTGTTGACTATTTATTACCCCCGAAGTAATTTGCGATCTACAGGTAAATACCTGCTTGAGAGTCCTCGAACACGCTCTCTTCTAGGTGATCGATCATTTTACTGCCTGTGCATCGAGATTGTGGAATGGTCTTCCCAAAATACTTCGCTCTTGTCACCAGTTATCCACTTTCAGAACCCAATTAAAGACATACCTATTTCAGATTGCTTACAATTTGTCACTGCTTTTTTGTCTTTCCCAGTTAGAATCATGAACAGACATTTTTGGTAGTTTTTCAGTCTCATCAGCGCCTTTGATTAGGCAACTAGATTTTTGGCGCTTTATAAATTCCTGGATTGGATTGGATGTTTCCCTTTTTTGTCACCACAGGAGCGGAGGAAATATATTAGCTAGATTATGGGGATGTCTCTATATAATTATCAAAGCTAAAAAATAAAGTATACTTTTAAAAAGACATAATACAGGGGACGCCACCGTTCGCATATTGCCTTACGGTCACAAAATCGTATCTTATTTGGCTTAAAATCTTGAAAATCTAACTTTCTTATTTAGGCCTATATGGAAAATATATCGTGCAATATTGTATATTTACGAAAAGCTTGAATATGGTATATAACTTAAGTCCCTACAACCCCCTCTCTGTCACTTCCTTCATTTGATGAGTGTTATGGACATGATAGATCAGCCCCTTGATGGCAACGCTGCTACACCCCCACCGCCCCCTCCCCCGTGAAACACACACAGCCTACGCCATCTGTGGATTACTTGGACGAAAATTATCGGTAATATGTACTTGTACCAAGGGAATACTGCGGGGAGGGTGGGCCGAATGGTGCAGCGTGGTCGGACTGATTTGGATGGGGTGGGGGAGGGGCCCGGGATGATGAGTCGCGTACATTATTGGAGCCACCTTTATTCTTTATTTGTTCAGAAATGTACGTTTTTAATAAATGTTTTCTACAAATAATCGGGGCCATGTGGCGTCCCCCTCTGTGCCTACGTCACAGCCGTGGGGGGGGTGTCCCCTATCCCCATTATTTCGCTTTTTTATTATCATTTTGTTTATTGCTTATTTAATGTTCATTTTGTTATGAATAGCGACCCTCATCCCATGTTATGAATAGCGACCCTCATTTCGTATTATGAATAGCGACCCTCTTCTCGTATTACGAATAGCGACCTTCAGTTCGTATTATGAATAGCGACCCTCTTCTCCTATTATGAATAGCGACCCTCTTCTCCTATTATGAATAACGACCCTCATTTAGTGTTATGAATAGCGATCCCCTTCTCGTATTATGAACAGCGTGAACAACAACATGTGATAATATCAAAGCTCATGAATATTATTCATGAGGCAGCAAGGATCGGACCAATCAGCTGAGTTCCCTGGATTTCCCTGCAATTTTCCAGGGAACTTTTTTTTCGTGATGCCAATGTTGACTGGGCTGACTTAAGTCAGCCCAGGAATTGGGCTAAAGTGCACAGTGCGGGTCATACTATGTGTCGTACATTTCTGCGACTCTTTTTGGACCATAGTGTGTCACATTAACACTGTTCCAATGTCACACGATGTTATAACGGTTTGACCACAAAGGGTTCACATATTTAACACCACGAAGGTGTGAATATCCACACCACGGGTAAAAATGTTATGTATACATTTTGTGAGACTCTCTCTCTCTATCTCTGTGGCTACAGTGTATCACACTGTGTCATATAATGTTAAAATCGTATGATCAATGTGTTTTACAAACACAGCACCACGGTTGTCCAAGTAAAATGTGCCATCGCACAGTGATTTATACATTATAATCTTTTTTACTGTGAGCAGATATCACTGCGTAATGTTTTATTCACTTTGTCGTCACATTGTGTTACAAACTGTGAATAAAGTATTACACAGTGCGTTAACATTGTGGTACAATAAAATTTACACAATTGTTCCAAATCCAACATGGGTGTTACACTGCAATTCTGTTTGTGGCGACCAGCGAAATTGTGTAGCACTGTGTCACACAATGCAAAACCAGTATATCTACAGTGTGTTCACATATTCCATACATTTAAAGTATACAAATATGCCTTGTGGTTACAATTTCGTACTTTACAAGTAGGCTATATAAACTTTACAGTGTTTCACACTGACAACTCTAAAAATGATTTTCATATCCATCCTATGGGTGCCACTGTGGTGCGTACATTCCTCCACTCTCTTGTGTTCACAATGTTTATCACTGTGTCACGCAAGTATTGTAAAAACAGTTTTACCACAGTTGTGTTCTTACCGTTAACACCACAGAAACGTGAGTGAACTGTACTGTAGTCTGAATTGTGTGATCACATTCAAATTATCCAATAATACGTTATTTCAACTCTACCATGTACTGCGAATTTTTAATTATCTTTATTAATTCGTCTAGTTCACCAACTACCCACAGTGTGGCGGCAAAACGGAGACCAACTGCAAGAGATTTCGCGGTGACGCCACACATTACGTGTATGTGATGTCTTATATCAGACCAGTGTCCTATTTTCAGATTCAGATTCAGATTAAGATTCGTTTATTCTACCATTTTCAAATAATCTTTATGATCTTACTCTCATGATTTGATAGTACTATCATTAATCTAGCCTCGGAATAAATAGAGTAAATGGGCACCAACAGATGAAACTTGTTGGGAGAAGTAGAGAAGAAGAATATTACATAACAAGGGCGCTGTCAAAGTAGCAAGACCTAATTTTATATCTCTGAAGTTTTATTCAATTTTGTTTACTTTTACCTTTTCATGGGGGGGGGGCACTATTTGGGACTGCTTTGGGTTGTTTTTGCAATCGGAATTCATTTCTTTCATTTACCCATAGCCGATGATACTCCTCATTCATGAATGTGTTACATCTGTATAATTATTCCCTCTCATACTCAACTAAAATTGTCTGTCGAAAGTGAAACTTTCATGCAATAATATTCCAGAATATGCCCTATTGAATTTACCCTTGAACTTGTCTTAATAACATTACCTACATCATTTTGATGAACTAATTTAATATCCACATCTTTTATACATTTCTAAAACTTATATGATCAATAATAGTGATGTATGATGTTACCATTATTATATTGCTTTTGTATTTTGATGTTAGTATTATAATGTAAATATCTGATTACTTTGTAAAACAGACAATATCAGTCTTGAGCTGCATGTCATGTTGTTTTTAATAAACGAATTAAATTTAATAAAATACATAATTATAGATGTTTTTTAAAGAAAATAGTTCTTCACGTATTCTTCACAATATCAGCTCATGAATAATATGTTTTAATGGTAGATGCTACCTAGAGTCTGCACAATTGTAAAAGCCTCGCTACCTGGAAATTATTGTTGAGTTTTTGTCTTCATTTAGATTCAACGTCATCTATGACGGGCCTACAGCGACCGGTGCAATCACCGATCTTATTTCCGCTCAAAATGATCTACTCGCTATATAGGCCGCGGAATCGTTAAAAACCGTGATAATACGGGCATGACGGGCGAGACACAAAGACATATATTTTAAAAATCGCAGCGTTTATGATTAAGTCTATGATTATGTCATTCGAAGGCAAATACCGTAGACTGAACTCGTTAAAATATTACAAAATATCATCATGTCTAAAAAAAAAAATTAAATGCTGTACCTTTTGTACCCAGATTTGGCGCCATCTATGACGGGCCTACAGCGAGCGGTGCAATCACTGATCTGAGTGAGATGGTGAAATGTCGTATCAATCTTCCTGCTACAGATATGGTATCCCCTCAACTCATGATGACTGCGGTCTATACATGGGCCTATGGAGAACCATCAATACAGCTAGATGAAGACTCGTGTGTTATGTTAAAGTATGTAAATTTATTATACATTGATAGACAGAAAATGTGTTTCACACTCGTTGTCGTGGTTCTGTTTTATTTGAACTCAATCCTCTGAAAGAAACTGAAAGGAACATAATGGGAAACAAACTATAAATGAGCTTAAAACGAAAGGCTACTCTTTGCATTTTGCTATCCTCAATATTGTTATTTTTAATCGATAATTTTTTTGACAAGCAGTTGTGTGTTAAGTGATGAAATGATTATCAGGTCAGTGATTTGCTCAGGTCATGTAAAAATTAAATCAACAAATCACAACAGAGAAAAGAAAAAATTGGTCGTCCCACATAAAGACCTTTAGCTCGGTCACACCGCAAATTCGACTAAACACCGACATTAAGCCGACTGAATTTTGGCTAATCGAGTACTTTTTATTAGGCCTATTCTCGGTCTGATGTCCGTCTCGTTGGTGTGACTTGGGTATTAGGCCTCCCAATCTGCTTTTACCTGCGTCACTTGGGCATAAAATCATTTGCGAAATTATCAAGTCAGTTAACGAACGTAAGCCTCCATCGATCTATCGTAGAATTCATCCATTTAAAATTCCAGTACCATAAGCATTTGTGAGTTTTCAATAACCATTTTAACAAACATAAAACTATAATTCATGCCTGGTACACTGTTTCCTTCACATCACAGCCACGAAGACTTTCGTTGGTATACGTCATCTGATTGCGACCAATCATTGAGCTACGCGTGTCAAAGTTCAACGGACCCGAATGACTGGTTGGTCAGCGAATCGACCGGCCCCTATGACGTCACACGAGACTTGTGTCCCATTGGCTACAAGTTTAGTTTACCACACAATGGATTCAGACAACAGAAGGTTAGTGGTCGTCAACTTTGTGAGTGGAAAGGGGTTTATCTATTAAAGATTTTGTTACCAGGAGGGGGACTTTTTTAAAATAACATGCGAGAAAGGGCTGAAAATAAAATGGATAATGAATTTGCCTGAAACACAACGACAATGTACAGAAAACCTCGAACGTGATTTTAGTTGTGGTTGTAGTGGTTGTAACAATATCCCTTCATATTTGCAACTATATTCGTCTGTTTGTTTGTTTATTTTTAATTTTTGTTCTTTTGTAGTTGAAGGAGGCAATGAAAGGATCTTCTGTATGGCTAAACTTCACACCTTGGCTGACGGGTAACTTTCCCGTGACAGAAGACCCCCCTACCAGCCCCTCGGGAACCTCGGCATATCACTTTAAACCCACTTGGACCTCTTCTTTAGTCGTATTTCTTACCGCGGCTGTTAGCTTAATGGTTTAGGGCAGCGTTTTTCAACCAGGGTGCCGCAAGACATCTCTAGGGGTGCCACGAGAGAATTTTAGTAATACATACATTCCACTCTCGTTCACTCGCTCGCAACATTTAGAAACAGGATAATTCTGAGCAATGAGATGCCTGAATCTCCTCATATTCATGCATCGAATAGACAGCATGAAATGATTTTTTTTATTCATGTATTCTGTAGCGGGGTGCCCGCACACTTAATTCTGTACTTCATCTAGTGTGCTGATTATAAAGTAAACTTGTTATATCAAAAGTGTCTTCTTCTTTTTTGCTCGCTCGCTTCGCTTGCTCGCGAAATTTAGAAACAAAATGTGCCCATATGTAGATGACACTTGACAAGTGCCAGAGTGATGTAAATTGAGTCTTCTGCAAATGAATTTGGGATTAGAGTGACGCGAAACTTTTTATTTCTTAAAAGGGTACCGTGACTAAAAAAAGGTTGAAAACGCTGGTTTAGGGGTACATGGGGGCGCTGACAAGTCTCGCCCGAATATCAACTTCCCCATCTTTAAATACTTTATTGTATTAACAATGTAATTTCATGAAAGAAAAATACGTGATGATATATAATTAAATGTTGTAATAACAGTCTGCCATTCTGAGATTCTGGTTAGTTGGGTTTTCACTTAATGACAGAGATTTAAAATGTCGATAGATTATGAATTGTCTATATATTTGATGGATCCGAAGTGAATTACAAATAAAGGGCCCCTGATTTAAATAAATATATATATATGTATATATATATATATATATATATCTTGATTAAAGTAGGTTCTAATTTCAGTTAAATGGAAATTGGAGACGTTTCTAGTGTTAGATTTTGATAAAAGTACTTATTAATAGAGATTTTAGGAGGAAACCTTTAAAATAAAATACATAAACATAATTATAAGTGTAAAATAAAAAAAAATTCGTACCTTTAGCATTTTCTTGGGTAAAAGGCAGGTGTTATCATTAGTGGAAGAGAGAGAGGCGGAGAGATGAGGAAAGAGTGAAAGAAAAAAGGGCGAGAGATGGAGAGGAGAGAGGCGAGAGGTGCAGTTAGAGGGGAGAGAAAATGGGAGAGGTTTAAAAAGAAAAGACATGAGAGAGAGATAACAGTTATAAGAATAAAATCATTTCATATATGGAGACTACAGTATGGGTTTTTTCAAATTTGCTTTAGAATTAAATGTATATGTAATGGTATAGGAATTTACCTAGAGGCATACGAATTCAAGGATATCGTATATCGGTGTATGTATCCATCATGTGTGCAAGCAAGGAGTTAATAACTCCTTGGTGCAAGGCAATTGTTTAAAAATTGCACACAAGCTTAGAGAAGTTTAAACTTCTTCTCAACATTTTTGGGGGTTCTGGGTTCGAAACGAATCCGATGCGCTAGTGCATTCATCCTCATTACCAAATGCCTCGGAGAGGACTTAAAGCCATTGGTCCACTGATTGCTTACTTACAAGCACACACATGGTTTCTTAACAGAAAGGTAAAACAAAAACCATCGACCTTATTTTTTTTCAATAAAAGAGACGGTCGTGGTAACTATGGACCCGTTATGCTTTCTTATGATAAACACAAACGAAGATAATATTGGCAATTGCTTTTCCCTCATGAGTTGACGAATCAATTTGTTTTTTCCTTTTTTGATTTTTTTGATTTTTTGATTTTTTTGATTTTTTGATTTTTTTTTCCAATTACAGTTGCGTGTTGCTATTTTTTTGTAATTTTTGTTGATCGTTCAACATCATGTATGGATAGGGATTAAAGGTTTTAGGTCCACGTTCTCCTAACCGCCATATTCTAAGGAGTGTCACCGCGCTTATAAACCGACTAAAACATACTCCACATTGATTACAGTTACTGGTTAAAAAGAAACATTTCCATATATTCCATCGAATAGTATCTATAGTATAGGTTATGACTTTACCTTGAAATACCGATCATAATACGAGAAATGAAAACTGAATATTTTCCGGAAAATTCGGGACAGTTCTTCAAAAAGAAGAAACATATTTTCCATGTTTTAAGGAAAAATATTGTAGCTTGCGTATGACCTTACATACAGTTACATATCCTGAAAATACATATTCATGAGATGTGAGTCACGTTACCGGATTTCTATTTTTGATCTTCCGGGGATCGAATTCCACGTCAATTTTGCAAACATGGACAATGAATACAGGAGAGTGGTATTGTAATAGTGAAAAAAAACATGTAACGATGAGTCTTTGAAGGGTTCATTCAATCTATGTAGATGTTAAAACAGTATTAATATATGGTAGTTCCCTTCATGAATGCTTATGCAAAACAATGTTGTAGAAATAATACTGGTAATACAGTAGGATTCGTAGCAGTAGTAGTACTAGTAGTACATGTAGTAGTAGTAGTAGTAGTAGTAGTAGTAGTAGTAGTAGTAGTAGTAGAAGTAGTAGTAGAAGTAGTAGTAAGAATCGTAGTAGTAGTAGTAGTAGTAGTAAGTAGTTAAGGTAGTAGTAGTAGTACAAGTAGTAGTAGTAGTAGTAGTAGTAGCAGTAGTAGTAGTAGCAGTAGTAGTAGTATTAAATAAGTAGTAGTAGTTGTAGAAGAAGTAGTAGTAGTAGTAGTAAGTAAAAGAAGTAGTAGTAGGAGTAGTACATGTAGTAGTAGTAGTAGTAAATAGTAGTAGTAGTAGTAGTAGCCTATAGTAGTAGTAGTAGTAGAGGTATTTAGTAGTAGTAGTAGTAGTAGTAGTAGTAGTAGTAGGTAGTAGTAGTAGTAGAGTGGTAGAGTAGTAGTAAGAATCGTAGTAGTAGTAGTAGTAGTAAGTAGTAGTAGTAGTATTAGTTATAGTAGTAGTAGTACAAGTGGTAGTAGTAGTAGTAGTAGTAGTAGTAGTAGTAGTAGTAGTAGTAGTAGTAGTAGTAGTAGTAGTAGTAGTAGTAGTAGTAGTAGTAGTAATAATAGTAGTGGTAGTAGCAGTAAAAGTAGTGGTGGTGGTGTTGGTGGTTGTGGTGATGATGATGGAGTGTTGATGGTGTTGTTGGTGGCAGTACAGGTGGTGGTGGTGGAGGTGTTGGTGGCTATGGCAGTGGTGGTGTTGGTGGTGGTAGTGATAGACCGGCGGTAATAATAGAAGTAACAGTGGGTTGGAGGTGGCGGTGGTAGTTGTTGTTATAATGGTGGTAGTGATGATTGTGGTGGTGGTGGTGGTGGTTATTTCAGGGATACCGTGGGATCCGACATTTTTGACATTTTGACATTACAGACATTTTCCATGGATGTAAGTTCCTTTGCAATTCCACTCATGATGACTGCGGTCAATACGTGGGCCTATGGAGAATCATCAATACAGCTGGATGAAGACTCGTGTGTTATGCTAAAGTAGGCAGATGATTTCAAGAAGCAACAGCCCACAAGACCGACAGCCAATTACACCGACAATGTCGATCTCGAAGGCCTTCTGAAAATTCATCTGCATGGTTCACGAGACTGACAGCCCATGAGACTGACTTGTCAATCTCGCGGGCCTTAGTCTGACCTTTCTTATGGTTCATGAAGTCGTCATTATCTGTGGGCTGTCGGTCTCGTTTGCTACCAATCTACCAGAATATATTGATTTAAAGGAATAGTTTGATGATCATGTAGTGATGATGACTATAGTATAACTAAGTGAGAAAGAGAGACAGGGAGAGAGAGTGAGAGAGACAGAGAGATGGGAGTGAGAGGGGGAACAGAGAGAGAGCTTGAGCGAGAGAGACACAGACAGAAGTAGAGGGACATACAGAGAGATGGTAGCAAGGAGACAGACAGACACACACAACGATGGATGAAGATAAAGATAGAATGGAAAATCACCCTCCCCCTCCCCATATGGAAACGCTGTATCATCCACTCAATCTGACTTGCGTGCATAGAGAACAAAATAAGCATTTTTGCATGAAAAAGTGAAGTTTCTAAAAAGTGCGTTTCTTTCCAGCATCGGGGTGCCCGGGAGTCACTTGGGTAACCTTTCAAAAAGTATAATATGAACAAAATATGGCACTTTTTCTGTACTTTTGTTGGAAAAAAACATAGTAATCCAGCACAATGTCGTCTCTTTTTGCGTTGGAGAAGAGCAAAATAGCTCTCGCAAGCCCTCACTCGTTCCATTGTGGTCAGGCGGCTTTAGGGTGAGCGGCTAATGAATATACTAATCGTTAGCTTCTTCTGGTATTAAACTTGTTTTGATTGGTTGTAATATTGTTGTCGGAATTTACCCATTCACATATTAAATGGAACTACCTGCCCGATGAAGCCAGTGTTCCGTGACCCCTGCACTCAACACTGTGTGGGAGTTAGTTTGTGGTCAACTTCTTTTTATTAGACAAATACAAGCAAACGTTTCCTTATTCCCCCACTCCCCTAGTTGTTAGTTGTAAGATAATTTACATTGGTAGATGTCTTTGGAAATAGTTGGTCCTGAAGAGGTAATACTTAAGAGGAGGTATTTGTTCTGGAGTAACGGTCCATGGGAGCAGTGGTTCTGGTAATGCTAATAGGAGCAAACCAATGTAGGATAACTTATCCCACCCCCTCAATATTCAATTCATAAATCTGACTGAATTCTATAGTGATGAATAAACGCCTCTTCTTTCCATTCTTTTCGTTGGTATACGTCAACTGACTGCGACCAATCATTAAGCTACGCGTGTCAAAGTTCAACTGACCCGAATGACTGGTTGGTCAGCGAATCGACCGATCCGTATGACGTCACACGAGACTTGTGTCCCATTGGCTACAAGTTTAGCCTGCCACATAATGGATTCAGACAACAAAAGGTAAGTGGTATCGTGGTCGAACAATAAATGAACAAATTAATAACTTATATAATATATGGCCTCCCGAATAAAAAGTGTTCGATTCTTCAGTAGCGCATTCTTGTGATCAGCGATTTGGAGATTAAGCCCCCCTCCCCTCAACTCGCCCACCCCGATAAAAAGATTTGTCCGTTGCTGATTCATTAGCAAATAATCTAGCAATTCTGACAAAAATGTGCTAGTAGTATATTTTCATTCATCTAGACTTTACTAACAAATGTTGACTTCAATATTCATAAAACATACCAGGAATGAAACATAATTGCGTTGATTATTTAAAAACATAAAGTATTGAACCTGATTAACGAGAGAGTGAGAGAGGGCAGCAGTCGGGAAAAACAAACCTTGCCGAAGAAATCTCGCCAAAGGAAGCTATAGAGCGATGTTACATGTAAATGTGACACCATTAATGTTTTGTAATGTTGTTGTCTTCTTTATGTGTTTGCTATTTTGTACTTAAAGGAGGCGATGGAAGGATCTTCTGTATGGCTAAACTTCACACCTTGGTTGACGGCTAACTTTCCTTTATATTTAGTGACAGTGTAATTCATCAGCGAAATTTACTCTGTAAAAACACAATTACAGAGACTTTCGAGAAAAATCAGAGTAAATTGTATTGCATGTTGGAATCGTGTTCGAATTATTTAATAATGTTACGACATTGTCATGTTCGCACATTTCTAAAGATGACGCACAAGGCTTTTGAAATTGCCTTGCGTTTATTTCATTTGTTAAAAATCTTATAAATATTAATAATACAAACATAACAAACCAAATCGCGCAGAAACAAAACAAGATTTTTAAAAAGACACAACCTTTGAAGAGATTCAGTTACATTTTCCAGGAGGTATTTTCTGTAATGATACATTTTTATTTCTTTATACTTGATTAAAGCGAATTCAAATTTCAGGCAAGTGAAAATTAGGCGATTTCAGTGTATTGTGATTGGATATTGGAGTTTAAATTCATGTCCTTAAATATATATTTTAGGAGGAAACCGTTAAAACAGAATACACGAACATATGCGTGTGAAATAAATGTATATCCGTAAATTTTCAACATTTTCCGGTATAAGTAAAATACATATACGTCAGCGATGGTGGGAGAGAGAGGCGGAGAGGTAGAGAGAGTGGTGGGGGAAAAGGCGATAGATAGAAAGAAGGGAGTAGAGAGGTGCAGTTTGAGGAGAGAGAAAAAAGGAGATTTTAAAAAGATATGAGAGAGAGAGAGAGAGAGGGGGAAGAGAAAGAAAGACATATGGATTTGTTCAAATTTGCTTTAGAATTAAATGTATATGAAATGGTACAAGAATTTAGATGGAGGTATAATGAGCATAGAATTCAAGGATTATCTGATATTTACTCCTAAAGAACCTAAAGGTGCACATACAAAAACAGCATGTGTGTTAATTTGAATGTACATGTTAGGAATTTTGACTTCCCATCATGTGATTGTATTGTGGAAGGACCTGTCGGGAAACATTGTGAAAAGGGTGATCATGTAGTACATAAAAATTGGTGTATACTGTTTGAGGTTTCGAAATCATCAAAATGATAAGAAAGTAACTCGGCCTAGATCTTGAGTCATACTCACTGTACACAGAAGTGTGTATATGGGACTACACGAACATGTGGCATGAAAGCTTGGTCCAAACATTTTATTTATTTCTCGTCATATTTCAAATTATGAGTACATTTGAAGAACCATCCTTTTCATTTTTTACATACGATATTTGTCGACACTGTCATAAAATTAATGTAAAATCTCACAAATAAAATTAATGTTCACCTTTCCCCATAACATATTCTTCTTCTAAAGCTCATGTAAAGTTTTGGTGATCCAAAAGCCTTTTCGTTGGATTTCTGTGATTTTATATAATTACAGTCAAACCTGCTTTAGTGACCTCCAGTATAGAAAGACTACCTGCCTATAAAGACCATATTGCTTGTTTTCCTTGAAAATCCTTTTTCATTGAAACCTGTACACAAAGACCACCTGCCTATAAAGACCACTTTTCATGTTTCCCTTGAGCGGTCTTTATATACAGGTACCACTGTATATAGCAACTGTAAGCTGCTGTAAATTTTCTTGTAAAACAAACAGGGCATCCTTTCTCAAAAACCTTTCTCAAGTTCCCTTTGCTATTTTCCCCCATTCTTTGATTTGATTCTGCATATCAAATAAACCACTGTCCCCAAAGGCAGATGGTGAGATGCCTCAATATCCCAATGTGTGTGTGATGCAAAAGTCTACTATTTGTGCCATATCAATGCTGATCACAAAGTGCAAATTAGGCTGAAAATTGTTACCTTGAAGATCCAATTAATATGTTTTAAAATAAATAAATAAATAAATAAATAAATGAATAAATGAATATATGAATAAATAAATAAATTAATAAATAAATTAATAAATAAATTAATAAATAACTAAATAGATAATAAATAAATAAATAAAATAAAAAATAAATAAATAAATGATAAATATATAAATGAATGAACTAAAAAGTAAAACAAACTTTTTAGTAGTCCGGCTTAATAAGCATATTTTCAGATACATCAAAAAGTGTGATACCAAACAATGTGTTTTCCTGTTTACAAAATACATGTATACTCATATAAATTAGTTGTGTCATGACGGGCAATTCGAGTGCAGCGTTTATCAATGTGTTAAGAGGGGTTTGATTTTCTTCCTCAAACAAATACAGGTACCTTTTTTTATCCCATTTTTTCACCAATTTAGTAACAAATCACTATGACGTCAAAATTAAACTCTCGAAAATAAAATGGCATACAAGCTTTCTGGAGGAATCAAAGCCATTAGTCCCCTGCATGGGTAGCTTATTTTAATACATGGTGTCTTAGCTGAAAGGTAACAAATAAACAATCAACCATCAATACAAAAGACGGTCAAGGTAACTATGGACACGTTCTGCTTACTTATATTATAATACATGAAGTATTTATTATTATTATTATTAACATGTTAATATTATTGTAAACATGTTAATATTATTATTAACATGTTAATAGTATTAATATGTTAATATCATTAATTGACATTCCCTCATGAGTTGACGAATCAATTTTTCTATTTTTTTTAAATTTTTCCTTTTTTTTTTTTTTTGAATTTTAGTTGCGTTTTTCTATTTTTTTGTACTTTTTGTTGACTGTTCAACATCATATGTTTTTCGGGCATATGGTCCACGTTCTCCTCACCGCCGTATTCTACGGAGTCTCACCGCGCTTATAAACCGACTAAAACATATTCCACATTGATTACAGTTACTAGTTAGAAAGAAACATTTCCATATATTCCATCGAATAGTATCTATATTATAGGTTATGACTTTACCTTGAAATACCGTTCATAATACGAGAAATGAAAACTGAATATTTTCCGAAAAATTCGGGAAAGTTCTTTAAAAAGTAGAAACATATTTTCCATGTTTTAAGGAAAAATATTGTAGCTTGCGAATGACCTTACATACAGTTACATATCCTGAAAATACATATTCATGAGATGTGAGTCACGTTACCGGATTTCTATTTTTGATCTACCGGGGAATTCCACGTCAATATGGTGCAAACATGGACAATGAATACGGCAGAGTGGTATTGTAATAGTGAAAAAACATATAACGATGAGTCTTTGGAGGGTTCATTCAATCTATGTAGATGTTAAAACAGTAATATATGGTAGTTCCCTTCGTGAATGCTTATGCAAAACAATGTTGTAGAATACTGGTAATATAGTAGGAATCGTAGCGGTATTATTATTAGTAGTAGTATATAGTAGTAGTAGTAGTAGTAGTAGTAGTAGTAGTAGTAGTAGTAGCGGTAAAGGTAGCGGTGGTGGTGGTGGTGGTGGTTGTGGTGATGGTGATGGAATGTTGATGGTGATGGTGATGGTGTTGTTGGTGGTGGTACAGGTGGTGGTGATGTAGATGGTGGTGGTGGTGGTAGTGATAGACCGGCGCGGCGGTAGTAATGGAAGTAACAGTGGGGGTGGAGGTGGAGGTGGTGGTTGTTGTTGTGATGATGGTGGTAGTGATGGTAGTAGTGGTGGTGGTGGTTATTTCAGAGATACTGCGGTATCAGACATTTCTGACATTTTGACATCAGTGACATTTTTCATGGATGTAAGTTCCTTCGCAATTCACGCCTAAATTTGGCCAATTTATTTATTCATCAACATTACATCATTCATAGCTCTGAACCTAATAAGAAGAAATAGTTTACTTTATGGAAGTCACCCTGAACTAGATTGCATGCATGTAATAGAAAAATATCTACCAATTATTGAAAATTGGATTGAGTAGACACGTCTTTACTACCGACTATCTATGCTGCCATAAAAGTTGAATTATACTTTTAATTGCCTTTTACCTTGATAACTATTTTTCCTACATTCTATTACAAGTTATTAAACGAGCACCAAGCACTCAGATAAGATAAAGGAAAACAAACAATAATGTCAAACGAACTTTGTACCTGTGTTTTATCCCTTTTAGGCTTTTGTAGACAATAAGCACGGAAATTGTATTCAAATGTTAAATAGAGTATACATCAATAATAATAATAACAAAGACTGAGATATTTATTAAGCATTATAGCATGCATAGTATATAATGCAGATTTATTCATTGATTATCTTTTTTGTTTAATTACATAAACGGGTTTATTCAGGGTGGAAGGCGAGTGTGTCTTGATATGCCTTTCCACGATAAGTCAAGAGGTCCAACCCTTTAGCTATCAGATATGACTATACATAGCTACTCCTTGACCCGTTATGAATGTATATACTAACTATCATGGATACCATACGGTTTTATGTCTTCTACGTTCTCATTGTACAGGTAAGTTTTAACGCATTGCACCGATTCTTTTATGCCTGTTCCACACAAGGCGTCATAATTATTGTGCTTGACGTGGGGCTGCGTCAGGGCTTGGCGCAGCCTTTGATGCACCATGTATAGATAGGCTCGTTCAGATAACATGACGCGGCAAAACCGCGGCGGTTTAAAAAAAATAGAAAAAATAATGAAGACGTAAAGTGTACCACGCTTCACATTTCTGTATTTATATCACACAGAGCTCAGAGAGTACGCACAAGTTCTTTGTTGCCATTCATCTACACGTTAAACCAAAAAACAAGTGGCGTTTTTGTTGTTTTTGCGGCGGTTTACCGCGCCATATCTGAACAAGCCTTTAGAGAACAATGTTACTTTGAACTACTAGCGTATGCACTGAATGCCTTAACATGCTTAATTAGTGCAGGTTATGACGCAATCAAAATTACCCTTCGTGTGCATGCATTGGGCAGAACTCTCTCAAAAAGAGGGGTCTGTTTCTTCTTCTCAACATTTTGGATAAATCGGTTTTCATTCAGCACCTCAAGTTGTTGATTCTCTTATTAAATGACCCGGGGGCGGGTATTTTGCTTAAAATATATTGTACATGTATGTCGTAGACGGGGCAGAGAGAGAGAGAGAGATAAAGAGGGGTAGGCAGACGTGCTAATACAGAATTACAGACGCAGAGGAAAATTTGGAGGAGGGAAGACTGATAACTCAATGGAAGACACGGAAAACGGAGAACATTTAACTTCCGAATTTCTGTCTACATTGGACATCAAAATGAGCCCCTCACCCTTACCTCCCTGTGATCAAACGGGATTAATCTGCCCCTCTTTGCACTATTTTAACAATAAAAATGATTTTGTATTGTCTATAGTATTTTGATTTTGCTTTTATGATGGAATATAGCAGGTCTTGATCGGTTGTACAAGCGGCACTGGCTGCATCGGACTTAGTGCTGATGTAACTTGCCAGGTAAGGAATAAACATTATAGTAGTCGTTTGAGATGAACTTAGGAAATGTCGGGAGTCAAAGATAAGGAATATTTAGTGATTATTCAATTTACTTTGGTATTATACTGCTTTGTTTTGTTCGGTTATATTCAAAGACGGTTGTGCCAAATAATTATATTTGATGCAACCTTTGTTAGAATTACATCCCAAATAAAGTCATATTTTATCAAGGTTAGATTGAGGGTGAGCATAAAAAGGCCTATATGGTCTTTGCATCCCATACTTATTACTATAACATAACAGGCGCGGATCTACAGGTAGTTTAGGGGGTTAACCCCCTCCCCTCTCTTGGGCGGCAAAAACAAAAAACAAAACAAAACAAAACAAAACAAAAAACGCACACTGGAGAGAAACCCTTTAAAGTGCAAATATTGTGAGAAGATATTCAACTCATCTGGTAGCTTAACCAAACACATGATAACTCTGGATATAACTATATATTAAACTGTTACCTGATTTAAAGAGACGTTATCATGCACTGCTCTTTAGGGTCTCCATTGTGCTATTAGATGCCAGGAAAACATCACTTACGGGGTTCGAATTAGCACCAAAAAAAAAAAATCGCCTCGCCGCTCCGCGGCTCGTGTCCGCATCGTCATTATTTTGGTCACCCCCCCCCTTAGCAAAAAGCTAGATCCGCCCCTGCATAATTTATGAATGCCAGCAAACGCAACGGGCGAATATTAAACGATAGATTTATATTACAATCACGTTTAACAAAAGTTTGTATAGAGTCTCTTTTAATTTTCTTTCTATTTATTGGGACATACACGCCCAACCTTACAAATTTAAATTCAAATTAATATTTTGAAATAAAAATCCTGAAATAGACGGATTATCTCATTATCTTCATGCCAACGCTTATTCTCACCATCTCTTCATTTACCCCCCCCCTTCTCTTCTCTCTCTCTCTCTCTCTCTTTCTTTCTCTCTCTCTCTTTCTCTCTCTCTCTTAGTGTGATGGATATGGACGGTGCATGAAAGGAACGCTTGAGATAGACCCCTGGTTACAATTTGCGCTTAAGACGCAACGGGAAATTCAGGTTCATAAAAAAGTCGAATTAATTGGTGGCTAAAGATAAAGGTGGTGACGATGATTGAAGATGGTGACTGTGGTAATGCTGATGATGGTGGTGGTGGTGGTGATTGTGACGAAGATGATAATGGTGGTGATGATTGTGGTGGATGAGGTGATGGTGATGATGGTGGTGTTAGTTATGGTATTAGATCAAGTTGATAACGGAACTATAGGTTGACAAAGAAGAAGACTTTAATTTTTGTAGAATATCTTGAATGATGATCGCGGCCATGATGCTATTTTATAGTCTGCATAATTTGATATTCTGCGTTCATCGGTGTGTGAATGCAATCTTTGTTTTTTTAAAACTTATCAAATTCATGAATTGCCATGATAACATTTCCATGAATTCATTTTCAACGAATGTATTCTTTTCTCCTTTATCGACTAAGTATTTCATCGATCTGTACTTGTGATTTTTCTTGTGCTACGAAGATACAGGAGGAGCAGATATTCAGATCTTGTTTTATGTTAACCCCACAGATGGACATCTCTGTTGATCAAATACAAATATTTGATGTAAGTAAATAATGATGCAGAAATATGTCTATCATAAAAGTCGATGTAACCATTTCTGTATCTGTATCTCCATAATATATATATTCATTGATATTATTTTCAATAGTGTGGTTAATGTTTCTGATGGTTTATTTTCGTATGAAGCAAACTTAATCAAAAGTCGACGAAATTGAATTGAACTTTGTTATTGCATTGATTTAATGATTGAATAATAAATGACAATTAATAATTAATAATAATTATATTCATATTGGATATTTTCTATAGCGCACATATTATTAACCACCATACAAGGTGCTCAAGGCGCTCCAATATTACCCCGGCTCTGCTATGCTACCGTTTTCGGTGCTCACAGCATTCGAGGAATTCCTTCCTACCCGTACCCATTTAACACCTGGGTGTATTGTCGATAATGCGGTAATTTCTGATGGTTTAGTCAACTATAAAGCAAGCTAAATAAAAAAAGGTCGACGAAATTAAACCATATTTTTAAATACATTGAATTTATATAATTATGTGGGAATTTCTTTAAAAGATTCAATTCATTATACACCTTTACGTGACTCATGACAATGATGATGAACTTTTCAGAATTTTTAGAATAAGGCCTAAAATGTTTTATTCTATCCAAACACAGGCACATAATGCATTCAATAACAGGGCATATGGACCCGTCTATGGAGGTAAACGTATTTATCTTTGAAACAAGATTTATTTTTTTCTTTGGATGAGCGTATGTTTTTCTAATTGATATATGGGGATACATAAACATCACAATTTGCTTTACTGCGAGACATAGATTAACAGTTTATGTAATGATTAATGTCGGGATTTCATTATTGAGTGATATACCTTCTATAAAAAAACTGCAGAAAAGGAATCTTTTGTTTTTAAATTATCACACAATTTTATTTTTTATTTTTTTCTTCTTCTGATTATAAATTATATCGTTCATTCTACTTTTTTTAAAGCACCGTCATAGCATGTCAATACAGTATATCAACCTAATATGTTTTCTCATATCAATTAATCTTATATTCTAGCAAATGATACATGTCAATGGCCGCCTCCTTATGACAATGTCTGTATAGGATTAGCCAATCATGAATTCAGTATCATCGACATGTTAAACATGGGAGTTAGAGCCGTTGCTATTGACAACTGGTGGTGTGAAGATGCGGTGAGTTATGAAATATTCACGGTCCTCTTTTAGACATTTTTAAAGCTTAAACACACTATATACAGCCAATTTTTAGTGTTTTTTATGTTCGGTTGGCTTTGTTTGTTTGTTTTATGATATTTGTTAAAGATAGAAAGACAAATTAGCATAGGATACATCGGTCATGTAGGTTATAGAATCATAGTTGGTATTTTATAGGATAGGGGCATGATTAAATAAACTGTCCTATATAGGTTTTTGTATTATAACTAAATTATAATTGCAACATGAGTCAATGTGTTAACTTAAAGTGTCTTTTGACTGAATATAATTATACAGATCGTTCATTCTACATGCCTTAAAATGCTCTCACCCCTCTACTTTATGTCACACCAAAAGATGAGGGTCGCACATTTGGGGACACCGCTCGCCCTTGGATGTGGAGAGTTCAACGTACTCTTTGCTGACGTCATAGCAGATATTGGCCAATGGATGCACGAGCCTGGGAACGAAAACGAGTTCATCAGGATCACCTTGGATGTATGAAACTACAAACTTTCGGTTGTTAGAACGTCATATTTTCAACTGCATTTTTTAGATTAATAGTAATCAACAGGCACTGCGTACAGGGGCGTCGCTAGACCTTTTTCAGTGGGGGTGTAGAGGCCACCGATTACCGACAAAACTAGCCACCAATTACCGACAAAATTTAATGTCCCAATGTCTACAAATTTAACCCTATAAACCCGGGGCCGAAGGCTAAATTGTTGTTCCTATGAACTATCTATAGTACTTGCGTATGCGCAAATGGTCATTTTCCTCGACGACATAAATATACGAATTATTTTCGTCAACTTGGTCAGCATCATAGCTTTATATTTAAATGCAGGCGCGTAGCTAAGATCTTATTTTAAGGGGGCGTTAGTGAGCAAGCGAATCACTTAAAGAGCGCGCGAAGGGGGTGGGTTCTTGGTTCTTGGTTGGTTGGTCCTCCAAAATACTCGTCTGAGTTTTAACTGGGGTGCGGGTAGGGAGTATTAATTTGTAGATGGGGGGGGGGGGTGGGGACGTCAGGGCAATTTTGAATTTGACGGGGTCAGTGTGGGCGATAGTCTCCGGTTTAAGCTGGTTCCAATCACGCACTGTTCTCATGAAGAAAGAGTTCGCGAATGTGTTCGTTCTTGAGTGGGTCTGTTGGAATTGCCTGTTATGCCCTCTTCTTTCTCTGGTCGCGAAGCGCGGAAGCTTTGACGTTTCATTGAATTATTATAGAAAGAAGACGATTCGTTGTACCGTTCGCGACTCTTAACCCTAATTGTCTTAATTCAGTTTTCCCCCTCCCGCGCGAAGCTCGGAAGCTGTGACAATTCCTTAAATTATGAGAGAAAGCAGACGTTCCGTTGTATTGTTCTCGACTCTTAACCCTTATCTGAATTCAGTGTTTCCCCCTCCCGCGAGAAGCGAAGCGCGGAAGCTTTGACGTTCCTTAAATTATTGGAGAAAGAAGACGATTCGTTGTACCGTTCGCGACTCTTAACCCTAATTGTCTTAATTCAGTTTTCCCCCTCCCGCGCGAAGCGCGGAAGCTGTGACAATTCCTTAAATTATGAGAGAAAGCAGACGTTCCGTTGTATTGTTCTCGACTCTTAACCCTTATCTGAATTCAGTGTTTCCCCCTCCCGCGATAAGCGAAGCGCGGAAGCTGTGACAATTCCTTAAATTATGAGAGAAAGCAGACGTTCCGTTGTATTGTTCTCGACTCTTCATACTTATCTGAATTCAGTTTTCCCCCTCCCGCGCGAAGCGCGAAAGCTTTGACGTTTCCTTAAATTATGAGAGAAGGCAGACAATTCGTTGTACTGTTCTCGACTATTAATCCTTATCTGAATTCAGTTCCCCCTCCGCGCAAAGCGCGGAAGCTTAGACGTTTCCTTAAATTATTAGAGAAAGAAAACGATTCGTTTTACCGTTCTCGACTGTTAATCCTTGTCTGAATTCAGTTTCCCCCTCCCGCGCGAAGCGCGGAAGCTTTGACGTTTCATTGAATTATTATAGAAAGAAGACGATTCGTTGTACCGTTCGCGACTCTTAACCCTAATTGTCTGAATTCAGTTTTTTTCCCCCTCCCGCGCGAAAGCGCGGAAGCTTTGACTTTTTATAAATTATGAGAGAAGGCAGACAATTCGTTGTACTGTTCTCGACTATTAAGCCTTATCTGAATTCAGTTCCCACTCCCCCTCCCGCGCGAAGCGCGGAAGCTTAGACCTTTCCTTAAATTATTAGAGAAAGAAGACGATTCGTTTTACCGTTCTCGACTCTTAATCCTTGTCTGAATTCAGTTTCCCCCCTCCCGCGCGAAGCGCGGAAGCTTTGACGTTTCATTGAATTATTATAGAAAGAAGACGATTCGTTTTACCGTTCTCGACTCTTAATCCTTGTCTGTATAAAGTTTCCCCCTTCCGCTTCCGAAGCGCGGAAGCTTTGGGGTTTCATTAAAATATTAAAGGAAAAAGACGATTCGTTGTACCGTTCTCGACTCTTAATATTTGTTTGAATTTAGTTTCCTCGAAAATTTTAAACCTCTGATTTCTTTAGCTGATATCATAGGAAATTGATTTTTTTTAGAAAATACAAGTATTAAAGTTGTAGTCTCTCTCGAAGTCGCCACAGTGGATAAAAAGTCACAATTCGTCGGGAAAAAAGCTTGTCAGCCGACCGACATCATACATCTCGCCGACTTCAAACTTCTGCATTGATATATAGTACACGAGGATCGAGCAAGAATACCGACACAGCTGACCCGACACAGCAACATATTTATGCGTGTCTTTCTTGCTCCCTCGACGAGACGACTCCACCAACAACCCCCTCTCTCTTTTACTCCCACCCCTCCTCTCTCAGACTCTTACCTCCCCCTCTCTCTCCTCTCTTTCATCCCCCGTTTATTTTGTTTCCTTTTCCCTTTTTTTTTTCCTTTTCTCCTTTTCTTTCTTTTCTTTCTTTTATACTTTCTTTCCTCTCCTCCCTCTTTTTCTTTTTTCTCATTCTTTCTTTTCTTCTCTTTCCTTTCTTTTTCTTCCTTTCTTTCTTTTCCTTTTCTTTTTTTCTTTCTTTCCTTTTTCCTCTCATTTTTCCCTCCCCCTTTTCTCTTTTTTCCCGACGGCAGCGCAATTTACCGACAATATCCTGACAGGTGGGGGTGTCGCCCCCCCCCCCTTTAGAGACGCCCCTGACTACGTATGCATTCTTTATTAGAACGTATTCATACTTTACTGTATTAACCATGAATAAACAATCTTTAAGCAGACTCCTTTCTTTACAGGAAATGTAGTTGCCGGAGACCTAATTTTTTAAAGAAAGAATTAATCACTTTAAACAAATTTTTAATTCGTCCTTACGTTCAATGACAAAGTCATGTAGGAATCTGTCATGTGAGTATATATTTATTCCTCTCAGTATTAAGCGATGTAAACCACATAAATAAAATATATACATGTCTTCATCATCATACTATATTTCGACAATTTCCATAGTCACGCAGTGTCACTCTCTATTTTTGTCTTCAAAATATTTTGATTATCAAGGAAAAGTATGACCAGGGTCGCGATGCTGAAGTGAATGGTCCACTGGAGCGTTATCTAGGTCATGATGAGATGTTGAGTCCTGCTGATCTCAGAGATACATACAAAGGGGTGTGGCCGACGCTGAGAAGGATGAGAGAGGTTAGAGTTAGGCCGAGGATTAAGCCGATCTATAATTATAAGGGATACAAAGGGTATGGTCAACCGTTAAGGGGTGAGAGATGTGGGTTGGTCTTTGAAAAACAAGCATAGTTACACAATAGTTTTTCCAAATTATAGGAGAATGGGACAGGTTTTAGCTGATCTCGGTGACACATAGATCGGGGTGTGACCAATTTTAATAAGGATAAGAGAAGTAGAATTAAGCTGACCCTATATAGAGAACCGAGGGCTATAGGTAGTCTTTGAAAAACTTTGCATACGGAGTGTGTGGCCAACACTATTATACGGAGGATAAGGGGGGGGGTATGGTTTAAACCATGCGGAATAACGGAGTTTCCGGAGGGGGTTGAGAGGAAGAGGGGTAACGGCGGGGCTAACGGATATCGGTTATGGTTAACTTTAAAACGAACCTATTGGTTAAAGACGGTTACCAGTTATAACGGTTTAGCATTCTTGGGGCTTCATACAATCAATGGAATGACATGAAATACAATACAATACAGTTGTACATGAAAGGAAATTATAATGATGGAACTGTGCATTACAATGTAGATCTGGGGGCGTTTCATCAACATTTGTCCGCCGACAATATTATTCCTGTCAGCGCTGACTAAATATTTGACCAATCAGAGGCCTGGAAAATAGTCGGTGACAATAATATTGTCGGTGAAATTGATATTAGTCGGTGAAAACCACCGACTAATTGTTTCATGAAACGCCCCCCTGGTTATGAATATTGTGAATATCTCTCCTAAGTTGTGTCTATGCTTCATTACTATCATCCAGGATGGTAAGCGAGTGGTAGTGGTGAGTTCGAAAGATACCTTACATCAAGGCAAATACATTCATGTTAAACGATGTGAAAGCTTCCCTTCCAATGAGGTGAGAATGATATCCAAATTGATGAATATTTCATAATTAATGTTTAGTTTGAAAATGTTTTAGTGACAGTATTCGCGTCAATGTTGAATATGTACATGCATTAGTCACTATTATATAGTCACTATTTGCCATACCCTACTTAGGTCCTGAGACCTATTTATTTCAAAGTTAGAAATATGAATTGTAGGCTATATCAATGGAAACTGGCCAAGTTATAAATTTACAATGCCGTTATAAATTACACATTAATTTGAACAACGCCGTTAAAAATGTCATTTTAATCAATACGATAATTTGCTATAATTCCAGTTCACAAATTACCCACTATGCGGGGGTAAAACAGATTCTAACTGCAGGAGATTTCGTGGAGACGCAACGCATTACGTGTAAGTAACCATGGTAACCATCTTTTCAAGGAAATTAATGTGATGCGTAATATCATCATTGCCATCATCATTATTTTGTTGTTGTTATAGATTTTTAGTAATTTGACGATACGCATTATATATATATACATTGTATGTTGAACATTACGAACATTATTATTGATTTGGAAAAAAGTACAATACAGAAAGATGGTAGGATGCAGATGACTAAAGTAGATGCAGGACACTGTAATAGTTTCCATTGATTCAAATCGATCGCAACTTGATATTATAGCCTAAATTGAAATTCTGTACTAAAGAGGTAGGAATTTCCTATTTATTGGACTTGTCGATCAATCCGGTTAAATCGCAACTCTTCCAGAAGATCGGGCCCTCCGTTTTGTTTCGCAAATGATTTATCTGACCGCTAGAACAGTTTTATTTCAATTCATAATTATCTCGCTATGTGTCGCGGAATCGTTCGAAATAGGAGTGGCAAATAAAAGGATGAAATTTTGAATCATCACGGCGTTTGTGATTATGATCATGTCAATGCAATGCAAACATAGAAGCTGCAATAATTATGAAAACTGAATTTTACCCATTCTACTCAGATTTGACGTTATCTATGACGGGCCTACAGCGAACGGTGCAATCACTGATCTGAGTGAGATGGTGAAATGTCGTATCAATCTTCCTGCTACAGATATGGTATCCCCACAACTCATGGTGACTGCGGTATATACGTGGGCCTATGGAGAACCATCAATACAGCTAGATGAAGACTCGTGTGTTATACTAAAGTAAGCAGATAAGTTCAGGCAATAGTTTGGATTTTATTTACTGAGTATATAACGCGATTGAGATATAAAAGAGATGGAGAGGGGATAATTAAAGGTGCAGGAACAGAAACAAGTGCTATGATGATAAAGAGAGAGGGGGAGGGGTGGAAAGTTAAGGCAATCTGTTATAGTAAAATAAAACGCACACTCAAATTTGGAAGCTGTCCTAAATGTCAAAAAGATCGTCTGGATTAGGCTTACTACTCCCAGTGGCGGATCCAGGGGGGGCCGGAGGCCCGGGCCCCCTCCCCTAGAAAAAAAAACAGGTAAAAACAAAAAAGAAGATGGGCCCCCTCCCTTGGCGCTCAAGGTGGTGGTGGTGTTTTCAATTTTCGGTGGCAAAAAAAAAATTGTGCTCACTAACCCCCAACTGGGTGGAAAATCGGCCGGCACGGTTTTCAAATTTTCGCACGAAGTGGGCCCCTTTTTCGGCCCCCTCCCTTGCCGCCGGCTGGATCCGCCCCTGACTACTCCAGGGGGTGTTTCACAAAGACTAAGATGGATTTTAAGTTGGACTTAACTATGGCAGGCAGTTCATGCCACTGTTTGCTCTCACCATTTACTGGCATTGGTCTCTCAAGAGACATACAAATCATGGTCAGAAATCTACAGAATTTACATAATTTTGTTTTGATAATTCATTATTGAAGGAAAATATATTATCTAAAAATCATAATGGTGAGAGCAATTAGTGGCATGAATAGCCTGCCATAGTTTAGTCCAACTTAAAGTCGATCTTAGTCTTTGTGAAACACCCCAAGGACACTATAGTCTATTACCATCGAGGACAACTATCCCTGACAACTATACCCTGGACACCCAACTCACATGGGGAGGGGCAGTTGATTGGGGATGGGTAAGTAATGCTCAGGAGTAGCTGCTCTGAAGTAATAATCATTTGCTGTAGTCTTTCCGATATGCTAATAGGAGCAAAGATATGAAGCTTGATTTGTTTTCACTGTAGGCATATAGAAGACGAACATTATTTCTACACTCTTCTTCACTCTCATACATAATAGCCACGAAGACTTTCGTTGGTATACGTCATCTGATTGCGACCAATCATTGAGCTACGCGTGTCAAAGTTCAACGGATCCAAATGACTGGTTGGTCAGCGAATCGACCGGCCCCTATGACGTCACACGAGACTTGTGTCCCATTGGCTACAAGTTTAGTCTACCACACAATGGATTCAGACAACAGAAGGTTAGTGGTCGTCAAATTAGGTATGAATGTACATGGACGCCGTTGTGTAAACACGTGTTTTCTGACAGCTCCGGGCTGGTGCCAACTAATTTCACACTATTCTACATACAACTGATACATATGCGGGTTACTTACGTCAATCTACATGTGAACATATAATTGTATGAATGGGACATCATTTCGTGCGCATTTTCATGATATTTAGCCGTATTTTCGAATGACTTGAATCAACCTACAATTATCACCATGCCGCGTGACACCCGAGCTACTACACAGCAGTATGCATCAGCCCAAACCACCCCCTCCGACCAGCCCACTCTCAGTGAGCTTAAGGAGGACGTTATGACTCTCGGACGTACTTTGCAAGAAGATCGACGGTCTTCGTGACGAAACGAATGCCATGCACCGAAAAATTTCGGATATTGAAACATCACTACAAGACACAAGTGATCGTGCTCTGAACATTGAAAAAAACGAAATTCCGAAGCTTCGTAATGAGCATAAAGCCGACATGGCAACCTTAGAAAAGAAATTGCTCATGATGGAAGTTTATCAGCGCAAAGCGAACCTTCTATTTTACGGAGTAACCCAAAGTAGAGAAGAAAACGTGTATGAAAAACTACAAAATGTCTTCATTGATTTGGGTATATCAAGGGAAGAGGCTGCAAGGATCATAATTGTCAACGCCCATCGACTCCCACGGAAATCGCGAGACACAGACGGAGCAGTGGCAGGCGACCAGGGACCCGACCCCATTATCGCAAAATTCGCCATCATGCCAGACCGCCAGCGCATCCTCGAAGCTTACGACAACCAATCACGCAACAAGAACGCGGCCGCCGATCACGTGACCAGCCGCGGCGCCACCGCCGGAACCCGCAGCAGGATCTCCGTTAGGACCGACCTGCCGCCTACCATGAAATTCCGCCGCGGAAAATTAGCAAACACCGCCTACAATCTTCGCAAAGAAAAAACCTATCGACGAAGATCTTCGTCAAAGGAACGGACGTCATTCTCCAGTTCAAGGAAAAGAGCGCGAAAGATTGGAAAACCTACACCGACTAGCGCATGGACATGGACATCGTATATTATGATTGAAGAAAAATTTCCGAAACTACAGACGATATGCAAGAGAACAGATACAAAAGTAAGAAAAAGACTACAATTTTTTTTTAATATAACCTGTCAATTTTCATTCCAGTAATAATGCAGAACAAGCTCATAACATTGCCATTACCTAATATCAAATTACTGTTTGGATTGATCCCAGATTTTTTAGTAATTTGTATCAGTAACTTTCATGCTTTCCAAAAACGGAATATTGAGATGTTATATATTTGAAACTCGATTAAACTCAAAATTAATGACAAAGTTGGAAAAGAGATCCAAAAATAAACCTTATTATGTCATCGAAACATTATTCTTTATTTAAAGACTAATTGAACTGTGGACTAAGGACTAGGAGGGGAAAAGGGAAAGATGGTAAAATTTGAATTGATTTTTTGTTTTTGTTTTTCTCTGTCAAAAGAAAAATGGAAAGAGGAAACGCTGTTAAAATGGAAACGTACCATTTAACTTTTGAATTACATACATCTGTTATTTCGCTTTTATATGTTATTTGTAAGGGCCAATTTCAATTTTTACCCTCCTTGTACCCCTATTCGTTTCCCAAGGTACCACGCATTTACACGCAACTATTTTATTTAATTATTGTACATTACATATGCTCGACTAGTTAACATTTTCTAGCCTGCCTGCCTGGTTTTATTTTTGTCAATACAGAGACAAAAATAACTTGAATAATCAATATGGCGATGTAAATGCCCTCATTGGTATGTAATCGTAAATTGTGCTTTTGGCCATTGTTACTTTCGTGCCTCCGACCTAGTGCCCGGGTGAGTCAGCTGATCATGTAACGCGGGATATATATATTATTATTTTTTTGCTTTGAATAACTATGCAAATCAGGACTGACCGAAACAAATTCGTAGTGGTTTTTTTTTTTTTTTTCATTGTAGCACAAATATTATACATTACATATACTGACTATTTAACACTTTCTGGCCTGCATGCCTGTTTTTATTTTTGTCAATACAGACACAAAAATACTTGAATAATCATTATGGTGATTTAAATGCCCTATTTGGTATGTATTCTTACATTATGCTTTTGGCCATTGTTATTTTTGTGCCTCCGAACTAGTGCCCGGATGAGCTAATCGAGGCACGCGGGAATGTTTGTTTTGTTTTTGTTTTCGTTGTTGCTTTGAATAACTATGCAAATCAGGACTGACCGAAACAAATTCGTAGTGACTTTTTTTCATTGTAGCATAATTATTATACATTACATACACTCGACTATTTAACATTTTCTGACCTGCATGCCTGTTTTTATTTTTGTCAATACAGACACAAAAATACTTAAATAATCATTATGGCGATGTAAATGCCCTCATTGGTATGTAACTTAAATTGGGCTTTTGGCCATTGTTACTTTCGTGCCTCCGACCTAGTGCCCGGTTGAGTTGATCATGTAATGCGGGATATTTTTTGTTGTAGCTTTGAATAACTATGCAAATGAGACTGCCCAAAACAGATTGGTAGTGACTGTTTCATTGTAATTTAATTATTATACATTACATATACTGACTTTTCAACATTTTTTGGCTTGCATGGCTGGTTTTATTTTTGTCAATACAGACACAAAAATACTTGAATAATCATTATGGCGATGTAAATGCCCTATTTGGTATGTATTCTTAAATTGTGCTTTTGGCCATTGTTATTTTTGTGCCTCCGATCTAGTGCCCGGATGAGTTAATTGAGGCACGCGGGAATTTTGTTTTGTTTTTGTTTTCGTTGTTGCTTTGAATAACTATGCGAATGAGCAAACGCTGATGTAAGATATATAAATGTACCATTTAACTTTCAAATTCCATTCATTTGTTATTACGCTTTCATCTGTGGTTATTATAAAGGCCAATCTCGGATGTTTTACCTATTAGTTTCCCAAAGTACACGCATTCACGTACATTGGTCATAGTCTCATTACATGACATGTATTCGACTATTTTAACATTTTTGGCCTTCGTGCATCGTTTTTTCTTCTTTTCTTTTCTTCTTTTCTTTTCTTCTTTTTATTCAAAAAAATCTTTGAATAACTTTGCAAATGAGGACCTTTGCTTAAAAAAATCATACAAATTGTTTCTCTGAATACCTGGCCGAGTTTTGGCTGATTTTTATTTGTTACTGTTATGCAAAACCAGTGTACTATTGCTTGTTCTTTTGTTAGTTTTTCTTCTTTTAAACGCAGTGCGTGGCGACCATGTTTGTGGGCGTGGCCCGCGGTTCACGGTTTGTTGATCAGCGGCCCTCACCCGCTGGACTGGTTGCCATGCCGGCATGATGTATGTTAATTCATTTTTTTTTTTTTTTCAACTTAACTACTGCTTATTTGTATTACTTGTGCTAAAGCCAAGGTATTCTCATACCCCCTGTAAATCCCAAATCTCATGTCAATCATAATCCAGTCCTTAATGCAGAACGTTGTTCCCTTCTCATCTCCTTATGTAGTATATAGGCTTACCCTCCTTTCTCTGTAACTTAAAAGGTAGTACGTTTCGAAAACAATTCATCACTTTTAAATTTAAACGATAACAATACTTTAAAAAAAAAAAAATTCTTAAATTATAAATTTCCAAGTTTTTTTTAATTAATGACCACGTTTGAACGCTGTCACCAGCCCCGAGTCTGTTTGATAGTCACGCACAAGTGAACATCATGTACACCCCCCTGATTTTGTTGGTTTTTGCCGACACCCATAATAAATGCACATGCACTCTTTCACGCACATGCACGCACCAAACACAGAATATTCATTTATACTGGTCACAATACCAAATTTTAAATCTTAATGGCTTTAAATGATATTCTGATTGATCAAGTTTATACACCCCAGAGTAAATATTATACTACTAGTGAATTCAATTCAAATTTTAATTCAACGGGACCCAATAATAACCTTTACTGTTTTAGTTTATTAAACATTAATATTCGAAGCTTACAAAAGAATTTCGATAATTTTGAAGAATTTTTATCTATCCTAAACACATTTTCATTTTCTTTGATAGGACTTACCGAAACCTGGTTACACTCAACTTCTCCTCCAATATTCAACATTGAGAATTATGAATTTATTCATTCAGACCGTAAAAATGGAAAGGGAGGAGGTGTCGCTTTTTATACTCGTAATGATGTACAATTTAAAATAAGACATGATATTCAATTGGAAGGAATAGAAACATTATTTTTAGAAATTATTGATGATAAACATAAGAATAAAATCGTTGGGGTAATGTATAGACCACCTAACAATGTAGCCGACACATTTTTGGATAAATTAGAATCATGCCTTGAATTTATTTCTAGAGAAAATAAAGATATATATATTATGGGAGACTTTAACATCGATATATCCTTACCTTTTACCGTTCTTGGCCAACACTTCACTAATTTATTATCTTCATTTTTTTTAAAACCTCTTATTAATAAACCAACTAGGATTACAAAATTTACACATACTATAATTGATAATATTTTCTCAAACGTATTAGATAATAAACAGAATGGAATAATATACTATGATATTTCAGACCATTTACCAATATTTACGATAGGTCCGAATGATAAACACCTACTACAAATTCCCAATAAAGAACATACAACACGACGTAAAGAAACAAAGCGTAATATTGAATCCTTAAAGATAGACTTGAGTCAAGAAGATTGGTATGATATTTATTTTGAAAGAGATGTGAACAGTTCATATGACAAATTTATAAACAAACTTCTTTGTCATTATAATAAAAATGTGCCCTTCTCAAGAATTAAATCAAATAAAAAGAAAAATAAACGACCATGGATTACTCAAGGTATACTTAAATCAATATCTACCCGAATTCGTTTATATAAAATCTCACTTCGATCACCTACAAATGAAAATCAAAATAAATATAAAAAGTACCGTAATAAATTGACTTCAATTATTCGTTTATCACGCAAATTATACTATGGCAATAAAATTGAAAATAATAAAGATAATAATCAATCATTATGGCAAACAGTTAATGACATTTTGGGAAGAAAAAGGATACTCCAAATAATATTGAATTTAAAGATAATGGGCATCACATAGATCCAAATGATGTTGCTGAGGCATTCAATAAATACTTTACTAATATTGGACCGGATTTAGCATCGAAAATAATCAATGAAAAGAATGATTTTTTGAAATACTTAAACAAAAACGTTAATCAATCCTTATTTTTTAATCCAACAAATATTCAGGAGATTTTAGAAATTGTTCGTTCATTAAAATGCAGTAAATCTAGTGGCTACGATGAACTAAGTGTATCTTTATTAAAACAAATAATTCACTTCATAGCTTCCCGTTATCACATATCTTTAATTTATCTCTTTCCCAAGGGATTTTTCCCGATCCACTAAAAGTTGCAAAAATAATTCCGATATATAAAAAGGATGATCACTCTAAAATTTCAAACTACCGACCAATTTCTTTACTACCAAGCATTTCAAAGATATTAGAGAAAATAGTATATAAACGATTATATTCTTTCTTAGATATCAATAACTTATTAATTCCTAATCAATATGGATTTAGAAAGAACCACTCTACTGATTATGCTATTCTACAATTATGTGACAAAATAACTGATTCCCTTTCTAAAAAGAACACACTGTAGGTGTTTTTATGGACTTATCGAAGGCATTCGATACAATGGACCATCGTATATTAATACGTAAATTAAAAGCATACGGAGTTAGAGGGATTGTACTTTCTTGGTTCGAAGACTATTTGCGTAATAGACATCAATATGTTATTTTTAAATCTACAACATCTAATATTTCCACCGTAGAATGCGGAGTACCACAAGGCTCCATATTAGGTCCCCTACTGTTTTTAGTATATATGAATGATATTATTAATGCATCACCACTCCTAACATATGTTCTGTTCGCAGACGATACCAACGTGTTTTATTCGCATAAAGACTTAAGCATTCTTATTACAACCCTCAATTTAGAATTAAATAAATTATCATCTTGGTTCAAATCCAATAAACTCTCTTTAAATATTAATAAGACTAATTGTATTTATTTCAAAAACATACACTCTAAACATGTACTTCATTATGATATTTTTATAGATGACATGCCCATAATTGAAAAAGAAGTTACAAAATTCTTAGGTGTAATGATTGATTCAAATCTAACTTGGAATAGTCATATTAACAACATTTGCATGCTAGTCTCGAGAAGCATAGGCATTTTATATAAATTAAAATATTATCTATCACAAAAGTCACTATTTATGCTTTACAATTCCTTCATTTTGTCATACATATCTTATTGTAACATAGTGTGGGGTAATAGTAGTAAGATGAAAATTATGTTGATATATCGTCTCCAAAAGAAAGCACTTCGGCTTTGTACACATTCACATTATTTAGCCCATACTGATCCAATATTTTGTAAACTAAAAACATTAAAAATCGCTGACATTCACAGTTTTCAAACTGCAATCTTTATGTATAAATTTTGGATAAATACTATACCTCTGGCATTTCGAAATATGTTTGTTTACAATAATGATATACATTCTTATCCTACACGACACTCATCCGATTTCCACTTAACCAACCCAAAAATTATTATGGCCTATAAATCGATAAGACACCATGGTCCAGATATTTGGAATGCTTTACCTGACAATATTAAACACTCTGCATCTCTTTATTCATTCAAAGCATCGATGAAAAAATATTTAATATCCAAATATTCACAAAAATTATAAGGGTCTCAGAGGTCTTGATTGTTTGTTTATATAAATTAATTTTAGATGACCAGTTCATTAACAATACGAATCGAACACTTACTTCACCTGCACACACCCACTTGCACACACTTGCAATTTGTTTCTTCTTTCTTTAATTTCTTTCCACTTTTTATTTAGATACTTTCTGAACAAAATCTTTATGCGTGACACTCTATTCTCCGACATACTCCTATAACAGCGCCATGTACCCCACCCCCTTCCCGGCTGCTATCGACTCAAGCATTCTTGCTTATGATAGTTGGCCTCTGCATTTATTTTGATTATTTTTACTTACCTCCATACTTTCATGCTTTCAATTATATATATATATGCATTTTTATGTGTGTATATTTAAGTTGTCACTCTTTATCTAAATCAATTATATTATATACTATTATTGTTATTTGAATATTTTATATTTGATTTATCAATAAATGCAGAAACATCTGCTAAAAAAAAAAAAAGAATGAACCCACTGTGGTGAATCCGGGATTCTTTGAACGGGATGGGTGCACCTTCAGATAAAAATAAATATGCTGACAAGGAGAAAAGGAAAAGGTTATACTGATAATTGTATCAATCATTTTGATTTATTGATTTTACCTGAATTTTTTGACAGCGTAAAGGCAATATAAGTACTGAAGTATGACATACAAACAACGAATGACATCATCTCTCCGGGAACTTTATATGAAATATATAATATAATTATAATATATATTCATATATTATGCAATATAGGGCAGCATATAAAAACGATCTCGTACCTGTCGGAAACCAAACGCCATAAAAATGAAAATTTTAATATGATTTAGTTGTAGTAGATCATTGTATCTTTTCAGTAATGCTTCACTGTAGTTTTGTTTGTTTGTCTGTTTGTATATGTTTGTTTGTCTTTTGTAGTTGAATGAGGCAATGCAAAGCTCTTCTGTATGGCTAAACTTCACACCTTGGCTGACGGGTAACTTTCCCGTGACAGAAGCCCCTCTTACCAGCCCCTCGGAAAACTCGGCAAACTACCTCAGGACCTTTTACCCCGCTCTTCTACATTTCTTTTACCTATTTTGTCTTTTAATAGATTAAACCGGTTAAGTTTTGAATGGTTTATAAAGTATTTTAGTGTTACTTAGCAATCACTCGTTAGATAAGAATGCTTTTTTTAATTCATACTTTTGTTTATACTTATTTCATGCTGCGGTTATTCTGCGTTCCTTTTTTTAACCATTATAAATCATTATTTACATTAACTTTGTTCTGATTATCAATATGTAACATTTACTGTATGTTTGTTCTATTTGAGACAGCAGCAAAGCAAGTGATTTTAACATTTTGTACTTAAAGCCCCATTAAAATTGTCGGGAGCCCCAAAAATTTGATGGCAAAATTTCACTCAAATTGTATCATAATGTGAAAGAGGATGTCATTTCTGCAAGGATTTTCAAAACAAATGTATTTGAAAACGAATATTCATGAAAGAATACAAAATTTAGGTTTTCGGCGTACAACAGAAACCCAAATTATGTATTCGTTTATCAATATTTGTCTTCAGACACATTTTTTTTTTTTTTTTTTTGGGGGAATTATTGCAGAAGTGTGTCTTAAATGACATCCTCTTTCACATTATGATACAATAAGTGAAATTTTGCCATCCAATTTTTGGCGAATTTGGGGCTCCCAACACTTTATAGGGGCTTTAAAGACACGGTTTATATTAAACTGTACCCTTAAAAAAAATGAAATTATCAATTTTGCACCGCTTTCTTATATTTCAATGTCATAGTATGCGCAATGCTTTTCTCGTCTTATCAATTAATATACAGTCAAACCTGTCTGGTGAGGCCACCCAAAGGAATCAGAGAATGTGGCCACTATAGACAGGTAGCCTTTCTAGACAGGTTCTGCAACAAACATTTCTTTCTCATGGGAGACAAAATAACATGCCCACTATAGACAGGTGGCCTTTATAGAGAGGTGGCTGCTAAGACAGGTTGGACTGTATTTACTTTACATGTAGATATATTACTTTTAATGCCAATAATGATTTTAAACCGATATAACTACAATATCATGTAAATCCAATTCAAATTTCAATGCAATTAATGATATTTTGTCTGGTCTAATGTGAAATTTGATTCAAGACAATGTAAACATGCTTAACTCAGCCTTAGCTTGCGATGCATTATACATAGTGTATATTGATATGACCAAATGGCAATAGGCATACAAACATGACGATGTAATGCAGTAACTTTTTCAAAACTACCTGATATTTATTTCAATACTAATATGCTTTATAAATGTTATTATGAAATGAAATGGTGAAAGAGGAATTTATAAAAAATAATCTTCATTCGAAATAGAAATATGAATAAATTGTCTTTACTGAACTGATTGTGTTGTAGATAAAAGATTACGTGTATGCTTGTTGTACGACTAAAAAACTATGTGCTATTTTTGTTTAACCATAGGATTAAGTTTCAAATTTTATCTGCGGATAATAAGTTATGAGGGAATAATGTCACAGAGATTGTAAAAAGGTAAAAAGGATTCGCGTTGTTTTTAAGGGAACAACCCGATTGCTCATAAGGGTAATGAACACAATTAATGCGGCCTTCTTTTCTTTTTTTTCTCACTATTTTTAGGACAACCACTATAATTATTTTGTTTCTCCCCCAAACAAAATAGTATGGTCCATTATAATATTTATTTTAAAAAGAGTACAATGGCTCATGTGGGGGTAGTATTGCCGTAAGGGGTTTTCCTCCCGACAAAATTGCTCATTAGGTTAATGAACATATTGCGGCCTTCTTTTTCTTTGTTCTCTTTTTTTTCTCACTTTTTTGGGCCAACCACTATTATTTGTTTCTACCCCAACCAAAATAGTATGGTGCATTATAATATTTATTTTTTTAAAGAGTACAATGGCTCATGTGGGAGTGCACTTGCCGTGAGGGTTTTTTTTCTCCTGACAAAATTATCTCCACCTAAGAATAAAAAAGGGCAATCATTTTTAATTATGAAGGACTGGCTTTGAGCATATTTTAAATATAAGTTAGATATGAAACATTGCGACAAGGAGGTCACAGTAGGGGCATGTTATCCATGTTATGACATCGGGTACTAAGTACATTAGTGACTGATAATCATGACATAATTATGTGAGAAGTATTATTCTAACAATATTTTTCTGAGTGTCCATTGTTACTAACAAAAGAAAATATAAAGAATATGACATGTAAATTAATTTTTGCTGGCAGTGATAACTCTTTTAATTAAATAAAAAGAGATCAATAATATTATCATAAATCTTAATTTTACACTCACACACACAAAATAAATATGTTTGAATGTCACGTACTTGCATAGGCCTACACTTTGTTACCGGCGCGAACCTTTACTATGATAATAAAGTTTCCTTGGTTCGTTTTTTTCAAAATTGTGATATATTTTATATCAATGTATTGTGTCTATGTGTCATGAATTTTGATAAGATAAGATTAATAATCAAATTAAATAATTAAATCTTAACCAAGATAGTTGGTGTTTAATTGTAGGTGGAAATATCCTTTAATTTCGAAAGCTTTCCTGCCCCCCAAAAGAGCCTACATCCCCAACGCTCCTCCTTCAATGCACACAAGGGCAAAAAAAAAAAAATTGTTGACAACTTCTATGGGTCGCCCCTCTTAGTACCCAGACTAGACTACATCATAAAAATGTTGTCATTTCTGTGAACTGGATACGCCACGCTCTGTTAGCAGAGAGGGAGAGGATTGTCGCCCTCTTTCGGTCAATGAATCAACAGGTTTCATATCCAAACTATTTGCTGTGTACAGAATTAGAAACGAGCGAGCCGCTGATGCTGGACAGGTTCTCCTCATCAGTGATTTTTATGTCTATTTCGTGAGTTTCACTTGAAGTTCTTAGCCTAAATCCGTAAAATAGTGAATCTGCAACATGCTGCTTCGGTAAACTGCATCTGAAAAGGGTCTATTTATGCGTCTAACCACTCGCGCTAACACGAAATCTCACCCGGGCTGCTTCCGGATTGTGCTTCATGTCGCTACCCGGCCCAACCCCCGTGGAATTTGCACGGAGGTAGACTGTACGTTCAGCCATTCATGCTGTGCTGAAACTAATTGAACAGACTGAGTGAGAGTAAACCATTGAGTTACATGCCAATATGGGGGAAATGGCTGCCAGTTTTCTACAATTTGGCGATATCGTATCGCTGTTTGCAGAAGGCAGTGTGAATGGATTCATTCACACCCTTGGGTAAGTTGTGATTTGTCTTGTAATGTTATACTATAGAGTCTAGGCCTACAGATTATTTACAGTAGTCTACACTAGACTATAGTCTAGGAGTATAGCGTCTACTCAATATCTTTACAAGTTTATGTTAGTTATAATTAAGAATATATTCCTGCTAGAGTCTAGATAGAAATTAGTCTGACAGTAAATTACATTTTTCATGATCAGTGATAAATAAACCTATAACAAGCCAAGCCCAAGGTCAATCAAGATGAGGCTATGACCAGGGGCCAAGCATGGCCTGGAGAAGACCGAAGATTTCTGTCTCTTTCGTTCGTTAGCCTCTGATTTGGGTAGGGTCGGCTCCTCTCTTTAGAGACAGAACCCGACCATAGCGATTGCATTGCAAACTACCACCTCCGTCCGGGTGATAAACTTATGCCCAAAATACTACATTTTACCCGATGCATTTCCGATGCATTTATTATTGTTAATTAGGCCTAGGCTAAACTACATCGGTTCCATTTACCAGATTGACTGTATGATGCGTTTACGGGTCTTTTTTCCTGATATTCATCGCCGAAAATGAGCTCCGTGTTGAAATTCTTGCAGCCGTATTTTAAACTGTTACTGTCAATGGATGACGTCATCTTCCTTCATGCGCAGGATATGCATCGGGTAAAATGTAGTATTTTGGGCATAAGTTTACTGCCCGGACGCGGGCATTAGTTTGCTATGCAACCGCTATGGTCTGCTTCTGTATCTAAAGAGAGGAGCCGACCCTACCCAAATCAGAGGCTAACGAACGAAAGAGACAGAAATTTTCGGTCTAGGCCTGGAGGGGTAAATTTGTCATTCTGGGGCCCGTTTCTCGAAACCAACAACAAGACAGTCATAACTTTATCCGCCAACTGCGGAGATGTCTCTGATCTTCCTAAACCGTTTCACGAAGAGCTTACTAGCTAGACATCTCGTGAAATCAATACTATCGGCGAGAGAGGAGCCAAGACATAGCCTTAGTCGCAGTTCAACCGGATAAAAAAAAGAGTAAGTTTAGGAAAACTGCAATTTTTAAAATAAATTAGTACTAAAACAGATTGAAAATGGTACCAGGCAATAAGAGGTGCAGTATACTTCAAAATTTGAGTAGATTATACCATAGAATTACTTGTAAAATATAATTGTGAGTATTTCATTTCATGACCGATGAATCGGTTTCGTTTTTTAAATGGGTACCCCCCGCCCCCCGGATATTTTCATTTGATAGTTTATAAAAATACACCCTTAAATCATTCTTAGTAAAAATACGATTATATGAAAGTTTTGTCCAATGTTTTAGGCGTCAGCACAATATTGACATGACAAAACTTCAACATTCCAAACGTTAAAACACATGTTTTAAACTATTCAGTTTACACATTTGAAGATAGAATTTATCTCGAAATTAATATGGGTCTGAAAACTAGAGAATACACTTCTGACTATGGCTTGCCTGCCGTGGCAGATTACCCATCCCTTCGAGGATTTTACAATGTGGAAATAAACATGTATAATCAGTTTAGTTAAGTACTGTAAGAAAAGCCTGAGATATAAACATGGCATATTTTAATAAGACTTTCAAATATAAAAAATGATAAAAAGTGAATGTGTAGAAAGATCATAGCTGGATAATTTCTTGTCCCTTTTGCCAGCCATAGTCTACCCAATAAATGACATGTGATGGTGCTGCCCATCGGCTGAAAAGTTATGACAGAGATATGACGGTGTCGGAGGCGTCATAAATACTTAGTCAAGATGTTGTCCTTGATCTTGGCAGAGAGGGCTTCGTGAAGCACGTAGCAGACAAGTAGCTTACTAACGCTGATTTAGTGAAGAAGTTAGACTTATGACGGTTTCGAGAAACGGGCCCCAGAGGTCATCTGTAACTTTTGTTAATTCATTAATTTCTGATCAGTCAAGTTTTTTTTTTGACAACATACTCTATTCTCCATGTGTCGCGAACATGTTCAACTTGTGTTGGAGGCTTTTAAAAATGAATGAATAAATAAATAGACCTCTTGATCTCTAAATCTCTAGAAATGAAAGGAAAAAAAGAAGAAAGACGGAGCAACTGTAGAATACTCCATTACAAAAGTTACCAGACAACCGACATATAATTATGTAGGTTCAATAGGTTGATCAATACATCTAATCTATAATAAATCCTTCAAATAAAAGAGATTCTAGACCTTAAATTGAAATGAGAGACAATGTGAATGGTAATTACTATTCATTCAATTATCTTCATCACAATCTTTCCATGTATTGTAGAATTAGAAACGATGTCTATTTTTTTCTTTCTCTACAGTGTACATGTATACATATCATTTTTGTTTGATAACAATGATTTGCTCTCATCTACAGATCTGAGCTAATAGTAATGCACAGGTGTAATATTTTGATTTAGAAACATGTAGTATTGTTATATAGACCCCTATAATTTATATACATGTGTGTACTGTGCATTCTGCCCAATTTAGTATGTGAATACATGTTGATCTACATAGGCAGTTTGTCATTTTCTTGTCCTTTTTTTCTTTCCGACTGCAGCATTCTTTTTTGCAAATTTTTGGTAATCTTTGATCTTTTCTCCTTTTCCCTAACACTGCAATGGTCCAGCACTTTTATACTTATATGTTGCTTTACCCATGTACAAAACAGGATAGCAAGCACCTGGTCAATTAAATTATACATGTACAATGAATTGACATACATGTATCAATCTTTAAAGTAGAACTCAAATACCACATAGATATACGTGTATGCTAGTAGTATAAACCTTGATAATGAAATATCATGCTCCTAAATTTCCCTCCCCAAAAGTAATTATACCGTAGAAACACACATTACATTGTATTTCCCTTTATCGGAGCAAGGAACTCCAAAGAGAATTCCATGATTAGAGACTATATGGCTATATAACAAAAGTGTACATTGAGTTCCATTGCATGGGTCACATAGCAAGTGAACTGGTCAAGTGTGAAACCTTTAGTATATCACTTACAAACCTGTCCTGGGAGTAAATACCAGTACAGTACTACCAGTGAGAGACAGATACAGTGTACATGTAGATCACTTTGGTACACTTGCATGAACATGGGAACACAAACAAGGTCTACTTTATGTTGTGCAAAAAAAGAATATTGCAGCTATGAATGAGATAGAAAAAGATTGTTTTTGAGAAAAAGCATTTTAAATCATAAATTCATAAATGGGGTAAGATCTGATCTGATGTTTAAATGATTCAGACTTTAGAGTTAGAAATCTTTCATGTTAATATATACCCGTTATACCGGTATTTAAACAAAAAATTGTTTTCTTCAATAAATTTATTTTCTCTTGCATTTAGTTTTATTTAAGAGTCTGGGCCTTCAATTCACACATTTATATACCGGTATGTGATTTTTTTAATTTTTTTTTTTTTTGGGGGTTCTTTACATATGAGCATCCTGGCCTTAATTTATTTTAATTTTTAAATTTTTCATTGTGAGAATCTTGCATATTTTCAGAGATGACTTTAATTTATATACAAATAGGTTTGCATTTATGACCCATAAGGTTTCTTAACCAGTTGGTACAAAGCCCATGATAACATTGGCATGAGTCAATGGAAAGAAAGTTCATGTTGAAATCGAACATATCTAACATATTTCATATCTTGTTTTTGCCTGTGCGGTAAAATGTGCACCGGTATGCACATCTCCCCACATAGGCCTTATGTACATGTACATGTATACCTTTAAGAAGAAGATCTCTAGAGGGTCTACCATAAGAGAGACATGGAGGAGTGTTTATGGCTGTTGCTAGGCAACAAGCTCAAAACTTCTTACTCCAGCCTCTTACTGCGATACCCCCATGTGCTCCAAGCACTTCCCGTCTCAGGCACTTCAGAGCAGTGTGTCTATGATATGGTGAAAGAGAAGATTTAAAAAAAAATGTAATATGAAGTCCACTAGTCTGCTTCCAATGTGCCTGTGTTATCAATGATTAAAGGTGGTCTACTGAGTGGGAATTTAAAGAAAAGGTTGAAGATTACAATGTAGTTACATGTGCATGGAAAATAAGCATTCTTTCAAATTTGGGATTTATTATGAAAGAATTTTCCATTTCAAACACTTGTTCATTTTTAAAAATTTAGTTGTTGTCTCAAGAACATCCATATTTCCAATAATAAGAATAACATCTATGGATTGCAGAAAATGTTATCCAATGTTTGCTCAGTAGGCCTATATGGAGTGTTGTATGACATACATTTTTGTAGCTTGGCTCAGTGAGCATTTCTAATGCTGGATGCCAGATTAAATCATAAATTCTTTGCTCATAATCTAAACAAAATAATAATATTGTGCAGTATGAGCACATCAAAGTTTTTACGTAAATCAAGCAAAAATTTATTCTTCAGTATTGTTTGATTGTATTCTTCATCACTCGGGCAGCATTTCACGAAACCATCATAAGTGCAAATTTACCATAAACATTGAAACATGTGTATTAAAAATTTAAAATTAACACAGGTTTCATGGGATGTCTGTGAAGTTGTACTTATGAGGGTATTGTGACATGATGCCCAGAAGTCAAGAACTCAATTTCACCTTGTGTATCAGGAAATCGAAAGATAAGACTCAGACCTGCCAACCAGTACGATTTAATCATATTTAGTACGATTTTTAGAAGTAAATACGACAGTACGATTTTCCAAAAACAAAAACAAAAAAACAATTTTTTTAAATTTAATTTAAAAAAAATTTATTAAATAAATTTTATTTTGTGTGTGTGCCATTGTGTGTGCCATTTTCAATGGCAAAATTCTCATTCTGTGTTGTAAATTATCCTACCAGCATCTCACATAGGCAATTTGGGGATGTTCATTGGTTCATCAAACACACCAGTCATGACAAAATCATGCATATTCAACCAATGCTCTATAAAAATGCTCCATGTAGGAACTGTAAGAGGCATTGATCCGGGGTTTTTTTTAAAATACGGTACAACTTTTGTTGTTAAAATACAACTTTTAGGATTAAAGAATACAGTTTTTGAACTCCAGAGGTTGGCAGGTCTGAAGACTGCATCCTAGATTTCTTGGTGATTGTTTTTACCAACTTTAGATTGTGGTTTGAGTTTATTATGAAGTTTATTATGTCTGGTAGATACTAGATAGACAACCTGATGACCTCCTCTCAGTGACCTCTGGATCTGGTTCAAAGCATATGTTCCAGTCTGTGATTAATCATTGGTTCTAGTCACAGATGACACAGAGCGCTTCCTGTAATAGGAAATGTATCTCAATACCTGGGTTGACATTGTGGGCAGGCAGTCTCATTGGTTCTACAACACATGCTCTGGAGTTTGGTAACCATTCCTCTATAGTGTCAGTCAGGGACGAAACTCTACCTAAACCCAGCCCTAAGACCAGACTCTAACCTAAACCCTCTAGCACTCTTTTCACACTTGTTTTGCTTAACCCCGTACCTTGCTTAGCCCCGGACTAACTTTTTTGGCTTTTCACACACGCTGTTTTAGTCCCGTACTAAGCGCCTATCCCGGGATAAGAAAATTTGTGCTGTTCTCACTGCAATTCGTTAGCCCCGGACTAGCTGTATAGCGTGAATATATTCATTAGGGGATTTTCTGCAGCTGCGCACTTGCTCGATCACGTCGTTGAACGGTACGGCAGCATGCACAGTAACCCTGTAAGTTGGGGCTTTGTGATCAGATCGGAAGATCAGAGCGACACCCTCGCACCTTTGATCAGTATCGGCAAAAAATATCGGCAAAAAAAATTTGCAGAATTTTTTATTTTTTTTAATTTTTATTTTTTTAATGCCAAAATTTTTCAAGTTTTGGGCTATCAAATGCTAAAAAAAAATGCATAGCTGGGATTATTTTGTCATTTAGAGTTGTTGTAGACCATGATTGTTGATACTAAGTGCCTTTTCATGACTTTGAAATTGATAAAATAGAGGCAAAACATGCGAGCCGCCATCTTGGATTTTAATGACAATGGACAAAAAATGCATGCCTACATGTACATTATAATCCAAGATGGCGGCTCGCATGTTTTGCCTCTTTCTTAGACCAATATTATTAATTTCAAAGTCATGAAAATGCACTAAATATCAACAAACATGGTCCACAACAACTCCAAATGACAAAATAATCCCAGCTATGCATTTTTTAAAAGCTTTTGATAGCCTAAAACTTGAAAATTTTCGCATTAAAAAAAAAAAAAAATCTGCTGATTTTTGTTCCCGATTTTTTTTGATCGGCGATCGGAATTTATTTTCAGATCTCCCCTGATCAGCCGACGATCGGCCCCCAATCCAATGATCGGTTACAGGGTTAATGCACAGTATACAGTATCATGAGTGATCGGCAGCTCATCAGCTGCAGTACAAGCCGTAAAATAAAATAATCAAGACAAAGCGCTAGGTAATATAACTTTGAAATATATTTAATAATAAAAAAAGGTATAATTGCATATTAGGAACTCTGGTTGATGCGTTGGTAAATTCGGAAACTGGTCATGAATACTAACGGACGGGACTGCAATAAATGATACGTTAGCGTTGGCGACCAACGGGCATACTACGCTTAGTATACAATAAGCGTGATTAACATGACCTTTAGCACCGGTAGTGCTTTACGGGAAATGCATATTCATAAATACGTCGTCTCTGATTGGACAGTAGGTTCCTTGCTTCGCATCTGGCCAGTTCCGATACGCTCCATTGCGTAGTACTGGACTATTTTTCGCTTTTGTTCTCATTCATTTGCTTGGCACCACAATTGAGGGGTTAGCCCTGCTTTTTTGCAGGGCCAGCTAACCCCGTACTATAGGTGGGGCTAGCTCACTTTGGTAAAATCGTGTCTGAACAGAAAGTGGAATAAGCTTAAACCCGGACTATAGGTTGGGCTATAAGACCCCCTTTAACCCCACCTATAGTCCGGGATTAAGCTAAATTTTGCCAGTGTGAAAACAGTATAACGCTAGCCATATTTTTTTGACAAAATGAAGCCTGGAGCAATTAGTGTTGGATCATCTGGATGGCCATCCTTGTACCAGCTCCTGTGATACACAACTTCACAAGGCATCTATTTCAGTTCAAGGTTGTTTTCCCAATTTTTCATTTTTTTAGAGCTTCTTCTTTTGATACCAAAGTCTTAATTTCATCTTTTAGCTCTTCGTCTTTTTATTCTACTTTCTGTAACCTCAAGGAATTGACCTTTCTGGAAAAAAGAGGTTTTAAGGGATTTTCCTGTCTTTCATTTATTGCACATTCAAATTGTTGCAAATAATTCAATTTAATACAGTTAATTGTATCTTCCTGCCATTTGTTCAATATAAAAATGGAGCTAAACCTGTGGTGATGTGTTAGAATAGAAGATTAAGTTAGCATGTGCATGCATGAATCCACTACTTGTAACTTTGCAATCTTTCTGGCTCTGCTAAAGCCATTTGCATACACTCATTTCTTGTGTGATGTCATTCTGAGGCTAGAAGCCGTCAGCGTTTCCATGGTAACTTAACTCCACCATTCCCTGGGGTATGTGTACATTTTCAAATCTCTTTTGTTTACCATTCATTTGTGGTGGTTCGTAGTGAACAGGATGCTATTAAGCAATCATTGGAAACCTTCAAGTACGTTCAATTCTAGAGCTCGTTTACACCTCTAAGATCAGACGATTATGTTTTGTATTTTATCATATTATATCTCTGTATGAGGTGTGCCAATAGTTCATTGAACTCTGAGCCCCTCCCCGCCTGAGCCCCCAATTTTTATATTTGTATGTACATTTAAAGGGAAAGACCAGTGTTGGAAATGCCCCTCTCTCAAAAAAATGAAATGGAGGCTCTCATTACCAGTCATGTGAAAGAATATGTTTTGACTAATACGTGATGATACAAATTTTGCCGGGAAAGTCGGGAAACCGCCTACTAATTGATATATTTGGTAAATTATTATATCTATTGGGACCAAATAGCACGTGGTCGCGTAGTCCCATATACATCTTTCTGTGTACAGTGCTTGTAACTTTACCAAGACCGGGCCAAATTTCTTATCATTTTGATGATTCCAGAACCTTGCAGTACACACCAATACTTATATGCTAGATGATCAACCTTTTCTGATCGATTTCACAACGTTTCTTTCACAATGCAATCGCATGACCAGAACTGGTCTTTCTCTTTAATTGTAGAGCTCGTTTACACCTGTGAGATAAATATATCAGAAATATTAAAAGATAAAATAGAGACCACTCAGGGTAGACTAGAAAAGTCGTCTTTATAGGCAGATGGTCATTATGTGCAGATTCCTGTAGTACATGTTTTTATTTGAAGGGAAATACAAAATGTGGTCTTTGTACATGTAGATGGTTGGTCTTTCTATGCAGGTGGCTACTAAAGCAGGTTTGACTGTATTGATAGGTCAGGTTTTCGATTGTTTCATCCAGTGGTGTGCCGAAAGAAGAAAGGTGTGAACGGTCCATGCAGTGATAGCATACCAGGAGAATTGTTTTGCATCAAGGTGAAGATGGTATAAGCCGTCATCATTTCCATGGCAACCCAGATACCACGTTGCCCTCAAGTGATAAATTCAAAACTACTTTGTCTGTGAAGCATTTATGGTTCATTCTAGATGATCATTTTAAACAATAAATTAAGGCCTTGTGTTATTTTCAAATATCTTTGTCTTCTATTCATTTATTTTAGAAGTTGAGACAGTATTTTAGAAGGTCATCATGTGTAATCATTGGACTAGTCCACATCTTACAGATTTAGCGATCTACATGTAGCATACGCCCTTGCAATCTACATGTACATGCACCTCCTACATGTAGGCCACCGTTCAGATATGCATGGCAAAACTTTTTTTTTTAAAATGAGGTCATAAAGTGTAATACACTGTACATGTCACTTTTCTGTATCTTATAACACAGATTTTAGTGAATATATTCAGGCCCTTTGTTGCATGCAGTTGCCATTCATTTAAAGGTACTATGTCCCATTTGCAGGCCAAAAAAATGAAAAGGTTAAATTCCAACGGCATTTGAAAGACAATACTAATTTAGAACTTCCCTAAAAAGAGGGGGCTTGAAAATGTCTTTAAGTGGGAAAATAATGACTATTAGTTGTCGAATCGATTTAGAAGCTATAGAGCCAGTAAGTAATAGTCTGATTTTTCAGACCATTGTACCGAATGGTCGTACGTTTTATGCTGTGCAAAGATTCAATCAGTTTAATTTTGGCCATTACAAGAAGTGGGTTATTGATGTTGACAAATGCTCATGTACCCTTTTCAGCTAATTTTATGTACCGTATGTTATTACCAAAGATGAAAAAAAGCCAGTCAGTCACTCAATAGTGTCTGACAGTGAAGTCTAGCAAGTAAACGGGTTTCCTTGCATAATTTGAATATTGGGACACTGCTAATGTTGAAATTTCACAGATAGGACATACATGACATATATTCATCATTCCTGCAAAGTTCTACGGAATTTGATGTTGGCTGCAAAAGGGACATAGTATCTTTAATACACATGAAAATACGGGCCGCTTACCGCATCTAGATAAATTTATGAAAGTTTCATGCCGCAAAATAATTGAATTACAATTTACACAACATTGAAGTTTTGCAGACCTTTAAAATTTCTTGTGAAAATGGCCGTCCATACAGTTTCATGTCATGGAAGTTTCTGGTTTTATAGTAAGACAAAACTAAATGCCACTTGGTCGGAGCACTACAGTGGTTGGTCTAAGGGAAGCATGCTACAATGTAGATCTCAGAAAAATGTTATGCATTAAAAAACATATAAATGTACCGGGTAATAACAACATTCTTCTTTGTCAATAGGCAGTGTGCCATCATGTTTTTTAAATTGAATTTGATTCTATAGGGAAAAAAACAATAAAATTATAGGCCAGAAAGAAGAAATGGCCCTAGACAGGATTGATGTGCGATTTACATGTAGGCATTGACAGCTAGTGAAAGCTTGAAAAGAGCTATGGAAAAAGCTATGGAGTGGGGGAGATTAAAAAAAGTGTAGATTTTGCCACAAAGAATCTCATTTTAACAACAATGTTACAACAAGTCCAAATACATCTGCGAAAAAAAAATTACTCTGCAATTTAATTTAGGCCTAATCCATATCTTACATGTACATTTCATACATTGGTAAATGAACTACAACTTGTTGAGAGAAACAAATATCCATTTAAAAGAGAGAGAGAGAGAGAGAGAGAGAGAGAGTGGGGGTAGGGAGTGTACAAGCTAGTAATTGTTGTAATCTTTGATTTCATTAATATTTTTCTTTCCTTGTTTTTCTCTTCCAATGCGTAGGTTGGTTGACGACAGGTGCGTTGTTCAGCCTGATGCTGGCGACCTTTCAAATCCCCCGAAAAAATTCAGAGGTAACTATAATTTACTGTTTTCTTGAATATATACATGTACGCTATTTAAAGATCAGGATAATTCTGACAAATGAAGCAAATGTCATTATTTGTTATTTTATTATAGATGCATTTACTACAGTATACATGTAGATCTGAATAGTTTGTTATAGTGCACAAGGTGATACAACTGTTGATAAAATACATAATGTAATGTGAATGTAAAATGAAAAGAACATATATATTACCTATCAGGTTTTCATTTGATAAAAATGTATGGCATACTATAGGCCTGCTATGCAAAAATGTAAGCAATAGCCTTGAGACCCATATGTTTTTATACATTATACATGTACATGTACTGTTAGCACTGGCTTTTTGAATGGAAGAATTCCTTGACTCAGTTTTATGATATAATAAGGTAAACATGTGTATCAGAGAGATTTGTTCTTCTGTACATTCTGATTGATTGAATATTCATAGGATGATTAGGTTATCATTTTCTTTTCGTTGGTCATCTGAATATGCCCATTTCTGTCAATGCCATAGAGAACCAGAGAATAGTCGGTACATACATTAATGTACATAACCAAACTCACCGATACAATGTCTACAATGGTTAATGGATTAATGAGATGTATCGTCTGTTTGGAGCCAGAAGGCCAGCGTTAACTCTTTTGGCTCCCAACAGATGATATACAAATACTTACATGTACATGCAAAGTACATGTATGCCTACTTACAACACCTATTCTATTGTAAGAAATAAGAAAGTTATGAATTTTTGAAGTTGCGATCAATCAAACACAACTTGGACATACTGTGACGAGGTTACCTCCTATTTGCTCTGTACTTTAAATATTCTGAAATTTCTCTTTTCTCTGGAGAAATTTTTTCAATCAGACATGACCCTAATTATACTTATTGCAAATAAGTTTCCATACAACCCCCGTATGAAACAAATAAATCTATTCGGTTACCAATAACTAAGAAAAATTAAAGTTTATGAAATTTCTGTATAGTGCAAATTGGAGAGAAACTCATAAGATATGTCACATTGTTGCCAATTTGTGATTCACTGATAACAACATTAGTATCAGGGTGGACTTCCCCTTTAAGTAACATATTATCCAATGTAAATGTACACAGTCTTGAAGGGAGTCTGGTATTACTTAGCGCTTCACCTTATATGAAGACACTGCTTCCAAAAATATGATTAACGTCCTTCATGGGATGTAATTGAATACCCGGTAACTTGCATTAGATAACCACATAAGTGACATGTGCTATCATATTGAAATTGAATCTCCTTTTAAGAATTATGGCTGTGATGTGAAATGAATCGCGTTGGATCTAATGCATTTTCCTGGTACATGTTGGTAGAATGGACATGTAATTGAAGAGGGATGGGAAAAGAAAGATGGAAGAGGTATAAAGGGGTAATACATTTTGATATAATCATGAAAGGAGTTGAATGATTTATTAATTTACAACATGTAACCAAAATAATTTATTAAAGAAAAATTTATCCTGGAAGTCGATGTAAAAATGATCAGAAAAAAAATAGATGCTTATTTTCAGGAACAAAAATTTGAATGTAAACATTTTAGAGAGGTTAATTGATTTTGACTGCAAATTATAGACTCTATAATGAAAGACAGTGGAATCATGTTAAAAAATACAAACAAAATTAATGTGATGTTGTTTTAATGCCATATATAGAGATGCCAACTGTTCCGTTTTTCCGTATTTGTTCCGTTTTTTGCTATGAATACGGCAGTACGTTTTTGTATGTTTTGTTACTTAAAAACAAAAACAAAACACGTTTTCTTAATTTCCGATCATGTGTGGGCTTTGTGTCGTATGTGTATTATGCACCATCTGCTTTCAATAGGTGCTGAATCCGGGCAGCGGTTTATGTCTTCAAATGATGCATGCAGTACGGTGATACGGGGGCCCCAAATTGCGAACGTTGCGAACAACCCACGTGTTTGATTTGTACACATGTTGTACTTGCCCTGCGCTACAGTATGTACAGCATACGCGCCCAGGCCTAGCCCTGCTAGCCCCGCCGTCGCGCTCCGATGAGCACAACATCCCTTTTGCAGTTGCAGGAAAGCGATATGTTAAGGTGAGAGATTTTTTTCAAAAATACTATTTTTAGTCAAAAAATAATGTTTTTTCCTTATAAGAATACTTTTTTGTTGTTGATGAAGGTTGGCATCTCTGCGTATATACCTCAATCATGTACATATACCTCGGTCTTAATGACGAAAAATTCAGAAACATATCAAAATTCCTAACCCCTTACTTACGGAACTAGATGGAACCTGTATTAAGCCTATGGGAATGAGAGATTTCAGTAGTCAAAGGGTTCATTTCTTGTTCTGTCCTAGACTGCCTCTTCAAGATCTGTCCCATGAACCGTTACACTGCACAAAAACAGTTCTGGAAATCGGCTAAACCAACCATCTCAAGTGCCACCGACGCTGTCTTACTCAAGAAACTACAGGTAGGTAACCATGATGTGCTCGATATCACAGTTAGACAACGTTTCATCCACTGAGTTACTAGAAAGCCTTTTTGATTATTTCACTTTCTCAGTTATAATGATGACAAAAACATATTTTTTCTGATACCGGTATATTATGTTTTCTTTTCCTTTTATACATGCCCTCCTGTATTTATAATTATATGAATCCTCATTGATCAAATTTTATAACATTTCTTCACTGTTTAGCTGGGAAATGGGTATCAAATCCCTCTCCCCTCTTTGGATAACAGATGTCAAAATTTCTTGGCCCCATTTTACAGGATTTAATTGATTTGAAGTGTAAGGGTTCTTGATGTAACTAAATATAGGTCCACACAGTTACTAACCAGCTTGACGTTGGCTTGGATGGTAACTTCTGACCCGTCAAACTCTTTGTGTAACAGGATCTTTCAAAATTATTGTTCTTGTTTACCGGTACATGTATTTCAACTTGGATACCTTTACATACATGTAGCGTTATAAATGATATCATTTGGGTATTTCATTTGTTTTTAATTAAAATTCCTTCTGCTTGGCCTGCATGACAAATGCACAGTACCGTATTGAATATTCAGCACTGACTTATGGAAAATTTACAAACACAACAATAATGATGTGGTAACGAATGCTTCAAGCACATTCCCATTCTATTTTTCTGAACTGTGAAGAAAAAAAGTGCAGTCAGAGTAAGCACAATTGCACGTGATTAATTCAACATGAATTACATTCCTTTCAGTTCTTCATGATTGAAAGTATTATATTGTGTGCAACATGAGTATTACAGTGTTTCCCAATATTCTACATGTTGGCTAGAGGATATAATATTCTGCCGTTCCTCCGACTTGTAACCTTCTGTACATACATGTAAGTGTATGTAGAGTAAATGTATACATTTTACATATATACATTTTGTTTGCAATATATACCATGATTTCTACCTGCACATCTACAATGTAATTCAAAGCTCTGTGAACCCTGGATCGCGTTACATGTACAGAAATCCTACACTGTCCTTACATTGTGTTCGCTTTATGAATATAATGAAAAATTAATGATACATGTATGCTATGGTTACTGTATTAATAATATAACAATGCTGTGATCATACCTTTACCGACCTGAATTAAAATACATTTATTTTCGATACACATGGGTAGAAAAGTATATCAGTACATATACATGTAGATCTAGGCATGATCTTAAATTAATTTGTTTTTTCTTGTAACAGAAAATAATATGAAGGGAACCTACATATTGAGATCCACTTTGAGAGAACATTTTATTTCCCACACATATACATGTAGGCTACTGTATGTGTGGCAAACACAGGATTGAACCCCAAAGTGATATTAAAGTAAATGTGTACATTTTATCCAAATTTGAACAAGCTAGCATGCCTCTGTGTGCTCTGCCTTTTCATATTGAATACAATTTAGTATAGAGCATTATTTTTTAACATGATAATATGATGTATATCATGTGATATTGATTTTTGCTTTGTTCAAATTATGTATATCTTGGAAATAATAATGAACCATGGTTAGGGGAAAAAACACCTTTGACATAAATTTGATTGATTTTGTGGTTCTATGTTTTGGATTTTACTGGAAAGCTGCGCATGCCTGTGTAGTCTGGGTTAATTAGAATTGGATTGTCATTTAAGTGCCATATTTTTAGCTCAGAATATAATTTATTTATAGACATTTGAGGAACACTTTACATGTACATTTATATCCTTTGGACTACATTCTCATGTTTCTAATTACTGAATGACACTTCTACCCAGTAGAGCTTGAAACTCGAGGAAGAGAAAGAAAGAGAAAGACCCCCTGTCCACACACAACATTTTCCGTGATTAGGCGTGATTAGTTATACCGTTTCGCGATAGTTATATGATGAAATTGTGTGTGTGGACGCTTACTAACGATACGTTGTATAACGAAACGTCGTATAACGAAACGCAGGTTTGGGCATCGTTTGAACTAGAACTCAATAACTAATCACGCCTAATCACGCTTAATCACGGAAATTTTGTGTGTGGACGGAACTAGTCTAACTGGGCGGGCTTAACGTCGGATCGCGCCCGAAAGGATACCTGACCTCTCATTTCCGCTTCCATTTCATGACCGCAGTAGCAAACTGCGCACCTATACGACATTTAGCTGTAGAGTTTTGGGATTACTCTCTTGTGTGTGTGGACACCCTGGAATTTATACGTTGATTCTTTATACGACGTATCGTTATAGAGTTTCGGGATAAATTGTTTTGTGTGTGGACACGCTGCATGAGAGAGAGAGAGAGAGAGAGAGAGAGGGGGGTGGGAGTACCAACACTTCCTGACAAGTGTGCAAACCAATGTAAATATAGGGTGTCAAAAACAAACCTGTGAAACAGTTTTGAGTTTTGTTCACAAATATTGACCAGTAAAGAGAACTTCCCGCCTCAATCGGCACCCTAACAACATCACGATTATTTTGACTTATTGTGTCAACATTAATTGGAGTGTCCTCTCTATTATTTAGCCTACAGTATGTGTAGGTCTTAATACACCCCTATATTAAGACAGGTGGTTCTTAGTGAATATTCAAAGACTATTTTTCATACTTTCAGTTTGTACCTTCAAGGCATATTTTAAAATATAATAGGTAGAAAAATATGAAATTCATGTAATATCAATCCCCACCTGGGCAATTTCTGTGCAATTTGTCCCATACAACATATGACATTTATCCATGTATTTCATCCAAAAATGAAAATCTCCTGATTTGACCAATGCTCAATGGTTTATTCTGGTATCACTAACATTATTAAAGGGTCATGTCAAGATCTTTTTTCATTTTTGGATGAAATAAATGGAGAAAGAAATGTCGTACATATTGCATAGTATCAGATATTTTTTGAAAACTAAATGAGCTGATATCATCCTAAGGTCACATTTTATGAGGTATTTGTAAATCATTCACATGCATTTTCGTTTTATTCTGTCGTGAGGAGGGAGAGAAATATGCAAAGTTGAACCCTAAATTTGCTCATGTTGATGGGAGATATACATTATTTTTCTAAATGTTACCAACTAAAATCAGTCCCTAGTTCAGATATGAGGCATACAGCATGTTGCGTTGTAGAATACAAGATCATTCCATACCGGTATTCATTCCATGGGCAGTGCATTCTTAGTACACTTCACAGCCTATATCTACATGTAGCCTATACTTACAAAGTTTTATTGAGTGGGCTACCTAGTGGCTACTTGTATGTAATCCTATCTTAGTATATGATTGAATTACACTCAATGTTTGTGTATCTAAGCAGACCTGGGACTCAAATAGAACTGACCCTATTTTGATGATGTGAACTTGAACTCCTGAACATCCCAATAGTCCCATTTTCAAAGAGCTCTGGTACATGGAAGATGTTTGTCTCAATTTCTAATAAGCCAATATATTCTTTCCAGTTGTGTACTTTATAAAGAAGGGCACAGTGCTGTGCAATTGAATGTACATTTCATATTTTTCATGAAATCTACACTGAATAAAGGTGATATTATCGTACTCTTTAAAACTACACATGAAATATACATGTATAAAAGTATACTGTAAGTTGCTGCTCTGAATTCAGCATACATTATGTAAATGAATTTTAAATGAAAAATCTTGTCTATCAAATGAATTCAAGGTTTATTAAGATGTGCGTGTACAGTATGTACATGTAGTAATCAAAATGCAATAGTGAAAAACATTGTATATATGACATGTGTTTGTGATATTTGAGAAATTGTAGCACCCAGGAATGTATGTACAATGTACATGTACATGTATATCAAGAAATTCAAGTTTAAATTGAAGTTTTAATTTTATATTCTATAAAAAAAAGCATTGAAACATACATGTATACACTCATAGAATTGCAGATAAAATACATCACCACACAGAATAAATTCCAGAGAAAGATGAAATGGAAAAGTTGGCTTTAATGCAGAACCCCAACAAAAGAAAAGAACCTAACAAAGCAACTGTGATACAAAGGAGAGCCAAAGTTAGATGAAATACTCATTTATGAAACATTGTTTTTTTGTTGCTATTTATATTTATTTCTGTTCTATGCAGCATGCATCTGAATTGGAAAAGAAGCAAAACGAATCGGAGAGAAAGAAACTCCTTGGCAGTGTGATCCAGTATGGCAGTGTCATTCAGGTAAGAAAGGAAGGGAGATGAAGAGAGAGACAGAGGGAGGGGGAGGGAGGGGAGAGAGTGGGGTGGGAAGGAAAGAGAGGGAGAGGAGAGCATGAGAAAGAGAGAGAGAGAGAGATAGAGAGAGAGAGAGAATCAGAGAGAGAATCAGAGAGAGAGAGAGAGAGAGAGAGGGTAAGTGAATGAATAAGAAAATGAAAGACTGAGTGTATTAGTTCAAAATTTGAAAGAACAGAGAATGATAGAAGGGAGAAAAATCAGGGGCCCGTTGCATAAAACTTACCATTGATGGTAACTTTGCCATCAATGGCAACTACCATGGTAACAGGGCTCAACAGCCAATCAAAATCTAAGTTTCCATGGTAGTTACCATTGATCGCAAAGTTACCATCAATGGTAAGTTTTGTGCAATGGGGACCAGATGTCTTGAATATTCTTTATACTGAACTTTAGAAAATAGTGAAAAAAAAAGAGTTCGTAGGGAGAAGAGGGAGATGTCATAGTGAAAGAGAAAATCGAAAAGAGAAATGAAATTTTGGTGACAATGACAAGAAAAAAATGAGAGTACAATATCGATGAAGAAACTTGTTCTCCTAACGCTCCTAATGTGTGGCCCAGTGTTTTCATAATTATGATCTGTTATGCTGTAAGGCCTAAAAAAAAAAATTGATGACTTGGCGTAACCCGCCCGACCCTATTTTTATCGCCGACCCTACGCTTTTTAAAATTTTTTTTATCCGATTGCGATTGCGTAAATATCGATATCGCAGTGGGGAAAACCCGGATGTTTGTTGCTTTCGTTCTGGGCTTTGCCGCGCCGTGTTTGGGCCAGCTCGCGCGCCGAGTGCAGCGGGCAGGTACGCCATAGTACCGCTAGGCGATTGTATCCCCAACATGGCGTCCTATGGCGTTCAGTTCACGGGTAAATTTGGTGCTCACGTTTTATTCAGCGTTCTTCGGAAGGTGGACATTGAAGCAACAATCGGAGAAATCGTTCAAGATCTGGCCGCTGATATTTTTGTGGTTAAGAACATCAAGGCATCTAAGGAAAACTGTGGTCCGTTTTCTGATTTGCTGTTGTCTGAAACAGTGTCACTATTTATATTTGAACATATTGTGGTCTACCCCTCTCATCAGATCATCCCCAAGGTCTGAGGACCTATCTACGCCACTGTATGTATGTATGTGTATGAATGGCTAATTTCATGTATGCAAATATAAGCAACAACAACAACAACAACAAAAAAAAAAAAATCGCCCTACCTACCCTAATTTTTTTAGTGACCCGTTACGCCAAGTCATCAATTTTTTTTTTTAGGCCTAATTGTAGCGCAGAAACACGTGCAATTATGTACGTCAACTTGTACTTAAGTATGTATACCACGATGATACTGTAATCCTATTAATCTTTCACATGCAAGGTCAAATTGATTATTCAAGAATATTATAATGTATTACCGGTGTTAGATCTGTTGTTCCCTTTTAATATGCTATTTATTTAACTTATGATATGTGTATTATATAATATATTAAAATTCAATTGTTAATTATGGATGATTATTATACATGTTAAAAAGTTATATACAGGATATGGGCTAGGGTGTGTAATGGATTGTTATCTGCTATGTAAATTCTTAAATCAGATTGTAATAGTTCAAAACCAGGTGCTTTTACCTCTTCTTAAGAATAGCATTTCTACTGCTAGAACCTTTCACCAATTGTTACAACTCAGTGATATGATTCACCATTTTGTGGAATGACACAAACCTGGACCACACATGAATTTTTGCAAACATTTCATGCATGCTTATTTTTCTGGTTCATATATTGATGAATATGATAATGTAAAAAAACGGCTCAGAAATATCTTGTTGCTTTGTAGACTGACCCCTTCAGCCAGGGCTTCTGTTCAACTTTTTTGTAGCTATAAATGAAGAAAAAAAGTGAATAGAAGATGATTTGTGTCATTTCGTTGAACAGTTACTCCACTTAAAGAGCAATAAGTTCCTGACAGTCAACAAACGTTTGCCAGCTCTCCTGGAGAAGAATGCAATGAGGGTGACTCTTGACGCCAATGGTAACGAGGGATCCTGGCTGTACATTGTGCCTTTCTACAAGCTCAGATCCCAGGGAGACAATGTAAGTGGTATCATAATTATTCCTTTGGTGTAGCGTTTGACCAGTTGTGTGTATGAGCATGCAAGGATGAACTGACTAGATTTTGGGTGGAAAAGGGCAAAGGTCAAAGGTCTCAGGGTCATAAAAGTGTTTAAAAATACCAGAAAATAACTTGTTACGATATAACTTGAGAACCCTTTTAAGATAAAGTTGAGTTCTGGTCATGCGCTTGCATTGTGAAAGAAACGGTGTGGAATCGATCAAAAAGAGTTGATCATGTAGCATATAAGTATTGGTGTGTACTGCAAGGTTCTGGAGTCATCAAAATGATAAGAAATTTGGCCCAGTCTTGGTAATTAGTAACAAGCACTTTACACAGAAAGATGTATATGGGACTACACAAACATGTGGCTTAAAAATCCGTCCCGATTTTTATGCTGTTACATGCCATATTTAGAATATGAAGGCATTTGAAGAGCCATGCTTTTCAGGGAACATTTTTTATCTGATGTTCTTCCACACTTGCATAATAACAATGATAACATTCACAAATTAATTTTCACCTCTTCCCAGAACTCAACTTTCTCTTTAACAGATTTTTACCAAACTTGGATGGTGTGTGTATGAGAATCTAAGGATGAATTGACTAGATTTTGGGTAGAAGAGGTCAAAGGTTCCAGGGTCATGAAAGTGTTTTAAAATACCAGAACAAACCTCATTACCACAATAACTTGAAAATCATTGAAGCAATTATTAAGGCCATTTAAAAAACAAAAACATGTTTAGCATCCTGCCTTTTTGAAAAATAGGAAGGAGGAGGCCCTTTTTTTTTTTTCTTTCAAAATGGCCGCTCCGTACATTTTCCCTCCAGCCAGTCGGGCTATTTTTCAAGATGGCCGCCATCATTTATGTTTTGTTTTTTTAAATTCAGAAAAAGACCATTTTAGCAGTATGTTTTCATGTTTTTCATGTTTTTCATTAAGATTATAACAAAACAAAAAAATTGAAAAAAAAGAAGAAAAAAGAAAAAAAAAGGGGCAGGCGGCCCGCAAAAAGGAAGCGGGCGGGGATGCTAAACATTAATATTTTTTGATATGGCCTAAAACCAATCTTGGATGAAGTATTTATTCATTCTTATTAAATTTCACAGTGCCTATGGTAATAAGCTTTTGCTGAAATGTGTTGAAGTAAGAATGGCATGGAGGGCAGAGGCATAATTGTTGATTGCATGCTGACAAATAGATGGAAATTACTTATAGTATTGCATGATAATGTCTCTGTTAACATTGATTATAACAAAGCATTTAATTCATGTTAAATTTCATTTTCCTCTCTGGCTTTTTCATGTTGTCCTTACTGATTTCCTATCATCTGTCTGTCTCTCTGTCTGTCTGTATGTCTCTTTGTCACTTTCTCTCTCTGTCTCTCCTCTCTCTCTCTCTCTGTCTGTCTCTGTCTATCTTTCTAGCTCTCTCTCTCTCTCACTCAGCACTGTTTTCTATCATTCTTGCTGTCAGCTATAATCACCTTCCTTTGTGTTTTATCATCCATAGGTTGTGGTTGGTGACAAGGTAGTCTTGAATCCAGTCAATGCAGGGCAGCCTCTACATGCAAGCAACTATGACCTGGTCGATAATGCAGGCTGCAAAGAGGTAAGGGGGCTGGTCAGAAGACTAATATTCTATAACTAGTTCTTTGCAAACTATACTTCCTTTAGTAGTCTTCATCATTACATATACAATACACGTAGGTGTACATTTCTTATTCATGTACTCAGTGCATCGGTTTCATTCTTAGTCTGTATCTGAGATGGATATGTAATCTTAGTATCTATTGATCAGTATGTAGTTTCAGATTCTTGGTGATTTCCACACTTGGATAACCTACATTAACTGATGTATTGCTTTTGTATTGCTTCTGCCCTAGCACCAGGGAATATATCATGGGAATCTAGGGCTTTGTATTCAAGGGGTTAAGAATGAATAGGTTGTAATTCATACACAGTGGATTTGTAAGTTGATAACTTCATTTTCTTCAAGATCAGTTAATTTTATATCCCACATACCAAGAATCTTGCAAGATGATTGGTCTAAATGAGGTCACATGACAAATGATAGATTGCCTATTTTGAGGGTTGTAGTCATAGTCTTTTTTCCGCTGATGCCGCATGGACGTACATGTACATGCTAATAGCTAATGGGCCATTTGCAAAGTATGCATACAGGCTCTTGTGACGTAGGTCAATGCGGAGCGCTTATGTGCAACAATGCGCAAACTGAAGCAGCTCGCTACCATAGGCCTATGGTTAAAAAAGTTTAGTGTTAGACTTATGTGTTCATTATTCATCTTCTTCTTGTTAGAAAAGTATTATCAATGTGGGATATAAAGCAAATAATCACATCCTTTACTCTGGAGATGGGACAAACTCTCATTGCTTCTGTGATCTCGGGGCTATTAGCTATACGATCTTCCCTTGCTTTCAGCTTTGGAAGATAGTAGCCCTGAGATCTCCTCTGTGGTGATTGTTTGTCCAATCGCCGGAGTAGTTGGTATTTATTTACTTAATATGTATAATTGGCTTAAAGTATATTGATTTCTGGCTGGAAAAGCATGTATTTTTTGGAACAAGTCTTAATAAAAACATGTATCATATAAAATGACCCTATTTAACTTATGGAAATGCAGTGCTACCATAAGATGCGCACTTGAAATCCACTGTAGAGAGATTTGATTTTAATGACAAAATATTACAAAATTAAAAGAATACAAAAGATTGTGTTGATTACAACCTTGTAATTTTAATTATTTTAGGCTTCTCATTTGCGTATTAAGTGCTATTCGCTCTTGATATAGTAGACTGCCTAAGGCAAAACTCTATGCTGCATAAACTAAAAGGGCATACCATTATATCTGTATCTTAAAACACTTACATCACGAGTACCCTTAGAGATCTTTGTTGTGTGCAGCTATATTTTTTTCCCAACATGTAATAATTTTATATTTTTATTTTTGCTGGATTCGATGTGGTCTACCACATTATGTATAGATTTATGCTTTACTTAAGAAAAATAGAGTTAATATTATTTCCAACCAACCTGAAGAATCTTTTTATTCTTCAAGCAACAGAATTTAGAAATTTAAAAATTCCACCTCATAATTTAGAAATGTCTTGCTTTCTATTATCTGCAAGTATAAAAGCATTCTATTAAATGAATGAATGTGGGATACCAACAAATATCATTAAAATGCCCTTGTTATGAATGTATCTAAAGTGATATTATATAAAGTATGAGATTTGCCATTTCCTTTCAACATGCAACAGTTTAAGTGCCTATTGTACAGAGACAAGCTGTATTTAAGGTGCCACAGAGTCTCCACTTCAAAAGAGTATGCAGCAAGTATTCAAAAGAAGATTTTGATGGAGGAGAAAATGTGAAGTGTCCATATGTAAAGTATAAGTAGTATTCAAAAGGATATTCATCAAGTATATAAACATAAAGGAAAGGTTTTTGATAAGAGAAAATGTGAAATGTCTCATTTTCAAAATAGGATTCTAAAGTAGTCATCTTGTATAGAAAATGAAAGTGTTTGATGTAGAAACCAATGCGGTCACAAACAATGACAAAAGTCGCGAAAATAAAGTCATAAATATGAAAAGAAAGTCATGAATATAGAAAATACTCATCGAAAGAGGAGATGTCCTAGAGGTCTATAGAAGTTCAGGAAAATCTAGTTCATACACTCCCTTTGACTCCCTATAGAGCACCAGAATTAACCCCTTGATAACTGAATTCTCCCATTGCTATAGGCTTAGATACAGGGAGCACCATGTTCCCATAGGCAGAGAGTTAATACATAATTACAGTTTGAATTGCGCTTGGAAACGTCCCCACTGCCTTGCCCACACACAACCTACTCCTTGCAAAGAAAGAAAAATTGATGCAAGAACTCAGAAGTCATAACTAGAATCATTGTAGACAGGATTCTTTTAAAGACTTAAGTTAGTGAGTCTTTCTTGAGCTCTTTTCAATTTGTTAAATTAATGTAAGTTAGGACTGCTACATGTAGTTGTCATAGACTCATCATTAGTGAAACAAGCCAGCTGTGTCTTAATGTCATGTTTTCTTTGCCAGCAAACTCTTTCTTACATTCCAATCTTTGGATTTGAGATATAAAAGACTGAGCATAATTATTAGGGACATCAAAACATTTGTCACTTGTGGAAATACATGTATGCGGTTGTACGACATTGTAAATAAAGATATGATATTTGATAAAATCTCACCCTGGTTTTGGCTGGAAAGATTGCAATGAAATGCCGTTTGAAAAGATGAGTTTGTTGAACAAGATGAAGATCAATTGAGGCCTAGCATCTTTGCGAAGCATTGATGTAAGCAATCATAAGTCATAACTAGAACCATTGTAGACAGGATTCTTTTAAAGACTTAAGTTAATAAATCTTTCTTTTTATAGCTCTTTTCAATTTGGCAATACTGATATTTTATCAGTAATCAATATTCTATTCATCAAACAAAATATGAAGTGTTTAAATAAATTAATATGGCAGCAATAATTGTTATCAAGGGGAATTGGCGATTTGTATTTCAATATTTACTACATAAACATAAGTTTTCCTCTTTACATTTTAAACCATTACACAAAAAAAAGAATAATTATGATAATAATAGTTATGATTAACGAATCATACCTGCAATGCAAATTTTTGCCTTTTCTGTCTATTTGTGCAATCATCCCGTTCTGAATAGAATTTCCCGTAGTTCATTTTGAAATGCTAAAGCTGAGATACTGGGGCTTGTGAGGTCTCTGGGAAATGCATGTTATACCATGATGACATTGTATTTAACAGCAAACCCTGTTATTGTATTTTTTAATGTGATATAGAACTGTCTTTCTAGATCAAACCAAGATTCATTTGAATTGGTATTCAGTAGGTTAACCATAGATGTCTGTGCGCCCAAGGGACATGATGGGGAGGGGGCGTATCTATAACTGCCATTAAGAGAGGCTCCCTCGTGCTTTCTACCCAGCTTGATGAGATAATTAAGAGCTTAAGGGCTTCCATCAGTAGTAATTTAGTATTGTATAGGCTCATTGAGACATGAGGTGACACCAATGGTGCATAACAAAAACTTAGAACAGCAAAGCATAATGATATTAAACAGTAGCATGCTTCACTGATCTGTATCTTGTAACACACAGATCAGAGAATCAATCTTGAAGCCATTGTTGTTTGCTGATACACTGTTTGTTTCATCTTTTAATCTCCAATATTGCATATTGCCATACAAATATGTTAAGTTTTGCTGAAGTATGTATTTTTTAAAGGTAGTTATCGTGTCTTGTCTGAATCAGACCTTTTATCCTCTCAGTTTAATACACAGGAGAAAGATGGATGGTATATTTAGCTATTAAAATTTACAGGCCAAATCCCATGTCAGTCATATTGTGTAACAGAGTGTCTGAACTAAGAGACTATGCCTACTCCACGGTCTACTGCACCCCATAGGCTTTGTACTTATGCTGCTCCAGTCTAAGGCTGACTGAGCTACATGAAGGCTCTGCTCAAGATTTTATGGAAAAACTATGCCTGCAGACTACATCATAGTTGTAGCTCATATGATGATGAACTCACTAACACCCACTCCCATTATCAAAAATCTCAAGTAATTTTGTTCTCACTGATGTTATGTTTTTGATGCACTGTCCTGATCTTATGAGAAATTCTCATTCAGTTGCATTCAGAGTCGATATTGATAAATTATCAAAAAACAATGTCATTGAAGCAAACAAGTTAAAATGATGAATTTGCAACAATATATTGTCTGCTGATCGAGAGCCAGAAGGGCGTTGACTTGTTCTTTAACACAGCATTAATGCCCTCCTGGCTCTGAAAAGAGGTGTGATTAATACAATGCATTAGGACATGGCTATTGCAGAAACCTCACTTTCATAATGAAACCATTTTACAATGACAGCGAAGCAAAAATGATAAGTTCGCATTAATATCTTGTTTGCTGAGAGCCAGAAGCCTTCTGGGTCTCAGAAGGGCATTGACTGTTACTTTAATACATAGTTAATGGCTCTCAACAGAGGTATGCTAAATGCAATCCATCAGGACAAGGCTATCGCAGAAAATTCACTTTCATAATGACACCATCACTGTTTTGTAATGCCTTTCAAATTTGAATTTTTGAAATGAAAATCTGCTACTTGCAAGTAAATCATGCATATCAAGAAGACTAAGGATTTCATTACAAAAAACAAAAGACAGAAAGATGCAAGCATAACAGAAGACCATACGCTTTGATTATGGACCTAGCTGGTCCATGCTTTGATACAGGGGATAATCTTCTAGATGGATGGAAAACCTCTGGAATTGATGTTTTAATGTCGCCGAAGACGTGTGCATGTACATGCAAGCATTAGCTTCATGCGAGAGAACCATCCTTTGTTCTATAATCACTAGGATTAATTTAGTTAATTGAGAGCGGCATTCATGGCCAGTGTCGGCCTTGCATCTCGGGCAGATGATTAGATAGTGTTATTCACCAGCACATCTCATATGAGTTGAACACGACAAAGGCTATGTTCGCACGATAGTGCATAAAATTTTAGTTTAGCTCTTGGATTTAAACGGGGAGGTAAATGGCCTTGTAGTAAAAGGAATATGCGGTTTCGTAACTCTAAATTTACTTGATGTTTTGAACCATGAACGATGTTATCTTAAGAGTGGAAAATATGAGCAGTTGGGTATTCTCACTCAAACATATGTGCCATGCAGATGTTAACTTCAATTTTTTGCCTGCTTGTAGTTATGTCTGCTTGCGTAGCTTGTAGTTTAAAACTTTAAACATTTGTTGTTTTGGTTCCTTGTGAACTTGTGTTTTTAGCAGGCCATTGTTTAAAGAGGTTTTGCAAACTTTAGATTTAAAACTAGGACTGTTCCGTGTGAATATAGCTGTAAAAGTAAATGAACCCAATTCCTTTTTCAGTCTGCTAATATGCCTTCTTCTTTTGTTTCATTCATTGTCATCAGTACATTTGTTGTGTTCTTCTTTCAATCTTTGCTTTCTTTCCTTCTTCTTTCTCTTTCCCCTCTCTCTTCACTTTCCCTCATCTCTCCTCATTTTCTAGCAACTCCCCTCTCTCTCTCTTCTTAATCTTTCTCTTTATTTTGTCTCATAATTTAAGCGTTATTTTCTTACTTTTCCTGTCTCTTTGAACACCTCGTCATTTATTCCAATTTTCTACTTGACACATGTTTTGCTTGAGTTCTACAGATACTTGTACATGTATAAGGCCTTTAGTAGTTTCCATCCTAAAGGAAGTTAATGTCAATGTTGCTGTAGATTCAAAATAATGGGTAATTCTTTGTATAGTCTTTGAATGCATGAAGAAGTAGATAGGGAAAACAAAAACAGTTTCATTAGCCGTCTTGTCCATATCCTCACCCTAAACTTCTTCTAAGCCTCTTGAAATTTATTTACATGTGTATCCAATGGTGATGAATTATGGATGAGGAGGAATGATCCTGAGCAGTAATGTATCCGCTCCCTCAATCTCCATTAATCCTAGTCCAATCCTGGTTAGGTGAGAGACTTCATTTGAAAGGATTTCCATTACAAATCATGATCATGTTTATCTGGAATGAAAAAGTTTTTACAAATCATTAACAGTTTGAACTCGGTTTATAGTATCGTGAAACATCCTACAATCTTGGTTGACTTCATGAGATGAACAAATTATGAATAACTTTATTAAAAAAAAAAATCTATATTGCTGAACATTATCATGTCTGGTTGACCATGCAGATAATACCTGGCAACTACCCCTTGGACAACCCCTCCCCCGCCCCTCTCGAAGAATATCCCAGGGAGAAACTACATGTACATGTATCTGTCCTTTTAGGTTAACTACCTCCTACCAACTTACCTCATCTTTGTGAAATGGTATCCGGAACAACCAGCTGCATATTGCAACCACAGAAAAAGACAACTTCCTTGTAGGACAAATAACCCCTAGGACAATTAACCCCTAGGACAATCACCCCAGGATAAATACCCCTAGGATAATTACCCTGGATCCACTGTCTGTGGACAAGTCGATACCCTTCTTATTTTGTCAGGGTAACTTGAGTAAATTTTCTATATTTTTTTTGGTCTGCATGGGGAGTATTTTACTCAGGGAGGGGGACGATAAGTCTTACTTTGGTGATAGACTGGAGGGTAGTTATCTTTACACTACTGTAAACGCAGAAATATTTGCGGTACATTAATTTTCGTGGATTTCACGCTAAGATTGGCAAGCGCGAATTTATAAGCATGACTTATTATGCGTGTTTTGAACGGGCTGAATTGCGTGCAACGCGAATTTGAGAACCAGCGAATATGTTTTGGGGTGGCTCAGCGCAAAAAATTAATCGCGTGAAAATAACAGCGTTTACAGTATTTAATTGAAATACAATCCGCTTTTATAAAATCTTAGTTGAAAAGAATGTTCACTGGTGATCATGATCATTTTAATCTGATACAAAGAGTGTTTAAAAACCTTTGACAGCTTTGTATGAGGACTCAATTAAATTGATGAAATCTCTACAACCTTACTTGAGTTTAAAGGATGAACAAATTTATTTTGATGAATGAAATCAATATATCTACCGATTGACTTGCAAATCACAAATTCATCAGTCTGACACCTGAAGGTTTTTTACATTTTATAACTGTAATCTTGACAACTGCAGTGTGTATTTTATTAAATAGCGAAGTAAATGAGCATGAAAAAACCAGGTAGTGACACTAGGTAATAAATATGATGAGCAGGATATATCAAAAACATGTACATGTATACAACCCATGAATATAATGTCATTTTCTCTTCACCAGTACAAATAGCCACATATTTATGTATGAATATGTATATCAATCATACTATTCAAATCTGTGTAAGAACCAGTAATGATCATATTCAGCATCACCTGGGACAGGGAGGGGAAATTAAATTAATCAATATGAACCTAACCCTAACCCTAACCCTAAAGTAGAAGACAGACCGAGAGATCGATCGAGTGCAATATAAGGAGAGACAAGGGGAGTGTTTCACAAAGACTAAGATCGACTTTAAGTTGGACTTAAGTATAACAGGCCGTTCGTGCCATTGTTTGCTCTCACCATTATGATCTTTAGATAATATTTTTTCCTTCAATAATGAATTATCAAAAAATGTATAGTTTTGTAGATTTTTTACCATGATTTGTACGTCCCGTAAGAGACCAATGCCAGTAAATGATGAGAGAAAACAATGGCACAAACGGCCTGTTATACTTAAGTCCAACTAAAAGTCGATCTTAGTGTTTGTGAAACACCCCCAAGATCGTATAGCCTACTGACAGTTCAGCCGGTGCTAACAAAAGGACTGGTCAAGGATTCTATCAAAAGAGCAAAAATCTAAAATTTCTAACAAGCAGAAAAGTGTGTGGGGAGGGACACAATAACACTTTGGGGCATATTTTTCTTTTCTGTACTTATGTTATGGGTTTTAAAGGGAGACAGGGGCCAAGTGTGCCCCCTTCATCTGTCTCTGCAGTTTGGAAAACATCATTGAAATAGCCAAACATCCTTTTGATGTATATTATATGCTCTTAAATGTGCATGTGAAACATATTTTGTTCAACTTCTTTATGTGTAGAATAGTGACATTTGTACATGCATTTATTATCAGTTGAAAACATGCATTTGAAGAAGAAGAAAAAATAACTGCATTATGATATAATTCTGTCACATCAAATCTGTTTGCTCTTGCACACATGCTCTCAACCATCTGATTACTAGTCGTGAAATTCAGAGTGGAAATTGGTAATGACGTGGTTGATTAAGAACCTTAGGAAACCAGTCTTCCTGTTCTTGAATCCTTCCTTACCTCCGTCCAATTCCTTATACATATCCTTATATACATGTAATCACTTTCCGTAAGTTGTACCTTTTAAGATTTCATATTTCTAGACTGTTTTTTTCTTCAATAGACTTGATATGAGATGGATATATTCATTACAGGAATTTACATTTAAATTGCTACATGTACAGTAGTTGTGGTTTTCAGGGCTTATTTGTCAAGGAAGAAGGTCAATCAATCGTTTCCATGTTCAGACAGTAAGAAATGTCAAAATTTGTACATATACAATGTACATCGGCATAGGATGCCTTTTGCAATTACAGTATTGATACACCTCAAATACATGTAAATGTTATAATGTGTGCATTATCTTGAGTATAAATCAGATTTTTGGGAATATGAAATGTCATAAAAGGTTGGGGCTGAATGTTTTTTTTTTAAATCAAAGTATCATGCTAATGCTGCTTATTCCTGTTAAATTTTCATGTGTCCAGGTAGTATCTATGATTTCATATATTATCAATTCGTATGGGAGACTTAAATGATAATATCCATGTTAGAACACTGTGTTTAATGATTGACTAACTTGGTTGACTTGAAAGAATCATAAATCTGGTTGGATGGAAAGACATCCTGTTTGAAATAGATATCATAGTGATATATATATATATACCAAGACGTGACCATATGTTTTTTCCTTTGAAACAGGATATATTTTGTTAAGTTTTTTATTTGATTTGATATGAAGTGGTTTTATTGATTAAAAGACATACATTCAAAATAGCAGCCAAAGGCTGAAACAAATTGAATTTACAAAAGATTAAAAATAACATTGAAATACAATACATTGAAAATTGGTTAAATAAAATACTGTAATATGCACAGTAATATACAAATTAGGAATAAGATTGCACAAATAAAAATCATCAAGGAAATGGAAAAAGACAGGGAAATGAAAATGGCAGATGAGATAAAGCTTGAAATAGAAGAAGAGTGAGAAAATACATGCTTGGATAAAGATTGAAATTTACAGTAACGACATAATTTCAACCATTGATGAGAGATATTAGTCTGCCGAGTCCATTGCACAAGAAACTGTGTGTACAATGACTTTGAAGGTGTTTCCAATTAAAAACTTAATCAAGTAAGGCCTACAGGGGAGTGTTTCACAAAGACTAAGATCGACTTCAATCTTAGTCTTTGTGAAACACTCCCCAGGTCGGATGTATCATCTTGAATTCTTTTGTGAATGTTCAAATTTCTATAGAGTTTTATCATTCTTAGGAAGAGGTAGACCCGTTGTTTACTATTGAATACGATATGAACTACAGGCTGGACTTAATGTCTTGAGATACAGAATTTTGTTGAGTATCGCTGGAATTAAATTTGCTTCAAGAGTGACATAATGCTTCAACCAAATTATTCAAGACCTTTTGAGAACAAGAAGTATAGGCCTCCAGTTTGCTGTTCCAAAAAGGAAAATATACAAACTCTTGTGTATGACTTCAGATAATGAAAACGCTGCCCTTGCTGAATCTTCCTTCCATTGCCATGGTAACAGTCATACCGTTGGTGATGACAGGTTCTTGGCAGGTCCTCATGATGTGCCCTTGGCATTGTGTGTAGGAATAAATTGATACCTCAGAGCTGTGAGGAAGTTGGATCTGATGGGTTGGAGGAAGCCCCAGTCCTTGGACAAAGGAATCTGGGAGAGATCGAAGGATAGAGCTGTAAATCTGCCTCCCTCTCTATGATATCTGATGGTTGGAAAGGAACTTAAGGGGAAGGAAGAGAAGCAATATCAAATATCAAATGCTTATCAGTGATCAGTGTAATTGATTTCGCACTAAATTTAAGTATTGGCTAATACATTTGTATCCATCACTTAAAGTCCCATTCAGTTTTTTAGAAAAAACTGTTGAGGCAAAATAAAATTATTTTATGTGTAAATGATTAGCAAATGAGTGTAAAAATTACAACTATTAACAATGAAGTTCCTGTCTTTAATTTAGTAAATGTACCAAGTTATGACACTTGTCTCATCTCATTTTGCTTTTTTTGGGGGTGGGGCTGCTTTTTTTTTTTTTTTTTAACTGTGTCATGTCTGAACAAGGCTTTAGTGAAGTTTGTTCATGATGTTTTAATAATTGACAGAAGAAATTAGGATCTACCCAGTATTCTATATTACATCACATTTATCTGTTAGGGGAATTTGTATTTATACTCTAATAAATTATATACAATTCTATTCGTCAATCTACTCTCATATTTATACACTGCCACATTTTCATAAATTATAGTTAACAAAAATTAAAAAATAAGTTTTCAGACCACAGTTTGCTTAGAGCAATGGTGTTTCTTTGTGAAATAGATGCGACCTTATAAATCTTTAAATAGTTTTTAAATGACCTAAAGAACAGCATGATATATTCCAAGGAAACAATTTCAATCACGTACGGTCATAAGTCAGAAATAACCACTCAGTAGGGAGTCGACAGATTAGCTCTGAATACAGTATATTTTTGACAAACCGATCAATATATTGTGGACTGTGAATTCATTTTCATATTACACATCTACTATCCAGATCCAGGTATGTATGTGGCCTAAACATCAATTCAGCCTGTCTGGTAACTATGGGGAGATCCCCCCACGGCCCCACCCCCCATAATGAATCATCATGCACCACAGGAGCCCATGCTCATAAGGCCTGTCTTCATCAGACCAAAGTTGCAAAATAACCAGCTATTTTAACTAGCCCGATCTCAAATTAGCCAGCTAATTTGCGTCTTCATCAGCCCGCCATTGCAATTAGCGGGCTAAGAAAGAAATCTTGGTTTTGTTTCCAAAATAGCCCGCTATTTTGCGCCTGTCCTGGCTAGTTTGTAATGGGCGATCGGTCTGGTGAAGACACAATTTAGAGCTTCTGGAAAATATCCCGAGTCTGAAAATAGCGGGTTATTTTGCAACTTCGGTCTGATAAACGAGCTTCTGGAAAATATCCCGAGTCTGAAAATAGCGGGTTATTTTGCAACTTCAGTCTGATAAACGAGCTTCTGGAAAATATCCCGAGTCTGAAAATAGCGGGTTATTTTGCAACTTCGGTCTGATAAAGACAGGCCTTTAGAAATTTGAGTGAAGTCAGACCCTCAGGCATTTCTTAAGAAATGTTTTGGCATTTCTAAAGACCTTACAGCATCAAAAACCAAAGTGCAATCATTGAATGATTTATTTCTCAAATCTATTACCTGCTAGGGATTGAGTGACAAATTTTTATTATTTTTCTTGGCAGAATCAAATTCCTCCTCTTCAATGATTTAGAACATTAATGTATCAAATGATTCAAATCAGTAGAGTAATTTTAGGCTTCACGTTATAGCAAAATGTTATTTGTATTCACAGGATCTGAAGTCATGTGCTATGAAACAGTTTTCTCATTTTAATTATTAGAAGACTATAGCATAGCCTATTAGTTTTGCTCTTTTAGCTTTTTAATATTCTAAAGTCTCTAGTCTTGTTTTTATTTGTTCTTTTACATATTATTGATATCTTAATTGATGTTCAGCTACCGAGTATTATGAAGGATGACAGCATTAATGACATAATATGAGACTTGAAAATATAAAAATGGGGGATTTGAAATTACCTTTAAATATCTGTGACTGCAGCATTGGGAGTTTGCGCTATTGTGAAAAATACAATTAGGTATACTGTTTGAGAGAAAATATCTGTGTATAGAAGACATAATCAAATTCTCTGTCTCAGATTATAGTGTACACTATTGACAGTGTGCGTGACACTTTTTGATAGAAAACTAATCTAGGAATTATTTCAGATCCCCGTACTCGACGCCTTAATCTCATTTATAAGCTGTCAGATTTCTACATAATCGACATGCTACGTGTAGTAATACCATGCTACGACTAAGAAGAAAAATTGGAAAATCTTAGGATTTATGTTTTTGTATTTATGCAGCAATCTTCTTCTTCTACAATTAAGAAATGAATGCAGTTTTGAATGAAGCAATATGTTTCTCACTTTCTTTCATTATTGCTGATGAGCTGACACTTTAGGGGAAGAAAAAAATGCCTATACCGGTAAAAGCTTTGAAGCATTTGTAAATTTGATGTTAACAAATAAATGTTAAGTCATCATCTGAGAACCAGAATGGCATTAAATCATATACTTATATATGGACTTATATATGCCGTTGTACTATACTTATATATATGCCCTTATACTTATACTATTCTTATATATGCCCTTAAACTTATAATATACTGATAAAAATATATGGCCTTATACTTATACTCTACTTATATATATGCCCTCATATTTATACTATAATTATATGCCCTTATATTTATACTATAATTATATATGCCCTTATACTATACAAATATACACTGCCATGAGAGGCTCTGGTTAAAACTATATGGGCCCAAGGTGACTGCAATAGTGCTATTTTGCTGAGGTGTGCAGCACCGAAGCAAGATACTATTGCAGTCACCGAGGGACCATATAGTTTCAATTTAATCCAGAGACTCGAATAAAGGCAGTATATATTTGTTTTATATACTTTATTCATATATTCATTGTTCATTGATTGGTTAAAAGATTTGGCTGCAAAAATCAAAGAATTCAAACTTACCCGCTGTAGCCATTCCTGACGCTTTGTCATTTCCTGCTTGAACAGTCCAAAATTTATACTAGTTCCAAAAAGTTCAAATTAAAAAATAATCATCTGGTAAGTTCCAGTCTTCAGCAGCTAAAATGTCAATATTCCAACAATAAAAGTAAAATTCCAAATGGTTTCAACAAACAGTTTCATAACTCCAACATACCACCACTACTCCTTCACACTTACATGTGCGCACACTCACACTTGCGCATACTGCAACATGTCTGCGCGTAGGGTCAAATCACGCAGCCGACATTGCCCAGCCGTAAATACAGTAGTCTTTTTAGTTGAGGTACTATTAACGGCTTGGGAAAATAGTGCGTTTATTTTTTATCATGTGACACACTTTTTTATCAATCACTGAACAAGAATATATGAATGATGTATATAATAAATACTATACTAGGTGAAATGTGAATAGCTACTGAAAATACTGTTGTTCCTAACTAAGGAAAGACAGAATATCTTCTCTTTTACAATTCAGGTGAAATCAAGTTATTGTTGCATGTCATGAAAATATTTCTTATACATGTAGGCCAATACAGTTGTCAACCGTAACCATTATTTCATCAATACACAATGTCTGAAGATATGCTCTATTTCACATGTAATTTTTATTGGAAGATTTTTTATACTGATTAAACTGAATATTATAGAATTGATAAACACTACACTCTCTCATTTCTATCACTTTTTGTACATATTTACTTTACATGTACATGTAGCGACCATGTCACAGATATAGGCCTCAACCCTATACACGTTGCAAGGATCATTTTACATATAATGTGATAATAACAATAATTACTATTTGTAAACCTCCATATCCATTTTGCAGAAATTCTAAAGGCACTGATTATCATTACAATATTATTACTTTGTGTTTATATTCATATATTATATTTGTCCTATATTTGGTCCATTCTCTTAGGTGAATGCAGTGAACTGTAACACATGCTGGAAGGTCTCTCTCTTTATGGAACACAAGGAAAACATTGAGGAAGTATTGAAAGGGGTAAGTATGCAAAACTAACCGCAGGACATGGGGGCTAGATGGATTGCTAAATTACCTTTTCCTTTTATATCCTGTGTTACAAGTAATAAACAAATATTCAACAGCTGTCCATATGAGATGCAGGCTACTTGTGGAGATGCTTGATGGTCTTTTAATCTGTGAATTAAAAAAGAACAAAATTTAAGCAATTTGAATTCAGGAAATAAAAAACAGAAGGGGGAGACCACACAGCAATACAAATCTTTGTGAATCAGAGCAGAACCAGTGTTAATTGTGTCTGGTGATACAACATTCACTCGAGTGACGTTTGCTAGAGGCATATTAAGTTTTATGTTATGGTAAGGTATACAGTGATAGGTCCAGAGGTGAAGTTTAATAATTTGGTTCAGATTAGAATTCACTATGAAGCACTAATTCTCAATGCACCATGTGTCTTACAATGGCCTATGAACATAAAGGTAGAGAAAATACTTTTATCTCATTTTATGGGGTTTTATAGAATGAAAGAAGAAATTTGTATTAATTGTACGGTGACAAAGTAGTGTGGAGCTAAAAAAGAAGAAGATATCTCTCATGTAGAGTATTTCCTCTTTGCAACATTTTAGGAAAGTAAGTAAAAAGAAAAGAGCCGAATGTTTGATGCTGATAAAAATAGTGGGCTACTGGAAATACTTTACAGGTTCATTTGTGAGAAAACGTGAATCATGTGACAAGAAAACAAGGTTGTGGTGGTTTTGAAGCCTTGGATGAGCAATGAATTCATGATGAAACTGTTGTGGTTCCCCAGGAAACAAAACCACAGGGATGTTTGCAATGTGCAAGGCATCCCCTAGGAGATGTGACGATAGCACTTCTTCCAAGAAAACTGTGGAAAGCCGAGAGTGGTCCACTAATTTGATGTCAAGGGCTTACTGTGAAGTAGATGGCAACTGTGACCCTGTTTTGTTGTTAACGGGGTCAAATTAATTAGAGTGAAATGCCAGTTTTAATATCAGTCATAATGGAGTGACAAGGTACATAACATTATTCATTAAGTTTTAATAGAAATCATATAGAGGTTATTATTTTGTTATTTTAATTTAAAAAAAAAAGAATAACTTACCCTCTCCCGTATAGTCATGTAAGCTCACCCTACATATTAAAAAAGTGAAGAGAAATGCAACCAGTGATGTCATCTGCCATAATCAATTTTGATGTGAAATCTTCTTAGAGGTTTAGAAAATGAAAATTGTGCATCATGAAGACATACGATGATGTGCACCCTCCTCAACTACCCCCCTTCCCATGAATGACTCGGGATGTATCAAGCGAGTTGCGTAGCAGAATCCACACCCCTCCCATAGAGGATATTGAAGGTATCATGAGGGCGGGGGACAGGAAGAACATGTTTGTTGTTGTTGACTATGTTGCCATGTCACAGAGAGGAGCACATGAATGTGCCTCATGAGACGTAGACCTCAGCTCAAGGTACTCGTAATGAAAGCTCGTTACAAATATTTAGGTACTTGCCCACCAAGCAGGTGAACATTAATGTGGCAACACAATATCTCAAACACCTACACATACTTACCTGTTTATTCACTATAAATTATATAGACAAGCATTTATATGCACCATCCTGTCAACTTGGTGCTTCAGACCCACCAGTATACTCTGGGTGTAGCCAGGCTACTGATAAAAGAGCCCTTAACATTAAAGGAGTTGTTTTCCACCAGGTAGTCATTTAAGAACCTGGGTGGAGAATGCCAAATGTAGATTAATTTCTTTCCAAAGCATTTTGTGCCATGCCTGGTTGATAATATTCAGGTTGAAAGTATGTGTTGGTATATTCATAACCCTTGTTGGTACACTTGTCACAGAGACTTTTCTCTTTGTACCGGTATTTATTTTGTTCTTCTGAAGTCTCTTAAGCTTAGTATTAGTATGAGGCTGTTATGCACTGGTGAGAATACTTGATGCCTAAGTTTATCACATTGGTTTTGTGGAAGTGCACTTCTCTTTTGTAGATAAACATCTACAAGTGGAACAATTCTTCTTTCACAACCTCTATATCACATTGTTCTTCCTCCGTTGATGTCACATATTGTTTCCTAGTTATTCTTGCTGCCCTTAAAGGTATTATGAAGTTTTGGTATGGGGTCATGAATTTTGTTCAAATGAACATATTGGAAGCATATGCGATTTTACAATATTCAAAGATCGTTGTCGCAGTTGAAATCGAGTCTAAAGTGATGAAATTGTAAATAATAAACTCTTTATGTTGTATAGCGCCCTCTCAAGACTGATATTACTTTAGCTTTAAAACAATGTTTCTTGACTACAATCGACTGATTTGCTATTCCCGTTTGGAAATTATATATCGGAACTGCATATTTTGAGATTGTCATGGTTGCAGCTACCATGGAATGGCCTTAGGCGCTATTTGAAATATTTGAAATTTACCGGAAGCACCGGTAAATTTTCATTATTCAATTTGCTCGAAAGCAGAAGTGTTTTATGGGCTAAATTTTTTAGTGCTTAAAATACATCCATAGGGGCATCCATATATTAAAAATTTAAAGAATTACTATCCATCCAATTTCAAAATTTCCCAAAACTTTGCATTACCTTTAACAGTAGACTAATTTTGTATCATGTCATCTCACACAATCAGTACCAGAGTACCTTTAAGCAGTATGAGATTGAGTTACTACATAGATGGGCTTGCTGATGTGGGTTTCGACTAGAGTAAATAGGGATGCCACTTGGAAGGGATACATCTTTAATTTATTTTTCTTTTTGATGTGCCATGCTTTCCATCTGTAATTTAATTTGTGTTTTGTCTCTAGCTTCCTCCCTCCTTCCTCTAGTATTCCCTTCTCTTGCTCTTTACTCCTCTCCCATTCTCTCTCTTTCTGTCTTTCACTCTCTTTCTCTTAATTGTCTCTTTCATCTTCTCCTTTCTTTTCTTTATCTGTCTCTCTCTATTTTAATTTTCTCACACTCTCCCACCACCTCTCTCTCTCTCTCTCTCTCTCTCTCTCTCACTCGCTCTCTCTCGCTCTTTCATTCTCTCTTCCTCCCTTTCTCTCTTACTCTCTTTCTCTCTTACTCTCTTTCTCTCTCACTCTTTCTCATTCCTTCAGAATGTCATTTTCTGACAATAGAACTATAGAGGGTGATGGATATATTTCTTATCTACAAATTACCCCCTGGAAGAGGTTCTTCTCACAGTGAATTTAGGCTTGTTATGATATCTTTCACCATCCAAAGTTCTTATGTTTTTGCCCGAGATGCAATCCTCCTCTCAAAACATAGAAGTTCAAGGTAGACAGGATACTGCATAGCCCGGAGGAGGGGGCTGGCCGCCAATTAACTCAATTTCCTCAAACACACTGCTTCTCTAATTACAAGTTGCAAATGATACCCTCCATCATGCCCATCTGACCGCATGGTAAATAGGTACTAATAAACCATGTGCAAACAGCCATGTAAAAGGTTTTTCTTTTCTTCTTTTGATAGAGGGGGAATAATTTTTAAAAAGCTAATTAATGGTGAGTTGTTACGAGAATTCTAATTCAAGAAAAATTGGCTTCGTTAATATTAAATTATTAATTTTTTATTGACTAGGTCATTTAAACCAGGAGAATAAAAACTAAACAAAATGTTACTGGAAATCGTATATTTACCGGAAGGCACAACTCACATATGCACATGTGGGTCCATCTGTTATGCTTATGGGGGTGGAGCAACTGGCTTGATTTACTTATCCTTCGATACTCCTTTAATACATAGCTATTACGTATTATTTCTACCAAAATTATTTGGCACATAATTTTTTCTTTTTCTTTTGAATATTCCATGTAAATTTCCCTTGAATTCTGTGAGATTTTCTAAGTACCATATAACTCAAGATGACCTTTAAAAATCCAGTGTGAAAATAAGCAGGGACTGGGGGGTAATTCCTGATTCAGAGAAGAGCCCCAAATCACTGAATGTGATAGTTAAGTCCAGTATTCTTTTAAAGCATTCCTATAAACACAATGTTATTTTTTTCACAACTGAAATCTCACAACTGAAAACTAGGCTCATAAAGTTTGTACTAAATATTAATTGTTACTATTCATGAGTAAATTAATGTTATCAAGTCAGAATATAAAGAGTTCAAACTTAGAATTCTCCTGCAAGAAGTGTGCAAGAATAAGATCTTCAGCTTTAACATACTTAACTCTTTGCCCGCCACGTACACAATCCCCCCTGTGCCACATTGTTTTTAGGGTGCCACCTTAGGAGGGGTTCTGCATGGACTATGCTTATTCAACTCGCAATAACTGTTGATTGGTGTACTGTAATGAAAAACTTTGTGTAGCAATATTGTATAGAAATTAATAGTCTTGCCAATGGTATCATTTTTGTAATGTATATTATCATAAATTTTGAGATTATCAACTGTACATTTTGTATCCAAGTTTTCGTTTAGAAGGGTATTCTATACCTCTTATATCTAATACTTTGTTATGGAGGTTTATGTCCTGAGTTAGTTCATTGAAAAGATGTATTCAATGTCTAAAGCGGTGCAATGAAGTGTGATGTGTATACAATGCGAAGCACGCGTTACTATTGTGTGTGTGCGTACAATAGAATTAAATGCGTTCCGTGTGTATTGTGAATGAAATGTGACTTGAGTCGAAGTTGGCAGCCCGCTGTATGTTCCGCTAGCCGAACGTAGCGGGCAAAGAGTTAAAGGTACTATGTCCCATTTGCAGGCCAAAAAAATGAATAGGTTAAATTCCAACGGCATTTGAAAGATAATACTAATTTAGAACTTCCCTCAAAACGAAAGGGCTTGAAAATGTCTTTTTGTGGGAAAATAACGACAGTTAGTTGTCGAATCGACTTTAGGAATTGCAGTCCTTTTATTAAATAGTCTGATTTTCAGACCCTTGTACCGAATGGTCGTACGTTATGTGCTGCGCAAAGATTCAATCAATTTAATTTTGGCCATTACAGGAAGTGGTTTATTGATGTAGACAAATGCTCATGTACCTGTTACAGCTCATTTTATGTATGTTGTTACCAAAGAAAAAAAGAAGTCAGTCAGTCACTCAATAGTGTCTGACAGTCAAGTCTAGAAAGTAAACAGGTTTCCTTGCATAATTTGAATACTAGGACACTGCTAACGTTTAAATTTCACAGATAGGACATACGTGACATATTCATAATTCCTGCAAAGTTCTACAGAATTTGATATTGGCTGCAAAAGGGACATACAATGTAGTACCTTTAAGATGCTCCTACATGTTTACATGAAATTTAGGTTTTATTTCCAAGTTCGTCGAAAATGAAGAAAAAGAAACAAAAAGTAAAAAGAAACGTCATTGTAAAAATCTTGTCCAGAAGGACAGAGATCCATACAACCTTTTACATACACATGGGTAATAATGTTGTACAGGCGTGAGTTGAAGGGCATGTTTACATCCTGTGTTTTGTTCAATGTTTTCATTGAAGCATTGCCGGAGGAACTTCCGGAAATAGTTAACGATCGATCGGGAGGAAGGAAGAAAGAAAGAGCCCTGGCTAAAGTGTCAGTGATGATAGCTCAATGTCCTGTTCTATACCAAGCACTTGTGGTCTATAACCTATCATGTCCAGACATGTGCTCATGTGAGTCGATAAACTTGGTCCAGAGTACTTTTTTAATTTTTTCAAGGTGTTACGGAAATGCTATTGCACACTGTCAGTTGCACATTGTCAGCTTAGAACCAGGGCCCTGTTTCATAAAACTTGTTATCAATAACAAATTACAATAACTGTTATAATTAAGATACTGAAATCGTGGCATTTAGTTGAATTGGCCGAGAGCAAATTAGTCATAGAAATTTAGGATTTGCTATTGATAACAAGCTTTATGAAACAGGGCCCAGAACCCAAGAGTGTTGACCCTGTATAAAAAGATAGTACTTACCGTAATGCCTTTGTGTTTATCAATAGATGAATTACATGAATGTGCATAACCAAAGAATTTCATGTTTGTGCAGTTCTGCATTACTCTAATATACCAGTCTGCATATTGCTGTTGCTCCAGGCAAATAGACATGTAGGTTTCTGGTACCTTTGAGAATGGCTGAAATTCAGACATTCCGTGACTCTATTGATGCAGGCAGTCAAGTGTCTAAATTTATTTAATGGGTTTCCTATTGAGTGCATGCATTCATCTTTGATTTCCAAGTATCAATTGTTTAGGTAATTCTGAACTTAGCCTCAAGGTCCCTAAGTAACATTACAAAAATATATTGATATGATATACATGTATTTGTGGTCCATTCTCAGATTAATTGATTCCATATTGATCAATGCTCGTTTAGAAATATCTCACAAAATTTGTACCTGTTCCTTTCTTTTTTAATTGAAATAATGGAGGTTTTCATCCAATATGAGAGGGGTTCATTGAATATCACTCTGGGCATTATATCTGCATCCAATTTCACTCTTGAACGTCTTCTCTAATTGCAATATATTGATCTTATTACCTGAACGGATGGTCTAAAGGGGAATCCCCTATCCCGTTGTCAACTGGTAGTGGTAGTGGGAACTCATTATTAAAGGTAAAGACTAGTTTTGGAAAGGCCCCTCTCTCAAAAAATGAAATGGAAGCTCTCATTACCAATCATGTGAAAGAATATGTTTTGACTAATACGTGATGATGCAAATTTTGCCGGGAAACTGCCTGCTAATTGATATATTTGGTAAATAATTATATCTATTGGGACCAATATATAGATATCGCGCACGTGGTCGCTTAGTCCCATATACATCTTTCTGTGTACAGTGCTTGTAACTTTACCAAGACTGGGCCAAATTTCTTATCATTTTGATGATTCCAGAACCTTGCAGTACACACCAATACTTTATATGCTAGATGATCAACCTTTTCTGATCGATTCCATAACGTTTCTTTCACAATGCAATCGCGTGACCAGAACTGGTCTTTATCTTTAAAGCAAGAATATTTGTGTAACTTAATGAAGCCAGTCGGTTTTAATTTGCACTTCATTTCCTTGGTTTTATGAAGGAAATACCAGCTACTATTTAAGGCAGATGGCATAGTGCAGTACATTTTGTTGTCTGTAGGTATATGGTATCTTAATTGAATCCTCTATAGCACGAATGTATATGCAGTGTAGTGATCACTTTGTTGACACGATTTTTACTGCTCAGTCCATACCATGTTTCTTCAAAGGGAAGCTGATAAACATGTAGTAGTACATTACAAAATCTATTTGCCATCTTAAATGCCCTCTAAATGATAATACTGATTTGCAAGTGCATGCTAGAAAATTGGTTTTCCAAAGGCAACTGCAATGATTATTTTGGCCAATTACGTGTAGCAAAGCATTTTAAAACAGTTTATAGCAGTATATCATAAAATCCATTTGCCATCTTTAGTGCCCTGTACCTGATAGCTCTGATTTACATGCTTGGTCATTGGTTTGGCAATGGCAATTGCAACGATCATGTTGGCCAACTATATGTAGCAAAGCATTTTTAAACGTTTACATGTCTCTTGACAAATCTTAGAGAAAAAAGGGATTAAATAGTGATGTACAACTCAAGGGCCCAGTTTAGCAAGGTCTAATTAATGTTTCATCTGTTGAGAGCTGGAGGGATGTTCAAGTGCCATTCTAGGGTCTTAGCAAATGATTTTGTATCAGTGTAATCATGGTCCCTATATGGTGTAATCATGGATGCCAGTGGTTTCATGAAGCCTAGCTTTCCTGTCTCTCTTCTACAAACAGATTGCACCAGGGTATATGCGTTGTTGGGTCTTCACTGTAATAATCAATATATTTGGCCTTGTGGGATAGGTTATATGAAGTCTAAGTAAATATTATGATGGTAGGAATATGGCAGCCTTTGAAGTGCTGTGGAAGTTTACGCCAATGCTGTCAATGTTCATTCAGGCTGAATATCAGAGTGTTGTGATATTTGCTATAACCTCATCCACAGACACTTTGCTTGAAGAAAAAAAAATAGCTACAGAAAGTCTTACTGCAGATGAATGCTACCGGTGTAAAAATACTATAGAATAAAATTTAATGTTTGGCATACATATTTTGCTCAATCCTAGATCTTAGAAGTATGATGAGTTTTGACTAACTGCAGTTTTCATGAGATTGAGAATAGAAGAATCGGTTGTGATGGTAGATTCATAATTCGTCTGTTTGGAGCCAGAAGGGTTTCAACTCTGTATAAAATGATATAAGCTAATATTCTTCAGGCTCCAAGTAGATGATACATGTTTCAAAATTGTTTGTGTTTAATAGTTGATACAACTATAAAAAAGATTTTGTTAAATGCTTCCTGTTTATATTTCATCCAACTTACGGATCAGCTTTAAAAACAATAAGTATTACAAAATGTGATTTCTTCATCATCATTTACCAACTGCTAAATCAAACATTGCTGAGATATTTTTGGCATATAATTCTGTTAAGTAAATGAAGTAGTCCCGAGGTAATCCATTGTTCACATAATGTTGTGGTTATCCAAATTAAATCATTGACGTCAAAGAGGTTGTGATTTATTCAGCAGCTTCAACATGTAGGTGTTGATTAGCCAAGCTCGGGGAATCAAATACACGTGTCTCGTTTCGATTTTCTATTTATGAATGCAGTTTATAAGAGATGAAAATGGCATTTTCTTATTGACATGTGTTCAATTTGAGGTGTAATGTTGTGGCCAATACATGCATAAAACATGATATTATACGTCAAGCATGTAAAAGTAATTTGTCTGGTGTATTTTTCAGAGCTAGCCCACATTGCTCTGAGTACACATTTTATTTTCACTTTCATTTTAAATCGGGTTTTATAAAGACAGGTGATTCTTCGAAATTCAACTTGTGCATTCAGTGATCAAGTTTTAGAAAGGATATTTGAGTTGACATTTCATGCTTGATATTATTTCATACATGCATTATTTATTTCAAAAGTCAGAATAATAAAGACTTGATATTAAATGACCCTGCCCCCCCCTCCTCTCTCTCTCTCTCTCTCTCTGTCTGTCTCTCTCTCTCTGTCTGTCTCTCTCTCCCTTCTTTCTCCCCTTCATATGAAAAAGGGAAATAGAATGAAAAGTAATACTAATTAATGACAGAGAGATAAAGAGAGAGGGGAGAAAGGGGAGAGAGAAGCGAGAATGAAGGGGAGAGGATATGGAGAAAGAAAGAGAAAGAGAGAGAGAGAGAGGGGGTGAGAACTTTTTTTCTGATTGAAAGAAAGGTTGAATATGCATTTCATTGCATAAAAGATTGTAAGGTTTATGAGCCAATGTTTTTGGCCATTTTTTTTCTTCAAAATGCCTAAAATGTATATGAATATAATGATTTTTGTTTTCATTTGTTTCTTCATCATTCCTTCCAGGGTGATGTTGTAAGGTTGTTCCATGCAGAGCAAGAGAAGTTTCTAACCTGTGATGAGTACAAGAAGAAGAGCTATGTCTTTCTCAGAACCACTGGCAGAGCTTCAGCAACGGCAGCTACCAGCTCCAAAGCATTATGGGAAGTTGAGGTAAGATTCCCTATTTTCAGGCCATTTTCCAGGATTTTTATCCCCCAAGCCATACACCTTGTACCTATTTCATTTGGAGCTACAATAAAATAAATCTTTCATTTTTGAATATGTTGATCATTTATTGTATGAGCCAATAATTTTTTGTACAGGTACGTATGTGGACGACAGGGACAGAGATACTTCAACGAGTTGCTGTTTTTGCAATAATAACCACATGCCTCTCCTCTATGCAGATGTATAGCTAGCTCAATTTGGTATGATGTTGAATATGCATAATATACAGAAATAAAACCTGTGAGAAAATAATGGCTTACATTATTTGGTGATAGAGATAGAGAGAGAGAGAGAGAGAGAGATGACGGATGTGCAAGTATCCGGAATGTTTGTGTGTATGTAAGCTTTTAATGCATTTGCATCTTCAGTAGTGAATTGCGGTTAAATCAATATTTGATTTTGATGACAAACAAGATTGTTTGATTTACATTAGGGATTGAATGGCTAAAAACAGGTACTGTATTTTATTGATTGGATTATTAGATGTCAAAATAAGATCAAGTGTTTGAGTAATTATCTTTATACAACCTAAATTTTTCTCAAATTTAAATTTAAAAACAACGTGTTGGGATACATGCAGTTATCTTGTAGTTCCATCTTTTATTAGATGCACTCATAATTAGAATAATTGATAATATGTAAATACATTTTCATTGATCACTCTTGTTCAAACTGAGCTGTTCTGATTTTGTTTAACTCTGCTGTTCTTTGTATCATATCAATTTTTTTCTTCAAATGGAATTGGGCTTTGTGCATACTTTAGTAGCATTCTTATCCTTATCATTGTTTTCATGAATTATGATACTTATGGGTATGGCCTTTTTCAAATGTGTTTTTACCATTACTTTTATTACTATAAACATAATTTATGAACACAAAATAATTGTTTTCAACAAATGATCCAGTAGTATTCGCCACACAATGTCACACGGCATGATGCCAGAGGGATTCATTGTCCCAGTCTATGCTACAAGCTTGCGACTGATTTCAATCATACGTTTAATCCCTGTGTGGTTTAATTCTATTATAGTTTACACTAATAACTGATGGGAGGCAGATAGTCTGTATAAGAAACATGAAGTACCCATATATGCAATGCATAAGAGCATGTATTAAGGTCACCGCAAATTGAAATTGCATTTTACAACTATTATTATGTATCCAGCTAGCCATGCACAAAGACCATGATATCAATGCAAACATTACCATTATGTATAAGTTTCCACAATTTAATAATTCCTCTGTCCTACATGTAGAACTAGGCCAATGATAATAATGCATTCTTCTGCTGTATGTGATTGTTCTCATATATTGTAATTTTATTCCCCCTGATTATTCTGCTTGCACTCAGGCCAACTTTCTATGATGATTTTTTTTCTGTCCGGTTTTGAAGGCCTAGTGGTAGATATTTTCTCAAAATTACAGGCGTTCCTAAGTGTATTTTTATAAATTTTCTTCTAACATCACATTTATATTAAGAAACATATATATACAAAACAAAAAATCCACACCCTCGACATAAGTTTTTACTGCCATTAAAGCCAAGGTAAAGACCAGTTTTGGAAACGCCCCTCTCTCAAAAAATGAAATGGAAGCTCTCATTACCAATCATGTGAAAGACTAATATATGTTTTGACTAATACGTGATGATAAAAATTTTGCCGGGAAACCGCCTACTAATTGATATATTTGGTAAATTATTATATCTATTGGGACCAAATAGATATCGCGCACGTGGTCGCGTAGTCCCATAGTACACCTTTCTGTGTACAGTGCTTGTAACTTTACCAAGACTGGGCCAAATTTCTTATCATTTTGATGATTCCAGAACCTTGTAGTACACACCAACACTTATATGCTAGATGATCAACCTTTTCTGATCGATTCCACAAAGTTTCTTTCATAATGCAATCGCATGACCAGAACTGGTCTTTATCTTTAAGCCTTTTCAGATCTGCAACATTTTTTTTCAAAATGACATGTACACTTTACATTTCTGTATTCACACACAGTGCTCAGTAAATACGCATAGGACTTTTGTTGCACGCAGTTACCTTTCATTTACACCTACAAAAATGCGGCGGTTGTTATACGGCGGTTTACCGGGCCATATCTGAGATACCTTTACTCTTTAATACAAACACTATGCATTTCCTTTAATTGTAGAAAATATCAGGCAAGATAAGTTATCAACGATACCTGTAACTAGATATCACTGTGCCTTGCCATGTGTTTGCAATTGCTACATTTACCCAAAACGCATATCGCCTGTTTACAGGCAGAAGACTGCTAAATCGTATAACTTTGCAGAGTTGAAATTCTTTTGACTCTCAATAAAGTACATGTACTGTATATGTTCATTATTTTTTTAAATTTTGTTTTACTGAATCTTGTAAGAGAATCAAAGTCAACACATATATGCTTCATTCAACATCCTCTTCCCACCCCTTCATCTGTCTATTCTTTCCTTTATCTCTCTCTCTCTCTCTCTCTCTCTCTCTCTCTCTCTCTATATATATATATATATATCCCATGATCTATGAAGACAATACATGGAGGAAGTTTCTTATAGATTTACCAGCTTGTGTTTGCTGGAGAGGAAAGGTTGGGAGGAAAAAATCAATTCATCTGCAAGATAAAATCAATGGTATTTGCTTCTGTCTGCAGGTGGTTTTACGCACATATGCAGCTGATCAAATCATGATTGGTATAAATGATTAAGTAATCAATGATGTAGTCGAAGGGATAAGTAGAGGATTTATGAGGGATCTACATGTATCTAAAGGTTATCACAACAACTTGTTTATTGTATTTTATAGTGTGCTCCAGTTCACTTCATAATTTCCTCCAAGATATAGATATCTCATTTTGAATAGCAAATAAGTTAAGGGTTCTTCTTTAAAGGCAAAATAAAGATGATATTAATGATGATAATGATGATGATATGATAATGATGATGATGCTCCAAATTTTATAGGTAAACAAAGTACACTTGCTAGAGTACCGTAAATCTCCGTGTATAAGGCGCACTTTTTTTCCGTCGGGAAAAATCAAAAGTCGGGGGTGCGCCTAATACACAGGTACAGGATATTTTGAGTCCTCAAAATGCTACTTTTTAGTGGTTTCCGAAAATCTCTGTGTCTCAACATGAATTACATAATGCAAATAAAGAATAGGATCTACTATTTGAAGTTAAACTACGCTCCTAATTTGAAGGGAAGAGAGTTTTTTTGTTTTTTTTTCAGTCTCGATAAATTATACCCCTTCACAAAGCACTTTGCCGGCCGAAGCTCTTCCGTGTCTCCAGCTCACTCACCTGTATCCTGCAGCTCACTTACACGGGGGATATCGACTCACCACTCGAAATCTAGCCTGTCCAAATATCGGTTTGGACTCGGGAGGAAAATTTTCTGTCATCTTTAGTTTTAAAAACAACATTGTTACTATTCTTTTTTACTTTGACTTTTTGACTGTAAAGTCGTAATAAATAAAAATCCTTCCCAATTCCCTCCATCATGGCTTGGGTTTCCGAACGGGACCGCACGCTGAAATAAGAGACGAATCTGAGATGGTGTCGGCAAAAAAGCAAACCCAAAAGGAAAAAAAAAAATATATTTTTTTTTTAAATCTCAAAAATAGGGGTGCGCCTTATACACATGTGCGCCTTATACACGGAGATTTACGGTATGCTATCCTCTGAGTACTAGGAAAATAAATCCCAAATGTAAAGTGCTGATTTGTTTTCTTGATAGATAGTCATTTAATTTTGTTATCAAGGGATAAATTTGCCAAAAACCCAAAGTAGAAATTTGAATTCAATATTTATGAGGTTATGAACAATATGCATGGCCAGGATGCCATCTCTTACTTAGATATATATTGTTTCATCTGTAAGGAGCAAGAATCGCATTAACTCTTTGTAAGATGATATTTTATGTAATGCCCTTCCGGCACCAAACAGATGATTCCATGTACCTGTTGTGTCATCTGATTTCCAAGAAATTTGAACACATTGTCTATATGGGAACCAGGTAGCTCTTGTCTTAATAGAGCCTATGGGATTAAGATAATTCGTAAGTAAATGAGCTGAAAGAGACTGCTGTGTAGAAAAGTCGGAGGATACTCGCCTGCAGTCTGCTCAACATATCATGAGTCATCTGTATCGTTCTGCCTAAATGCTGACAGGTTTGGCTGGTATTCAACGAGTTTAGATCAGCAAGGTCTCACGATGTTGGGAAATACAATCATCTATTACTTTCTTCAAATTGGTTGGCTTGCAACACTGTTTGCTGTGTCAGGATACATGTCTGGGTTCAAGGGAGAGCAGCTTCGAATAAATGTAACTGATCCTAAAGAGAGAAAGTACCTGCAAATAGTTATATGTGTTTAAAGGATTTTGGATTGCAGGCACATCCTTACCACTTTCATTATGCATTTATGTAGTTAAACACAAAATTAACAACAAATAGATCAACAATTCAACCAAGACTAGGATGAATATTTTAAAGTATTTTGGTGTTGTGGTTAGCATTTTCAGAAGCCATTCCTTTTGCAGTGGAGAGTTACTTTTAGCCAATCAAGTCGAGCTTAGGTTGTTATTAATTTTACATGCAAAGTCGTTATTATTAAAAGCCAAATAAAGGATAATGAGAGGGGGTGGGGGGGGGGGTGGGACTAGAAAAGTAAGAGGAGATGGTTAAGAGGCAGTAAAATGTGTGAAATTCGTTGAAGGTTTTCAGGATTCTGTTGGCTGTTTTGTCTGTCATCATCATCCAGGGATTAAGAGTTGATTACAATCAGTTTTATTTACAAGGTTGTTCTTGCCACAGTCCATCTTAAGACGTTGATAGTAATCGAGAATATGATGATAGCTGATGGCTACTGAGCTATCCAACCTACATGTAGTACCTGGATAAGGATTGTGGGAGGGTGTTTGGAGAACATTGTGTATTGAGAGCAAAAATGGCGTTAACTGTGTATTCTATGCCCTTCTGGCTCTGAACAGGTGCTAAGTTTCTTCATACAGTACATTTATGCTATGATAGTTGATTCATTTCAGTACCGGTACCTGATTGTGATGGATTTCATATTTTCAGGTCATTTCAGGATAAATTTGAGACAGAATGCCTTATTTTAGACAATTTTACTTTTAATTTTGTTCAGAATGCTATCAGACTTTGATAGTAAGCAAGAATATAATGGTAGCTGATGGCTATTGAGCAATCCTACATGTAATATGTACTTTTAGGTGGGGGTGCATGTTTTGCAGTTGGAATATGAAGCAGTGTCCAATTTGAATATATTACATGTAATTTGCTTATTTTAAGAAGAAAATCTGAATTTATATTTGTTTGTTGGTTGCCCTTCCAGGTTGTTCAGCATGATCCATGTAGGGGTGGTGCTGGTCATTGGAACAGCCTCTTCCGTTTCAAGCATCTCGCCACGGGACAGTATCTAGCTGCTGAGGTGAGATATATAGACTGTAAATCATATATTCTTCACTGCTGTAATTAGTGATAACCTGATTAGAAAGACCAACTGTCTCTAAAGATCACCCAATTTTTTCCCCTTGAACAGTTTTTCAAATTACAAGATGGACACAAGTGTAACTTGTTCAAAGAAGGACCACCTCTTTGTAAAGGCCATCTGCGTTTCTTGTATTCCTTAAATGTACAGATTTCACTGTTACATGCTTTTTTGTGAAGTCGCCACCTCTCCATCTCTTATAAAAACACCAATGCTACAGTGAAAATCAGTGCTTTGACTAATAGATAAACTAATGTCTAACTTGAACCAGAAAAGGATGATGTCACTGATAGTAATCTTTATATCAAAGAACTAGAGGATCTGGCATTTGCATCTGTAGTGCAGGCTCCATTAGGACTTTTTTTGTATTAAAAAAAGAAAAGAAAAGTCATTCACCTTCTCAGATATACTCCAGAACAGGTGTCGATCCAGAATTCTGTAGGGGAGGGGGTGGATTGAATGGATGGGCATAATGCCAAAATTATCTGACAAGCAAATAAAAGTTTTTTGTTTTTTGACTGCTTTTGGGTGTAACATTTTTTTTTTTTTTTTTTTTGGGGGATCATGGGCTGGATGTTCCCCCTAAATCTGCCACAGCTCCTGATTCAACCTACTATGACTGATATTTATGGTTGTTATTCTTGTACAGGCTGACAATGACCCTACCAAAGACCCGACCAGAGAGAAGTTAAAAGGGCCTCATGGAGGGACAACATATCACCTTGTACCAATGCACCATGGCAATGACATCGCCTCCATATTTGAACTGGACCCTACCACTCTGCAGAGGGGGGACTCCCTGGTACCAAGGTAATGATCATCGTCTCATGGCAAAACATTTTCTTGTAGTGAGATGCTAGTGTTATCCTCTCCTATTGACACCCATTACTGAATTCAAGTTAATCTTTATGTGATTTTTCTCTGTATATAGTAGACAACTCTGTTGATAATTGTGCATTTTGATGACAATAAAGTGTGCACACTAATACAGACTCATCAAATAGATGATGATGATTGATAGCACTTACTTAGGGCCATAATTTTGTTTTAAAAGTAAATAAAACACAAACACACACACAAATACAACATTCAAAAGCGCAGGCTGGTACCTGGTGTATTAAAGAGAAAAGTAAGAGTACCTGGTTTATTAAAGAGAAAAATAGGTAGTGTATCATGTGAGGTATCATGTTTAATTGAAAGGTATTTAACAAAGAAAATATTACTGTGAAATCTACATAACAGGTATGAAACAATGGCAAGCTTTATAGCGACATGTACACTTGTGAAATGAAGTAATCTATATTAAAGAAACCGACATGAAGGCATCTCTTGGCAGAAATTTGTAAACAAGAAGGAATGTAATTTACAACAAATCAGTGGAGCAATGGGTATTACTATTGCAAATGAAGTTCAATAGGTCATTCAATCTGGTTTGAATTCATTTTCGAATTTCCTTTGATCTTTTCCTCTCAAATTTTAAGTACATGAATGTTTAATAATCAAAAATTTATGAATCACTGTGATTTTATGCAACCTGATAGTTCAGATTCGTCTCCACTGGATTATTCATCAGGCACATTTCTGAATACAGCAGATATATATATATAAATAATACAGTTATTTTCATCAGGTTCTGATAGGTCATCTTTTACTCCTTTTTCATCCTTTCCTTTCTTTTTTTTTTACTTTTCTCCCATCTTCTTTTCATGTTTTTAATTGTCTTTAGTACTATTTTTGCTAAGAAAAGGACTGTGCTTAGCTCAAGAATTATGAAGAAGATAAATAGAAAATAAATATTGATTATATTTTACAACCTTGACATTTATATATTTATTTTCTTCAATTTTCAAATTTTCTGAAATGTAAAAAGTGAGAGTGAATCCATAATCTAGCATTGGTCACTTGTTGTTATCTAGTATTTCTGAGAGTATTCGGTTGCTCTAAGAAAGGCAGTTGGCAAGTGTTATCACCAATGCTTAAAGGTATCTTGAGTACATGGACAGGGCTATATCAGAGCTTGATAATTAAAGTAAATCATTGTGGATCTGACAGTACTTATAAGAGCTAAAAGAAATAAGAGAGCTTGGGCTTGGACCGTAAATAATTTGCTTTAATATGCTGTCAGCCTCAAGATTCCAGTCATGCCTAAACAGAATAACATTGAGTTGAGTGAGAGCAGAGATGTAAAAATAGGCTCCGAGTGAGTTTCAATGTACATGCATATGTATATTGATAAGAAGAGGAGGGGAGGGGATGGGCCGTGAAAAACTGGTAGGGATTAAAGAATACATATTCAGGGGGAAATGGCTGGAGAGCAAGGAGAGAGAGAGAGAGAGATAAAGATATAAAGATTCATGTACAAAGGGAGAGATAGAAAAAGAGAAAGAGAACAAAAAAAGAAATAAGGGAGAGAGCAAGAGAGAAAGAGACAGGGAGAGAGAGACAAGGAGAGATAAAGATACAGGGATAACGAGAGAGAGAGAGAGAGAGATAGAGAGTGGAGAGAAAAAGAAAGAGAGAGAGAGAGAGAGATAATGGAGAGGGAGCGAAAGCGAGGAACACAACTTCATGTAAAAACTGGCAGAGAGATTAATGACCAGGCATTGACGTCACATGGCCATTGTAAATCTGAAGAAAGAAATGCGTGGCCATTATTTCAAACCTTCTTACTGCGATCTGATCTTGCAAATTCAATTGCTGTATGCTCTTTATCACCGGCACGAGGACTCTGTGAAGGAATCCTAGCTTATCCACAAGTGCTTGCTGTTGAATATATCCTTCCTATATAAACATTCTTGAAAACATAGTTGAACATCAGTAGATTTTAATAGTCGTTGGTACATCATTATTTATACTCCATAAGAAAATCCAGCATTTCATCTGTTAAGAACCACAAGGGCATTAATGCCATGTGAAACAGTATTTCTTAATGCCATTGTGGCTCTCAGTTGACAATTTATGGATTGTTGAGTATCAGGCTCAAGTCTCTGATAACAAGAAGATGATGATAAGAACAGGGGGTGGAGAAATTGAGACCAAAAAAGAGGAAATATATTGGAAAAGAAGAGATAATTAAGGAGAAGGTAGAGGAGGAGAGTAGAAGTAAGAGAGAAAGGAGCTCTAGGGTAGAGAATAGGAGAAGGTGGAGGAATAGTTTGATAAAGAGGAGGAGGTGGAGGAGTAGTTTAATAAGGAGGAGGAGATGGAGGAAGCTGGAGAGAAGAAGGGAAGAATATTAGCATTGCTGTTGAATCAATCAGTATTTGATAATTTCATGATATATATTAATTATCTTATACACTTTATAATGATACTGAATATTAAAAGAGGGAGCACATTAGGCTTATGAGTCATGCCCTAATTCTTCTTCTTCTTTTTTGTTTTTGTTTTTTGTACCAAAAGATGTCAGGTTTATGGAATATAAATTATAGTATTAGTAATCTTTCTTGCTGGTCAGAATTTTTTTGACTTAAAAGGTACCTATAAAATGTGAAACCTTTTTTTCTCTTACTTGGCAGAGATTTTATAGACTAGTGCCTCAAAATAAGAGAACCCTGGATCTGCCCTTGCTTTATTTGTATTACAAATCTATTATTTATTCCTCTCTTTTATAATATTGCTCTCAAACCTGATGTGATTGAATTATTCCATGTTATCTGTATGACCACAGAACTGACCACTCTCCACGACATATCTCATCTAAATATAGAAAAATAGTGAATTAAGCGTGAATGGTTTAATGTGGAAATTATGATGTATGGTTGTATTTTTGTTTCATTTCAGGAATTCATACGTTCGTCTCCGCCATCTATGCACTAACACATGGGTTCATAGTACCAGCATACCTTTGGATAAAGGAGAAGACAAGCCTGTCATGTTGAAGGTAAGAAAACAACAACAATAGATACTTCTGTAATACCTCAGTCTGTAGGGACTGCCACCTGACCAATGACAGACAAAATTAAACACTACATTACCCCAAGAATCCAAGATTCTGTCATACGTTAGTTGGTTTGGAGTTAATTTGGCAGTGTGATTGGGGTATAATAGAGTCTTTGGATAGGAATTGGCCTGAATTGGGCCTGGTCATATTTTGTCCAGCCATTAACATTCAACTACACACGTTGGGTAAAATTATGGCCAAAACCATTGACTTCAATATATCAACTTTTTAAAGATTCTGTACAAAGAACTGTACTTGTAATTATGTGAATACAAAAAATGAATGTACATGTGTAGTTGTTATGTATTGTATGAGGAGAGATATGATAATCACACATATCCAATTTCTATTTGATTGATCACTCATAAAATATACCTGATTGATATCAGATTTTCTCAACAAATTCTCTTGATATATTTGCTCAGACTTCGCCATTTTGGAATGGATAAGTAAGATATTCTTGTCTCGAGATTTCATCAGATATCTGTAAGAAGCAGAAATTCCCAATATTATATTATGACATCAGTGAGGCCCATCCATACGTGGGTGGTTTCTAATTTCCATATGCCAACACAAGGAAATAACTGTCAGCCTTTAATTTAAAAAAAAATCAGTTGATAATTAGATTCCCCATATTAATGAAGGAATTTTCCTCATTTAGTATATCTAGCAAAATGAAGCACATGTGAAGAGGAAGGTGAAAAGTTGAAACCAATGCAGTAAACGTATACCTGCATCATCATTATCATTGTCGTATGCCGACCAAAGGGGTGTCAACATGTTCTTTAGCTGCATCTGTGCAGCACATTGCAGTCTGTACTTTGTCCAAGTTGTTATCAGGGATTTCTTCATTTCAGGATTTATGAATTATAACAGCATTTGACAAACATTTGTATATGCCCCCTTTTGCCCATGACAAAACAATATGATATTGTATTATTTTTATATTAATTATGTATTTTAGGCACCTCTGTAAAGTTAGAAATTAAATGACCATCCATTTAAACAGTTCCAACGTAGCGAAAATGTTGAAAACGGTCTACCTGCATCTTATACCAATAAATTATACCTTTTAAGTAATTATGGTTGAAATACAGTACAGACTAAATCTTTTATCATTGGTGTTTTAAGTCATAGGTTTGTATTTTAGTCTTCCATTTGTATATTTTGTGCATTGAAAGTACACATATTCAAAACTGGATTTTTTATTTTTTTTTTAATGGGGAGGGGGTACTTGTACTGATTTTAGTGCTTAATTATTATTATATAAATGTTGGTAAATTGATAGGTTAAGGCGAAGAAGTAGATGATAAAGCCGTTTGCCTTCTAGATACAATTATAACGAAGGCTTAGCTCTTTAAAGTTAACTGCATTATTATCGTCAATCACCTCCCACACATTCCTGAGGCAGGATTATAGGGTTCTCAAGATTATTACAATCTGATGTGGGTGTAGATTTATCATTCATTTTACAGCCAGGAGAGGAGGAGGTAGTGAGGGATAGAGGGGTGAGAGAGAAGTGGAAGAAAGAAAGAAAGAAAGGGACAGTGAAAGAGAAAAAGAAAGAGGAAGAACAGGTGTCTTGAAGAGAGGGGAATATTGGAGAGCAAAGGCATGAGATGAAGAGATGGTGAGTTGTTGTTGTTCATTTATTTCCATCTTCATATAAAAACAATAGGTCATTACAATATTATACATTAAAAAAAAATACATGCAATCATACAAATTCATGCAAATATAATACATATGAAATGTTAAACAATTCATTTCAAACAGTATCAAAGAGACCAAATTAACAAGTTGAGAATGAAAAAAGGGAAACTAAAATAAGGCCAAAAGGCCTTGTAAAATAAGTTCCCTTAAAGTATAGATATCATTTGGTTTTGCAACTTATTCTGTTACTAAAAGACATGTAAACAAATTAAAAACAAACAGTGGATAAAGACATAAGCCAGAGGAACAGCATAGTGTAAAGTATGATTAGTTTTTCTGTCAGTATTTGTAAATTAGTAAAATAGTAAATTTTCAGATATTTAAAAAATAATCTTTGGTTATTGCAAAGGGGAATATATTTTGGTAATGAATTCCAAATCACCAGGAGATTACACCGAGGAGATTTTTCTTCATACATAAACATAATTTTCCAACGATGAAAATTGGTTCGATTTCTTGTGTTATAATTATGAATACTAAGATTCGTAGGGAACATGTTCGAAATTATATATGGAAGAAGATTATGAAAATAAAGGAACCCTAGCACTGTGGTATGATACTGGTATAAATCAAATATATTCAAGGTTTTGAGTGAGTGAGAGAGAAAGAGAGAGAGAGAGAGAGAGAGAGAGAGAGAGGAGAGAGGAGAGGGTAGAAACAGGAGAATATTTAAGAAACTGGTTTAGAGAGGGAGGAGATTAAGTGGGAATGAAAAGAAAGGGGGAGAGGGGAGATTGAGACGAGGGAGTGGGTGGGAGGGAGTAGATAGTAAAAGGGGAATGAGAGGACAAACAGAAACAAAGATTCCAAAGTTTGTTCTTTTGACTTTTGATTGGAAAGGTTGTTGATACCAGGTTCTCTCTATAGAATTGCGCATCATATTACATCCAAATCCCCCTCAAGCAATATTATTATAAACATAATCTCTAAAATCATGAAAATTATTCTTTCACATAGTCTGTGGTTCCAACACTTCGACTTCAGCAGCCTTTTGTCTGTTGCCTCTAAAGATCAATTATATTCAGGGATACATATCTATGTATCTCATCTGCAGCCAGTAGGGATTTCTCTCTCCATTTATTCGGAGCCAGCTCAGATCAAAGGAACCTGCCTGAAAATGTGGGGTAATTGGGTCAGTCACATACACATATAGAATCCACCCAGATTCGCTTATCTTGCGAATCGCTGCACAGGATGACGATGTTTGGTGAATTATCAGATCCAAGGTGGCATTTGATTTGAGTTTGATTTGTCAATTCCTAGCATGTTCGACCCCAAAGCTAATATTCCTTTTCAGTTGTAACCAAGTTGATTCCGATAGGAATTAAGGTACCTCAGGATGTAGAAATGAATTAATGTGTGGGAGTTGAACGCTCTATTCAAATGACTGATCTCTCTCAAAAAGTCAGAATACTGTTTTAGCTATACAAAAAACCCAAATATATTTATGTGAAAGTTTTTCTGAGATTATTTTATGTTGTGACATAACATTATGTTTAATGGCCACTACATACATTCCAGATGGTGTTATTTTAATGTATATTCAAAATTCTTAATAACAAAGGGTAATTTAATTACAATGTATTTTAACCAACATACACCAGTAAGTTTCCTTTATAATTTTAATAGAAAATGAAATGTGACTACCAATATTTCTTATTTTGAACTACAATATGAGTATTTGACTCTTCTTATTTATTTTTTGTTGACTAGTAAATACTGGCTTACACATCATGACATAAAAAATCCCATTCTCATATAAACCTGACCTATGGATTTACTCAAATTTAACCCTTGCCTGTGAATAATGAACCCTATATGTAATTTTCGGATTGATGAACCCTTTTAAAATTTTCAGAATTATGAATCGTTAGAGTAACAAATCTTTTGAATTATGAACCTTTGATTAAAAGTTTTTTTTTTATAGGAAAACGATGTGTAACCTACCCTACATTTATTAAGATAAAATCCAATAAAAATTCTAACCCTAACCCTATAGCTTTGATAATACTACAGTTTGGTATAGCGCAGACGAGGGAAGACGAGGGAAGACTTTGTTTGCAATCTTTCCTATCCCACCCGGTGAAGTCAAGGACCTAGACCCTTGCCTGACACCTTCATGCCATGTAACATATAGCCCACTCGCAACCCTAACCCTAAACTTTTGATGAAATAAAGCTTGGAGCAAATGTCGGGTAACTGCACCACTTTCACAAATAATCTTCTTTCTTTCCTTTGCAGATTGGTACTGTCCAGATGAGGGAAGACTAGAAAGCTTTTGCTATCATTCCTGTCCCTCTCACCTAGAGTTTTACTAAAACACAAGTACAACCCTAACCATAACCCTATATTTTTGACGAAAAATAAAGCCTTGGAGCAAATGTCATGTCATTGCGCCACCAATACAAATGATTTTCTGTTTTCTCCTTATAGGTTGGTACAGCCCAGACTAGGGAAGATAAGGAAGCATTTGCAATCTTTCCTGTCCCACCCGCTGAAGTCAAGGACCTAGACCCTTGCCTGACACCTTCATGCCATGTAACATATAGCCCAGTCGCAACCGTAACCCTAACCGTATACCTTTGACGAAATAAAGATTTGGAGCAAATTTCAGGTCATTGCACCACCAATACAAATGATTTTCTGTTTTCTCTCCTTGTAGGTTGGTACAGCCCAGACTAGGGAAGATAAGGAAGCCTTTGCAATCATTCCTGTCCCACCCGCTGAAGTAAGGGATCTAGACTTCGCCAATGATGCTAACAAGGTCTTATCAACAATATCGTCCAAGCTGGAGAAAGGTGCCATTACTCAGAATGAAAGAAGGTAGAATATGCCCTATCTCTCAGTTGTTCTATTTATCTTTCTGTCTGTCTATCTATCTATCTATCTATATAGCTGTATATGTATTTATCTATCTTTCTGTCTACAGATGGATTCTTCATTTATTCTCCACCTGTTATTCTGTGACTATCTTCCTCTGTCTCTGTCACTCTCTCATCTTTCCCACCACTTTCCCTGTTATTTGCTTCTCTGTAACTTCTCTTTCTCTTTTCCTATCTTTTTTCTCAAGCAAATTTTAACTGCTCAATGAACATATAGTTAAATTGTTATATTCCAATATGAAGTTAAGAGTTGTTTTTTCAAGTATTCTTTATGAATTCAATATAAGATCTACTTCTATACTGATTCTTGCTATTTCAAGGTTTGGTATCGAACAACTAAGTAAAAGATAAGAAAAGGTTTTTACTTCTAGTCACAAACTTAATTACTACTTCATTTAGGGATTTAAAAAGTATATTTGAAAATAAACTTTAATGATGGCGATATAAATTCTCAGTCTCTGACCATCACTTTCCTATTCCAAACATTTTAGAACGGTGACCCAGCTGTTGACAGACCTGGTGTACTTCGTAGCCTTGCAGGAAAACCAAGGAGGGGAAGCACTCTCAGTGGTCATCACCAACCCTGATAGAGACAAACAAAAACTGATGAGGGAACAGGATATATTGAAACAGGTAATGAGAGAGAAGGAGAGGAAGGGGATGAAAATGAAGGAAGAGGGGAAGGGCAAAATGAAGAGAGCAAAAGAAAGAAGGGAAGGATAGAAGGATTTTGTAGCATTGCAGGAGAACCAGGGAGGGCATGCACTCTTGGTGGTCATTACCAACCCTGATAGATACAAACAGAAACTTGTGAGAGAACAGGACATATGGAAACAGGTGATGAGAAGGAAAAAGAGGTGGGGGAGCAGACAGGGCGAGGGGGAGGGGAAAGAAGAGAGAAAGGGCAAGAGAAAAGAGGGATTAGAGGAGGTTGATCAAGGAGGGAAGAGGATGGGAAAATATATGAATACATTGTGTGGAAGTAAGCTCACTAAACTTTATTGTTGTGAAGTATTAAGAACAATTCCCTTATGAGGGTTTCCGTTATCGTTGTAATTTCTTAGATTTTGCCAAAGTATTTACCAAATGTTAACTCCCAAGTTATGTCTGTGTTTTTATTCTCTTTGTCAGATATTCAAAATCTTGCGAGCCCCTTTCAAGGGTGAGCATGCCATGCTGAAGTTAGAAGAACTCGCTGATCCCAGACACGCCCCCTACAGGCACATATGCAGACTGTGCTACAGAATCCTGAGGCTCTCACAACAAGCATACAGAAAGAACCAGGTACTTTGCACCCTTGTGTGTTTGATTTGTTTGTCATGAATCGTTATAACATCCTTTGTGGACTATGTGTAGTTTATGAGGTGAGGAAACAAAAATTGATGAACAGAATGGAAGATGTAACAAGAAGTTCCTCTTTTTTTAGATATCAAACTGTTCTGTTGATTATGACAGGGTTTGCTTTGGATAAAAATATGACGTCTTTTATCTGTCTGGTTCTTTTTTTCCCTCTCACTCTCTTCCTCTGTCTCATTTTCTTTCACTCTCTTTGAAAAGCTTTATTGTAAAAAAGTCTGTTACATATCTATGACATAAATTGAAAGTAATTTACTGGAATGGCTCTCTTCTTAGCTTACCATTCATTCCTCAACATAATAATGAAAACAAAATGGGCCAATTTCTTCCTCCTTTACACTGAAATATGACCTTCTGTCATTTATAGCAATATATTGCCAAGCAGTTTGGCTTCAGGCAGGAATAAATTGATTATGATGTCCTAGCTGAGGATACCATCACTGCCTTACTGCATAACAACATACCTGTAGCTGATGATTTTGTTCAAATAATACATTGTTAGCCTCCCAGGAATGACAGTATGACCTGTTTTCTCTGTTTACAGGAATACATTGCAAAGCAGTTTGGCTTCATGCAGGAGCAGATTGGTTATGATGTCTTGGCTGAGGATACCATCACTGCCCTACTGCATAACAATAGGAAGCTCCTGGAGAAACACATAACAGCAGCGGAGATTGAGACCTTTGTCAACCTGGTCAGGAAGAACAAGGAGAGAAGGTATGAAGAACAGTGATCCAACATTTTCTCATGCAACATTTACAACAGACTTTATTTCATCAGAGTTATAGAGCTCAATCAATATTTTTATATACATTCAACATTCAAAATAAAACGTGAGACAAATAAATAATGTCACAATGTTGTCAAAGGGGGAGGGGAGATGGTTTTAGATTGGATTTAGTTTCTGATAGAGGTTTGGTGTTGTGCTTGGTCAAAGGTTGAAGTACAGGATTAGACTACTCTTATAAATTGGCTGCATCCTCAGAGCTTATACATGTACATTTGTATCATTTCCAGCTTTGTGTTTGAACAACTCTTAACTGTTAGTGGCAAATGAAATATGGTGCTATGATCAATTATTATGTGTATGGAGAGTCAGAGTCATGAACATGCAGTAAATAATGATAACAATGTAATTGTTAGAACCCTTTATAGTCTTTAAAAAAATTAATCAGATTCTCAAACAGGTCATTCATATCATTATCTTTTGAAATCTAATTCATGATTATACATTGACCCCCAAATTTCCTTCTTACATCAGTACTTGAATCACAATGATATGTATTTCCTTTTCTTGATAGGTTCTTGGAGTATCTGTCAGACCTGTGTGTATCAAACAACCAGGCTATCCCCATCACTCAAGAACTCATCTGTAAATCAGTTCTCAATGACAGAAACATGGACATCCTCATTGAGACCAAGTAAGTAAATTACTCATTGCTCAAAAGTAATTATGGGCTTGTTCAGCATATATTAGTCCAGGTTATCAAGATAGGTCACATTGGAAACAAGACGTGTGTTTTAAATATTGATAAAATGTAATGACTGAAAATTCAACAGGATCGAAAATCATAGAATTTTTTAAAAATTATATTCTTTTCTTACAAATAAATTTTTTTTAATGTGCTATGTAAAAATTACAACATTGCAATAAAGGTAGTTGACTTTCATGTACATTGTATGTTCAGAGAGTGTTAGAGAGATCTTCATTCTTATTTGATGGTACTTTTAGACCAGTTTTTTTCCAAGGAATACTAAGTTCTCTAATCAAATTTACCAAAATGAGCTGAGCAGTTCTATATAGAATATTGCTCAGTGTACCAGGAGTCCCTTAAATATTGTACCTTGTACCCATTAATGGCACCTGTGTAGAGAGCGACAACTGTAGATACAATAATTTTTTCTTTGGTCTTCAGGTTGGTGAAGACAGAGCTGGAGTTGGAGATTGAAGTGGAGGGCGAAGACGGCACACCTGGTGAACCAGTCATCACCATTGAGGAAGAGGAGGAGGTCGTGCTCTTTTGGGAAAAGAGTCAAAGGTCAAAGGGCATACGAGAGCTTGCCATGGGTGCTGCAGACAATGTCAGAGAGGATTCAGATGTTCTGGGTTACTACAGGTTAGAAAGAAAACTGGATTGATATTGAGGATGGGTGTTTGAAGAAAAAAAATCATGTATGTTTTGGCAAAAATGCCTTTAATTGGCATTGGATATCATGGTTAGTTATAAGCTGTCATCTGGGTTGGCGAATGTTGGAATCTTCATTTGAATGGTTATTGTTAGACATTAAATCAGGATACTAAATTATCATGCAAGAAGGAATGCTGTGATTCAGTATATATATTAACTTTTTATATTCCTTGTAAATGCATCTTATTTCATTTATTAGTAAGTTCCTGAGTTTTTTCTTTCTTCTAAGTATTCATATTCTAAATAATTTAGGAGTCAAAACAATTTATCTAATCAAATCACCATCCAGAACTCATTGTTATACCTTATAGCTGATGAATGATTCAAGTCAACATTCAATCTAATTTTTAATAAGAACAGAGCTGTGTTTTTACATTATTTATTTTCCATTTGACACTGACTCCACTCCATTTCAAACCCTACATTTGTAGGTACCAGCTAGACCTATTCTCTCAAATGTGCCTGGACCGTCAGTACCTTGCCATCAACCAGATCTCTATCCAGCTCGACATCGATCTCATTCTTCGCTGCATGGCAGATATGAACCTTCCATATGACCTTCGAGCGTCCTTCACCAGGCTCATGCTTCACATGCATGTTGATCGTGACCCCCAGGAGCAGGTGACCCCTGTCAAGTATGCAAGGCTATGGTCGGAGATACCAACCCAGATCACTATTGATGAGTAAGTTCATTTTCTTTTCTTTTTGTGATCAACTCATGATCATATTCAAGAGTTACATTTAAAAAAAAAAAAATCACATTTTACAATTATATATTGTGATAATGATATGGTATGATATCAGAATTGAAATAGAAACAAAAAATGCTCATTTGCACGTTTTTTTCAAAGTGGAGTTGTGCATGTGAATGAAATTTACTGCATGGATTTGATGGATTAATCAGACTTGTAATGGCATGTCAGGAATTTTAAAACAGAAAACATGAAACTAAAATGTGGCATTCCAACAGTATACATGTACAAATAAATTCTGTTGTGCGACATAATCAGGCCTTATCTGACATCTTGTGATCTCATTGCTTGAATATAACCGTGAAAATTGCCAATTTACTCCCTTTTCCATCAGCTATGACACTCATAACAACGTTGGAAATACACATGCCAAAGAAGATGTTAGACCCAAGTTCTCGGACACCATCAAGTTTGTAGAGGAATACCTATGCAACGTTGTGTCAGCAACATGGTCCTTTGCTGACAGTGAGCAGAACAAACTCACCTTTGAGGTAAGTTTTCGTTATCTTGCATCGCGAACTGCCCATTTTCTCACCTTTCTCTCACTCTCTACTCTTACCTCTCCTTTCTCTTCTCTTCCCTTTTCTGTTTCTTGTATTTCTCTCTTCTACTCTGCCTCTCTCTTCTTACCCTCTCACTCCTGCTCTCTCTCTATCTTTCTCTCTCTCTCTCTCTCTCTCTCTTTCTCACTATCTCTTCTTTTCTAATAGCCACTTTCCCAGAAGCCCTTAAGGCAGATATGAGTTTGGAATATTTCTTCTCAATTTATTAAACATTAAAGTGGGGGAAATATACCTCTATTTGATATTTCTGTTAGTCACTCTCTCTTTCCCTCCCTCCCTCTCTCTCTCTGCCCTAATGGCTTTGCCTCCCTCAAGGGTGATTCATTCAACCATAATGATCACGATAACTACAACTATAAGTATAACTCAGTCATACTCTTGAAGTTTTGTAAGAGGGGTACCAAATATTATTGTTTCAAGTCCCGTCTCACGGTTTTATGCTAAGACCCTTTAGCACCTAATTTCTTCGGATCAGTGGCATTGCAACATAAATATACAATACCTTTCACTTTTAGGAGACTGATTGGGGAGTGGTTTTCATTATTGCAATAAATCAAAAGAAAGCAGCTGCTTACCCCGTCGGTTTCTCTGTCTCTCCCTCAGGTGGTGAACCTAGCCAAGAACTTGATCTACTTTGGATTCTATAGCTTCAGTGAGCTCCTGCGACTGACCAAGACCCTTCTATCTATCTTGGACTGTACTCCAGCATCCAGTCTGGCCCTAGGGGGAAAGCTTGACCCAACTAGAGAGATTGGTGAGTACATTTTATTCAATGGTCCAAGTAGACAGATACACCTTTCACACTTTAGATTTTAATCCTATACCTCTCTCAGTTCTTGATCATCTAATTTTCCTTTCCATTCCCATAAGTAGGCCTTTACTTTCCTCCAACTTTTGTGTGATGTAATCTCATATCAATCTTTCTTTTCTACATCCTTAACCTGACATGGGAAAATCCTGTTGATTATTCCCTAATATGCCAAAATTGGAGACTATATTAGAGAGATACCCAAATTTCCCTAAAGATGGCCTTTTGACTTTGACTGTTACTAAGTCTATTCTCACATGGATCCTTAGCGACCCCACCATTGAATTACTGACCATATTTTTCTGTTATTTATAACAGGTCAAGTTTAATATGTAGTTGAGGGAAGCCTTAACCCATTCTTCATGGCTAACCATGAAAATTTGAAGAAAAAAAAAAATGAAAAGCTCAATACTGAGTGATCATAAAACAGAAAATATAAATTTATTGATTATCCTGTTATATTCATACTAATTTAGATTAAGAAATACAACAAACAAACAACAAACAAAAAGGAAAAACAAGAAAGATTCTGTTAAATTAGAAAGATGAACAAGAATTAGTATTTGTTAAGTCTAAAATTTAGTAACATCTAGAATGTACATGAATTGTGGTTCTGTTTTATAATTTCCTTTCTTTGATATTATTTTATTTGCTGTGAAATAAACTTTGCAGTTATGCATTAGTTATAAGATTCGTAGTTAAATTAACAGTTCACCTCATGTTAGTAATTTAGACTGATTTGCTTTTTTTTTAAAGTTCATTCATCTTTTCTAAAAATTTGCTATAATTTGGAGGATTTAAAAAATACTTTTTGTTGTGATGCAGGTTATTTTTGTTTATTTTCTAGTCCATTTAGATTAAAAAGTGCCAATTTAATGTTCTAAAAATTGTATGTGTGGTGCCTTAATATTTAAAAAAAAATTATCTTGTCCTTTTTTAAATGTATTTTGTACTTCATCATTGTCAAGACAATGCAAAGACTTATGTTTATGTTGTCAAGTTTTTTTTTCAAATCAAATTTAGTGTTTTGTCTTATATGTAAGCATTTTGCAGTAAACAAGGACCCAGATTGTTTTTGTAAACTTGGGGTTCGTATGAGTTAGTTGTGAAATATATGTAAGACTAGGTGTGTTATGTACATGTACTGTAGATGGATGAGCATTTATGCCAATTACACTATTTCTTTCTTTCTTTTTTGAAATAGTTTTCGTAAAAGTTTTTTTAGTTTCTCACTCTGTTTGTGAGTGAAATTATTATAAGCACCAACAGGAAACTGCCACTTATTTCCTATGGCAAGACATTAATCCATATTCGTTACACTCGACGCACTTGAGGCTAATGAGTACCTGGCAGTATTTTATTCCTTAAAATACTAAATCTCTGATGAAAGGCCAAGTCCACGGTATGTTTGGTACATTACCAAGTAGTATGGAATTATATTATTGAATCGTGAGTGAATATGAGTAGACATAAAAATGCCATTTTACTTGATATTTTGTCTGATCTAAGCTCTAGGAGGGTAATCAGCGTGATACATCAATCAAATAGACTAAAATCTAAGATGTATTCGGTTACATATGGGACAAAGTAGCTTGGATTTGTCCAATAGCAGCTGTGCTAAAGCTGGGGTAATAATACTGGAGCGCTAGGAGTTTCAAGTGTGATGAATAGTGCTATACAAGAATCAATTATAGTAATAGCAAGGAAGATGATGATGATAGTGATGATGATGATAATGATGATGATGATAATGGTGATGATTGTTATTATCATTATTATATAGTAGTAGTAGTAGTAGTAGTAGTAGTAGTAGTAGTAGTAGTAGTAGTAGTAGTAGTAGTAGTAGTAGTAGTAGTAGTAGTAGTAGTAGTAGTAGTAGTAGTAGTAGTAGTAGTAGTAGTAGTAGTAGTAGTAGTAGTAGTAGTAGTAGTAGTAGTAGTAGTAGTAGTAGTAGTGGTAGTAGTAGTAGTAGTAGTAGTAGTAGTAGTAGTAGTAGTAGTAGTAGTAGTAGTAGTAGTAGTAGTAGTAGTAGTAGTAGTAGTAGTAGTAGTAGTAGTAGTAGTAGTAGTAGTAGTTGCAGTAGTAGTAGTTGCAGTAGCAGTATTATTTTATCATTATTGAATTTAATTTTTCAATGAAATTAGTTGATCTTTTTGAAATTGCAGTCCATATGTCGTTAGAAAAGAGGTCCCATGCTATTGAAGGTCAATCACATTTAACGGATGAGAGTAAGTTCTACAATGCTTATGTTACCATTATTATCAGACCCATTATTTGTCATCATCCCACGTTGGTCATACATTGCTCTGGAGATATGTATTTATAAATGCTATATTTATGCATAATTCATGCATAATTCAAAGGGTACATAAGGGTTTGTGTAATCACATTTCAAGAATGGTTTATGTATCTAACTTGACTCTCATCTAAAGTTAATCTTTAAATTTAGAATATGATCAATTGATAGGAAGAGCAGCAGAATTTGACTAGCCACAAGCTATCATCACTTTCAGAAGAACTATAATTTCTATATGAATGCAAGGAATCATATGAAAATCAAATATTTATAATATCTAAAGAACTTACTGATGTTTTTGATAATTTTTTAAAAATTACTAATGGGGATTCCTAACATGGTGTTTGGTTCAGAACTGACTTCATACTATTCGTAAAATGTCCATGTTTTAAGTACATTTATAGTATATTCCAGCAGTTAGAATGCAGATTACATTGTGAAGTTTGAAAAGCCGTAATATGTGTAAGGCCTAACAACGATGTATGCAATCTGCATTGTAATATTCAAGATACTTGAATTGAAATTGAAAACGATACTGTAATTGTTCAGGTGAATGTAAAAGTTTATCACAAGGCACTTGACCAGTAATGTCATAAATTTGAATGCATTATGAGAATGGCCCATTGAATGATGATTCTCAGATTATGATTTTGCTTCTGATAGGAAAAGAATTCTGGTCATGTGACGATGTCATAAAATGGCATATCACGGACGATATATGAAAGGAGGATAGTCACACAACTAACGAAGGATGGTAAATTTAAGTGCGTCTGAGGGCTTAGCAGTTACCATTCATTGTGTGTATTAGATAAGTTAATTTGGGCTTTAACATGCTGGTGATGCTCGAATAACTTCAACAAAACAATGACAAGAGTTAAAAAGATGCTTGATTGAGAAAAATATATATTATGCCAGGATTTTGGTACTTTTACTAAGCATCAGGGATTTGGAGAGAAATATAGCATGGGGAAAATTCTCCCCGACATGGGTTCTGACAAGGGTAATAAAGACATAATATGCAAAATTAACTTTATCCTCTCAAACCGTTCATTATGATGCTGCAAGTTCAGTTTGCTGAACTTTGAACAAGGGAAAATTTCTGCCAAGAATCCTTGATTATGTAGCAATCACCTATCAAACAATATCTTTTTTAGACTTTTAAGTCTTTAATGTATCAAATAAAATACATGTAGAAATATGAACCTGATAGGCTATAGAAGTTAAGTGTCACTAGTTCTGCAGAATACTTAATTTGTTTGAGCAAGAACCATAAGAATTATGTATGTGAGGTTTGCCATGTCCCACTTTACATTTTGGGTTAGAGGTTAGATTTTAAATCAGTGATGGTACATGTAATGCGTGGATGAAAAAGGGAGCTGTGTAATGTGTAAATGATATCATAAATCAACTAATCTTATGAACTATACATGTACATATGTGTCGTTTTGCAGTTTGTCTTTTTTACCTTCTTCTCTCTATCCAATCTTATATGTGATTTGGTGTGGGTACAGTTAGTTCAACATGGTACCCGACTGTGTATTTTTGTAGCTTTATCGTTTCTCATATTAACCTCATGTTGCTCTTGCTAATCTTTCTAAAATCAGAGCCACCAAAACAAGGTACAGTTGTTGATAATTGTGCAGATTTTGTCCATTCTTGTTCATTTATGTATTGTATAATTGTTGCCATTGGTTGCTGCCTGGCAGTGCCTGCAGAACTTTTTATGTGCTTTTACATGCTGTACATTTTGTAGTTAATGTATGTGTCTGTGTAGTTTTGTACATCTGAGTCCCATCATGCTGTAGCAATGTGCACTTTTTTAAAGCCGGTTTTTAATTGCTTGTCATATTTTTCATGCCTTAAAAGATATATAGTTTACATGTATGAGGTTGTGCAGGAGTTAAAAAATTACATTCTTTACAGATTTACAGATGTACTGTTTAAATTGCCAGCAATGCCATTGTACTTTTTAATTCACTGAGCTCCTTGCTTCAATGTCCTTTCTAGTAGTTTGTCAAATTTTGTGAGTTCAGTTGTGCTTGGTGATGGCATGTATATTAATGAGTGTAAACAGTAGTGTCCACTTGTAGCAATTCTAAACAAATTGTTGCATGTCTGTTTTGTAGACGTCTTATGATCTTAATCTTTAAAAGATATAGACACTGAATAATTTGAAGTTCAGTGTAATGTTTGTGTTTACTTCGGTGATGCAATGATTGATGTCTGATATGGCACCAAGTTTTCTGTGCAGATTTATAGTCCTGAGCTAGTAGAGATTGTATTGCTCAGTGTATTTTAGCACTGACACAAGATTATGCACTTCATAATGAATTCATTTCATGCATCAAACATGTGCATTAAAAGTAATCCAATAAAAGTAATCCAATTTTCTCTGATGTCTCATGTATTAGAAGTGTCAGATAAATTTCCCAGAGAATAAACAGAAGCTTTTCATTCATTAAAATGAATTTCTTATCAGAAAAAATTAGAACAGATGTCATGCATTTCCAAATGTCATTTGTTTTTATTAAAAGCTAATAATAAATTTTATTTAAAAAATGCGCAATAGATTTAAGCAACACAAAACTGACAATGGAAGACATAATGATAGAAAGAAAAATTCATGTTGTTTGAGAAAAGGACTTTAGATTTTTGCAATTTGACCTCTATTCTTAGCTTCTTGCTTGAATCCATAAAATACTGAATAGAATGAGTGACTGAGTACTTGCATCAGTCACCGGTATGCTACCTGTATAGCATAATTATGCATAAACATGTCTCATGTATGCTACATAAAGTGCTTTTGTTTTAGACCAATTTCACCATTCAGGAAATCTCTCTGCAACTCCCATTGTACCCTAAATGTATTTTAGATATTTTTTTCTCAAGAATTTTTTTTTAGTATGCAAGGGAGCAAAGTTCAATATTTGGAGCATTTTAATTATAACAAGCTTATGACCAATACATTTTAAAGTAAAAGTTTATAGCAACCATGTAGACAATTTTGGCAATGAGATGCAATGCTGCATTTAGACTTGGTCAAAGGGGGCTGAAACAAAGCAGCAACTAATAATGAAACATTTGTATATCTTACTTTGTTTACACTTCTGCCATAGACCTTTCATAAACCCGCACCAGTCTTTAAGTTTTGAAAGAAAAACAAAACTCTTTGCAATCACAATCAAGTCATATATCTTAGTGATTTCACCGAAGACATATTGCTTCCAATTCATAATAATTTCATACATATTTTTATCTCAAAATACGCAAACTTGAATGCTTATGAATGCTATGCAGACTTGAAAACTAAATTTCAAATCACATCAAATTCTTTATTTTTTATCTTAAAACCACATTGCAAAAATTATAAAGTAATCATAGAAAATAAGAGTTAGCAGAATCATGAGAGACACCCAAAAGGCTTGTTAAATATAACCCCTTAAAAGGGAACATTCAGAGAACAAATTATGAAAAGTCATACTTGGAAATTAGGTCATACAAGAAACATTTGCTCCTGTGATATTTACTCCACATTTTATTTCTCAAAGATTTAGTTTTAGGGTTAGAGTTATGGTCCAGAGTCAAAGGTGGGAATTTGGTTAGTACAGAATACTGACTGCAGAGCATGTGTCACTGGAGCATGTGTTTGACAACTGTACATTGATTTACTGTTTCCTAACACAATACTTTACTTCATGTCGATACGACAGGCAAGGGTGGAGTGTTCCGATCCATCCACGGTGTCGGTGCAGTGATGACAAACATGGTGCTAGGGACTGGTCTACCTAACGCCGGTAGGACTCCCAATCCAGCCAACAAGACCAATAGACTGGATCCAGGCAATAGGGAGGATGAAAGAGTCATGGAAACCAAACTCAAAATCATTCAGATTTTGCAGGTAAATAGTGGTACAGTCAAGTACAGAAAGACCACATTCTTTAGGTTTCCATAGATTAGTTTTTTCTCAAAGAAACATGTACTGAGGGAACCTGTACATAACTGCTTGTGGAGACAGTTTTTCTTGCCCTCTTAAGCAGTCTTTATGTACAGGTTTCATTGTACTTGCACAGTTTTATCTTTTTTTTTTTTTCTTGCAGGGTTACTGCTGTAACAAATCTGTTCAGTCTCTTCTTGAAGTAAATAAATGCAACCACTAAGAATATGACTTTAAAAAAAAAATACAAGTTGTTCCTAGTCAAAGAGTGGGAAAGAGAATGGTAAAGAGAGAGGAAAAAGGAAAGGGGAAAATGGAATGAAGATGGAGAAGAAAATAAGATCCCCTCCCACCCCTTTCCCTCCTTTTGTTAGTGGCCTTGTTAAATTCCATTTTGTCACCTTTCATCCACCAAGTAAGACCAGTATCCCCCTCCCCTATGATGGCAGTGCCCCTAAATGACTGGACCCATGTCATGCCATAGTACCAGTGTTTTTGTTTATTTTTAAGTGAGTCGTGCATGAAAAGCAATGTTACCATGTTAAGGTTTTAATACTGTCTCTCAAACAGTTCATTCTGAACGTCCGACTGGACTACCGCATCTCCTGCCTGCTGTCCATCTTCAAGCGAGACTTTGACGAGACCAAAGATGGCCAGGACCAAGCTGCTCAACCGCAACAGCCGGTCTCGAACCAGAATGGGTCCACCAACTCCACATCCTCCCACATGTCCAACAATACAGGGACAGCAGGAGGAACGGGAACGGGAGGAGCAGGTACAGACCAATCAGGGATCAACCTGGAGGCCATCGGGGATCAGGCGGAAGGCATCTTTGAGGGCCAGATGGATGGGGTGGATCTGGACCTTGATGGGCGAGGGGGCAGGACATTCCTGAGGGTGCTGCTGCATCTGACAATGCATGACTACCCACCGCTGGTGTCTGGTGCATTGCAGCTGCTGTTCAGGCACTTCAGCCAGAGACAAGAGGTGCTACAAGCTTTCAAACAGGTGAGAGATGTGGACTCTACCCATTGTCTCAGGAAACTGGGTGGTTTTTGTATTATGGCTATGAAAAGAAAATTCAGAAATCAATGGGTTGAAAAATGGGGTGTTGGTTGAAAGGATAGGAATCTTCTCGTCACATACCCAAGGCATAATGTTCCGCCCAAATATAGACCTCAGTGGTGTTTGCATTGCAATCAAACAGAATGTCTTGTTGGCTAAGTTTAGCATCCTAACAAGAACCCAAGAGTGTTGTCCTAAATCAAATGTGTTTACTGCTTGTCGTAACTGTCATTGTAATGGGGAAGAAAGGAGGAAAAGACACAGACCAAAGACAAGATAGTGATTGCACTAGTGAAGATGGTAGAATCACTCATTTTTGAGTTGGATACAGATAGAGGTAGAGTGAGAATGGTATTTAAAAAAAGAAATACCCCACACTTACTCTCCTTTGAGGGGACCTTAATTTTTTCTCAATGACATGTTCAATGTCTCACAATCAACCCAGTGTTAACATTTTTCCTTGAATGATGTCATAATCAGATAATGTAGCTGATCGCTATCCTAATTTTTTTTCATTTTTTAACCTTATGTTGATGATGTTGATGTTTTTTCTATTTCGGATGTTAAGGTGCAACTGCTGGTGACCAAGAAAGACCGTGAGAACTACAAGCAGATCAAGGTAGACCTGGACGAGCTTCGCTGCTCGTGGAGAAGTCCGAGCTTTGGGTCTACAAGAGCAAGCTTGACAGGAGTCGCAAGAAGAAAGATGATGACGATGATGATGACAAGAGAAAGAAGTCAAAATCAAAATCAAAATCAAAACTGGTAAGAGGCCCTTGTGTGATACCATGTTTAATGCTCTTTGGTTTTGAAATAGTGGGGGACTGACTTTTCACATCACCGTGCAAACTATGTGACTCAGTTTGAACTGGGAGCCGTCAGTCTGTTTGTAGGCGAAGACAGAGCTGACATTACTGCTCCATCAACTCGTATCTTCCTGGAATGGTACAAGCTAATCATCAAGATAATGAGTAATGTAGCAATTTTCATTTTCATTTTTCATGGGCTCTGTCTTTTGAATTTTAGGCTTAGGAGTGAAAATCCAGATTTATTTCCTTTTTTATCAATCCCCAAAGTGTATACTTCCTGTGGTTTATTTTTTCTCCTCAAAATCATTCACATATCTATGCATGATTATCTCGTATGGTTTCTGCAATATACCTCTGCAGTTATATATCATAATTTTTTCAAAAAAGGATGGAACTTTTTTTATAATGTTTAATAATAAACAATATTCGTATAGCACATGTCACTTTTCAGTCCATATGTACAATATGGTTTTCATGTTGTACAGGCTATATTTTCAGAATGAATGTGTATTGATGTTACCCTCGATATCATGGCTTTCATATTTGTATTATTTTTGTAAAGAGAACAGATGCTATATCTGTATATCGGCCGGTGAGTGTAGACATATCTTCTGCAGATGAATTTCGCAAATTATTTTTTCCTCTTTATTTCCTTATTTTTCATTGACACATTGGCATGGCATCTTTCATTAAAGCTTTTTAATGCTTGAATCTTTTGAGCAGAATTTTGCTGTTGGTGGTTGATCATTAATTTTTTCATTTTTAAAATTTCATTCGAATGAACCATCTTTAGCTTTTACAACTATTAAATTATGTGCTCTTTGAAAATCTCTTTAAGAAATAAATTTTGTCATTACTTCGTACGAGTTCTTTGGCAAATATAGTATGTAATTGCATAGGTTGACCATAGATTAGTCATTTGATATGCTATGACAGTAAACATGTTCATGTACATGTCAATACTGTTACCAGTATTTAGTACGAGTCTTTATCAGGAATTGAATGAAATGGATATGCTTGCTTTTTTGATAAAGTAAGTGAAGTGTTTGCAATTTTACCCCCCAAAATGAAACTCAATCACTTACCCTGCAGCATTTTCTTCAAGCTTGTTCAGACATCTGCTGGTAGTGCTGATTACTTGGTTACCATGACAACACCTCGTGCTGTACAGATATTAGATCTTTCATTCAAACCATTTTCAACAGTTCATGTATCAACAGCAGTTCTGAAGGAACTGTGCTCTAATAAGCATATGTCACTAAGTTAGTATTTTTGAATGCAAGCTTTGAACTCTTATAAGATTGAGATGCAATTTTCATATCCAACTTTCATGTCGACATAATTTACACATGCATTTTTGCACTTTTGCCACAAGAAAAATCAGACTTTGAATAAGAGCAAACTGAATGCATTCACTTTCACCACATGTAAAGCCATACACTATACAATACTTGCTTTCATGCAACGCTATTACCATGAGATCACATGAAGGATAATGAAAGCATAAACATGTACATACACTACCACCGGGCTGCAATGGTCACGGTCAGAGCCTGGTTTACAAACCGAAACAACTCAGGCCTATTTCACTGCTTTCACTTCACTCTCAATACATCATCTTGAAGAGCCATCAGACATTAATTCCTACAAGCTAACGAATACTTCCATGAAAATTTGAACTTCAGAGGGTAAAACAAAGCTATTATGAGATCACTTTTTGTTCAACTCTTTGTCATTTGTTTTCAAATATCTCATGTTTTTGATTGCATGTTCATGATGCTACTTCAATCCTCATTTTTTGCATGAAGGCTATTGGGTGTACGTAATTATTCCTCAATGGGAAATATTTCCTAGAATGACTCCTTCAACATACATGAACAAGATGACTAGACCTTTAGATGTTCATGGTGGAGCAATAAAGCCCATATTGCATTGAGCATGTACTTTTCAATATAGGCTTATTATCAATTAGATTAGGAAGAAGCGTGTAGATTTTTAACATACTCTTATAATCTTATAATCATGTCTGTATGATGACAAGGTTTTGTGAGTTTTTAGCTTTAGGTTACAATTCCTGTCGTACTAGCAGAGTAGTTTTAAAAGCTTCCATGGTGTAATCAATGCTTGATTATTCTCATGAGATAGAGCGCAAGATGAAATGTGCAATCAGGGTTTGTGCATTCATATTTTTGTTGACCCTCAGAAGAGTAGAGATAAAAAATGATGATATGCTATCTGTTAATATATCTTAGATTATGGCAGATTGGTATTTGCAGTAGACAGGAATATGCAATTTTCTATTCACCAGAGCACACTTAGCATTTCATTATTGTCACCCACATATGATAATACTTTTTTTTTGGGGGGGGGGGGCTTTATTAATTGAAAAGAAAAGGTTTCATTCTCATTTTTAACTTTGAAAACATGTCATCATTACACCCAAGGCACTCTAAATGTCTGTTTGTTATTTACAATTAATACAGACATTGGGAAGAGTGATTTTGCAGGAAATACTATTTAACAACAATCATAATAATTAATTGTATGGTTTACTTTTACACTGTGATCTGGGTTATGCAGTCAGTGTACAATCAAGGATATTGGGTGTGTAGTCACAGATAACGTTTCAAAGAGTTCAAGAGTTGGACTATGAGGATCAACTAATACTCTTGTTTTCTATTCAAGCTATTATTATCTAAGATGTGTAGAGTTGAGACAATTTCTTGAACTAAATATTATAATAATCCTTTATTTGTCACCCACCCTTCCTTCATCAGCAAATCTTATGAATTATTCTAATACTGGCATGACATAAAGCAAGCTTGATGACTGAACTGAATTGATGGGGAAAGGGTTGATTAATGTTGTGGATTTCATTGGTTGAAATTTTTTCCTTATTACCAGGTATATATATTTAATACTTACATACTTTTAGTGAGAGATATTTTGATATATTCTTTTCATTTTGTTAGATGAGCCAAGCAAGCAGTGTTGGAGAAGGGTCATCCATCGACCTTGACCTTGGACCTTTAGTTGACCCAACCAGTGCCCGCAACTACAAGACCATTCAACAGGTGGGTAGAAAAAGGATCGTTGTAGATTGTTATTGGAATCTCATATTCTATATTATATGGCTTGTGCAACGTTTTGTAACAAACATTTTTTCCCCTGTCACAGATTTATCTATGTTGACAAAAAATAGACTTGTAATGAAATTCTAATCACAATTGAATGCTTTTGGTAACACTATGTGGTAGCCTAAGTAAAACGGTTGTTGGTATATTCTTTCATCAAAAGAACCTGCTTATCAGGTCATTTAGAGGAATCAGTGAAAAGTAATTGAAAAAGAAAGAAGCGATAAAGATATGATGATAAAGTTAGATTAAGCCCTCACAATACTATTTTGGTTTTTATTTTGTATTTATACTTAAAAAACAATTTGAAATGGAAAGGGGAAAAGAAAAAGGAGTTATCGATATTGAAAAAAAGTTTGTGAATACAATTTTTTAATTTCAATTTTTTTATGGGAAAGTCAGCCTGTTAACACTTTGGTTGATTTCTTTTCTTGTCTGTATATTTGCTCATTTGCCACACATGCATTTTGCACAAAGTTGAGGGAAGGATTGCTTTGTGCAACACAAAGTCTTTGCAAAATTACCCATTTCCAGTCTTGATGGCTTCATGACAACCCTTTCAACACCGATATAGGTTAAATGTTGCACCTGAAACAGAAAAATGATCTTGAAGCCTTTGGTTTAATTATCCCATGATAAATACAATGTGGCACAGGAAGATTATTTATTTGGCATATAAAGAGTCAAAATCATATTACAAAATTCTAAGTTCATGTCCGATCCATACTGTCTTTTGTAGATTCTGTGTCGTCTGAGTGCCTTGTGCATCAATGAAAGCGGTGGAGTAAGAAAGAACAACAAACATGAACAGAGGCTGCTGAGGAACATGGGTGCTCATGCAGTGGTGCTAGAACTCTTACAGATCCCGTTTGATAAGGTAACATGGCAGTTTATTGCCCTTTACAAATGTATTGTTAATGAGTTAAAGACATATATTTTTTTGTATATTTTAGATCTTCAAAATTTGTATATAACTCGATGAAACAATTAAAGAACAAATGAAATGAAATTAAAAAGAAATATTCAGGATATAATTTGTATGCTGTTTAGTTTTACATCAGCTATATTTGAATAGGATGAAACCTTATCCAATTATGACACTATCCAAAAGAGATATTTGTAATACTTTTTTTTCATTCATCAATAAATTTTAACAACTATTATGGAAAGACTTTTGATGGGTTTAAATAGAATTTAGTGAAAGAGAAAGTTCATATTCTGTTCATATTCTGTTCCCCTAGAGGGATTTGTACCTGTGTACTATTCAGCTGAGCAAAGGGTGCCCACTGACCGGAGTACATGAACAAAGCTATTTTACTCATCACCTCAGGTTTGGGTGGGAGCACATTTGGAAGTTGAGTGAGGCTTTCTCCAAACTGTCCCAGTTATTTAGGCTGCTCTACCCCCATATGATTACAACTCGAAATGCTCACATATTTTTCTTGACTCTCTCTCTATCTATCTCTTCATCTCTATCCATCTCTTCATCTCCCTCAACAGGCGGCTGATACAAGGATGTTAGAGCTGTTGCGATTGGCCCATGCATTCCTGCAGAACTTTTGCTGGGGCAATCCATCCAATCAGCTGCTTCTTCACAAACACATACATCTTTTCCTTAATCCAGGGGTAAGAGGTCATACTATTGCCAATTACAATGTATACAAATTTTGAGGCTGTCCTATTTTTTTGTTTGTTGTTGTTTTTCCTCCACTTATTTGTATACAAAATAAGCAAGTACAACTTTTCAATCATCTTTTTAATTTAAAAAATGAAAGAGAGAAACTTGTTATTATCTAGCAGAGCCTGGAAGGACAATGCTAAACAGTAGAGTTGTCAATACTAATCATTTATGATCAGTAATGATTTTCCTTTTACAATCAATTTTTTGTTAAACCTAAAGAAATCATTTTTAGTTTATAAATGCCAATGTTCATTTAGATGTAATATGAAAGATAGAGGATTGCAGAACCATAAGATGATGTATGCATAAAGATAGAAGATTAAAATGCCTAAAAAGGGTTAAGCTACATATATTGTGTTGTTATGACTCTCTCTCTCTCTTATGTTTTGATGAGTAGCTGTTGGAGGCTGAGACCATGAGGCACATCTACATGGACAATGTCCAGCTGTGCAGTGAGGTATCAGAGAAGGTTGTCCAGAGCTTCGTCCATCACATAGCCACTCAAGGCCGTCATGTCCAGTACCTCAGGTTCCTGCAGACCATCGTCAAGGCTGATGGACAGTACATTAGGAAAACACAGGATATGGTCATGTCAGAGGTAAGATATGATTGTGATAGACAAATCTTCAGCTGGTCCTTAATGCCATATTCCTCATGAGGGGGGAGGGGGTCTGTCAGCCCTTTTAGTGACCCAACAAATGCTCTGTCAACTCTTTCTCCAGGCTTTATTTCATCCAGTATATAGGGTTAGGTTTAGGGTTGCAGTTGAGTTTTAGGTTAGGTTAAGGGTTAGGGTTAAGGTTAGTAAAGTGTGTGGTCCAGGGTTTAAGCTGGGAATTTGTAGGATATTGACCATGGAGCAATATAGTTGTTGGAGCATGTGTCATACTATCCCTTGTAATGTCTACAGCCAATATGATACTGAAAAGGAACTAGATGTTCTGAGACATTGCAGATAAGTTACAAAATGTCCTCCCCTAAAACAATCATAGTTACATACCCCTGTATAAATGACATTGTAAGATTCTTTAGGTAATCCTTCATCATTGTTACTGTTAACAGTTGGTGAGTGCTGGAGAAGATGTTCTTCTGTTCTACAATGACAAATCCTCCTTCAACTCCTTCATCAACATGATGAGGATGGAGAGGGAGCGCATCGATGATTCCAGCCCCTCCCAGTACCACATCCATCTCGTGCAGCTCCTGGCATGCTGTACAGAGGGCAAGAATGTCTACACGGAGATCAAGTGCCATTCTCTCCTGCCGCTGGATGATATCGTCAGGGTGGTGACGGATATTGACTGTGTACCAGAGGTGGGTAGTGAGATGGAGGATACTGGTAGGATAGGGGGGGGAGAGAAGGGAAGGGAGAACAGGGGAGGAGGTGGTGGGAGAAGGGAAGGGGGAGGGGGAAGGGAGGAGGGGAGAGGAATGCTGAGGGGAGGGGAAAGATGATGGGAGGGGGAAGATGAGGGGGAGGGGAGAAGGAGGAGGTGGAGGGGAGAAGGAGGAGGGAAAGAGGAGGAGGGGAGGAGGAGGAGATAGGGAGCAGGGTAATGATAAACATGGTGGAATGGTGTTAATGATGTTGATAATCAAGAAGAAAAGGAAGAAGATGGGGAGGAGGAGGTTAATGATTGTTTTTGATAATAGTTACTTAGCTCATTTCTTGATATGCATTTTCTATTTTATTATATTATTCAGGTCAAGAATGCTTACATCAATTTCTTGAATCACTGCTATGTGGACACAGAGGTTGAAATGAAAGAGATATATACCAGCAATCACATGTGGGATCTCTTTGAAAACTTCCTGGTTGATATGGCATTGGTAAGTCCCTAGTAAATTTAAAAAGTGGGTGCATTGTGGTAAAGAAGTTCATTCACTTGACTCTCATTCAAAAGGATGCATTTCAAATATCTGCCCAGTGCATATGTCTTTAGATGGGGGCATTTTATTGATAATTATCTCTCTTTACCCAAGTATTATTATGGGTAACTGGCAGGATCGATTCCTTTGAATGCACTGTACACCATTTAAAATCAGTTTGTTATTAGCATGAAATACATATCAGTATATAGATTCAACAAGATTTGTTTGCAACTACATGTACACCTGGAATAACATCTGTAAATTTTATTGCGATCTGGAATGATTTATTATTATATGATGAGTATTTGGGAGATTATGAGATAGTATATGATCTGACAAGTATTAGCATAGAATGAATAGATGTATTTTCATTAGTATTGAAGAAGAAAAGATTTCACCCAAATCTGTATTTATTTAAAAATAGAGTTAAGTATTTATTCACTTTGTTTTGTGATTGGAGGTATGTAATGCAACAACAGACAGGAAACATACAGACATCATGCTTGAGAAGTATGTTACAGAGACTGTCATGAACATCATCACAACATTCTTCAGCTCACCATTTGCTGATCAGAGCACAGCTGTACAGGTGAGCCAAGCCTCGACTTTGTTCTTATGATGGGCAGGATACGCAGCCTTTGAATAACGCTTTTAAGCATTGTATGTAGTTTAAAATGTTCAAACTAATGATATTTTATCACATGAAAAGCTTATCCTTAGTTTTAAAATTCAAAATGGATTCATAGATCGTGAATTTAGACAAAATGGAGAAAAGAATACTGCATACCTCATATCCAAGGGAGTATGTAAGAATATGTGGCCACCTCTTGATAAAGGCCACCGGTCTATTGTGGTAACTTGAGTCATCTCCTAGGAAGAAGTGTGTGATGTAGAACCTGTCTAGAAAGGCCATATATAATTCATGTGTGATGATAATAACACAGTGAAAATATAAATTTTGTTGAATATGAAAATGCCATCTGAAGAATTAGAAATGAATTTTTAATGAGTTGATAGTTGTATATATTTGTATTTAAAAAAACTGTATTTCTGTTTTGGTATTTATAAATTTTTAATTATTATAATCTCATCCAAACATTCATTTTCCTACAGTCCCACCAACCCATGTTTGTGCGTCTGCTGCAAGGTGCATTCAGGGTCTCATTGTGTCAGTGGTTGTCGGGGCAACAGAAGTACCATGTAGAGAACTGCATCAAGACTCTCACTGAAATTGGTAGGTTTCATTTCTGATGCTGATAATCAATAGATCTTTCATCGTGAAATTTGTTTTGTTAAGGTGTTGTGGTTCCGGGGATATGTGATTGAAAGCTAGATTTACTTGAATCTCAGCCACGACACCTTGCTCCATAATAACTTTTTCCAATGGGGGACTGGATGGAAATTTTTAGGGTGTGTGTACATGTGCAAGACATTCATCTATATTGCCTTAACAGAAAACAAAAATCGGATACGAGATTGGATGCAAATGCATTTGGTGCTCGGTGAGATAACATTAGGTATTGATTAGAATGGTAATCAGAAAATTAGATATTTGCAATGCATCTATGCCGTACTGAAATGAAATGTGTGTGTCGTAGCTATAGAGGAATTTTTCTAAATTATTCTAAAGTGCAAACACCCACAGCATGTGCTATTCTTGTTTATTCATGGCCAGATTAGGCAGTCTTCATTATACCCAATTATTAAACTTATATCTGGTTGCTATTTTTTCTTCAATTTATCTTTCAATAAAAGCAGCTGGTGCAGAAAATTTTGTAACTCCTGCTTGAGTACATTTTTTGGAATTCCCACAGCCAAGGATAGTGACATTGCAATCTATGTAGATGAACACCATAACTGCAGATATATTGTCTAGTTTGTGCTTGTGCTAAGTTTATTTTTAGTACATTTTATTTGCATCCTCCTTACAGCCAAGAACCGAGGCATTGCCATCCCTGTAGACCTGGACAGCCAGGTGAACACCATGTTCTCTCGATCTCAAACCCTGATGAAGCACACCCGTCATTGGTTGAGTCAAGGGAGGCTGAGAAGAGACTCTATGATGGCCATCTCCAGAGACTACAGAACTATCATTGAAGGCTTACAGGTAAGTAGAAGAGAAGCAGTTGTAACACTGGTGATCCCATGTTTGCTTTGGCCACAATTGCTGTGGGCCTTCTGCTGTCAAACATAGGGAAAGGGTCAGGGTTGCTAAGGGGTTTTAGGGATCCGGTTAGGCCCAAAAAAAAAAATCATTTGGTTGTCCTCAACCGCCCGCTCCTCATTTTCGGCCCGCTCGTATTTTTTTTTTTTTTTTTTTTTTTTTTTTAAAGAATATACATTTATTTTGGAGCAATTTTAAACGCCAAACATACCATTTGATGCATGTTGCAAGGATCAAAATGTGTCCCGTCGCCAATTTGGTCCTTTTAGTACGCAATTATGTCTTTAATAGAGATGAGGAGGGAGTTTTCGGCCGGATGGCAGTTTTCGGTAGGTCCGTTGTATGCGTGATAGCATAATACACATATCACACACATACAAAACATATCAGAGTCACAGGAGAACCACATTTGCAATAGAAAATGTATCCTTAAATATCACATTTTAGCGATGTAATCGGCAGTCCCGCTACCTGAATCTGAAAAATCGAATATCTTACGCGTGTCTGTTAGGAAGATGGGTACCAAAACCTGAGCTGTATTTCAAGTATTTTTCAGATTTAGATCACTATTTTTCGTGTATCGCAAGATCAATAGTGTCTCCCCCACGTATTAAATCATTGCAGCCGGATCACCACAGGGATAGTTTTTGGCGCCGCGAGCTCTGGCGTGGGATACCTGCTCCGCCGCACGAACAAACGATGCGCTGGCGAACGAACAACGCGCATGCGCGCTCCTATAGACGACGTACGCTTTACATGCAGACGAAAACTGCCTCGCTATAGCAAAAACTACCTCAGAAACAGCGAAAATAAAAATGAATATTGACGTGGCAATTCATGATTTTTGGTCGGGATTCTTTTTGTGTTTAAATAATAATAATATTGGCTTCATGATTTGAACAGAAAATGAAAATAAATAGGAAGTAATGAGTCCATATGGAGAAGAAAACAAATGGAGAAAAAAAAAATCCGCCCGCCCGCCCCTACTCCAGAAAAGCAATCGAGGACAACCAAACAATTTTTTTTTTTTGGCCTTATGGTGAGTCGGACTATCCGTGCAAAACAGGAGCTTAGCATTTGGTGTATTCCAGGAAGGAATACATTGCCCCGCAGACTCATCTTCTTCTTCCCTCAAAGTACAGTCCACCACCGGGTATATTGTACTACATTATGTTAGGTGCGGTGTGATGTACGAGAGACAGTATCAAATCTTTGCCATCACCCAAGGACTATCCACTCATTGAAAGCCTATTGACTTGTTTTAACATAGACATACATATTTGTGTGTATAGTGTCTTCAAGGCTTGCTATTCTGTTTTCCGATTTACTTTCTTTCAGGACATCGTATCGATTCTTGAGGATCAGTTGAGACCCTTAGTCCAGGCGGAGTTATCTGTGCTTGTAGATGTGCTACACAGACCTGAGCTCCTCTTCCCTGACGGTACTGAAGCCAGACAGAAGTGTGAGAGCGGAGGTTTCATCAGCAAGTAAGTTGATGTTCCATTGAGTTTGGTTTGAGTGGGACTTTGGGTGGATGGTAAAGAATTATATACTCAGACCTAAGCTACTTTTTCCTATCCCATCCATACTGAAGCTAGACAGAAATGTGAGATTGGAGGCATTATCAGTGGCTTAACTCGAACCGGGAACCATGTGATCCACAGTCCGCTGACGTATTCACTAGACCACGATACCTCTGCAAATAGAAAATCAAATAAAAATCAAATCATCTCTATTGGATTAAACTCTCACAGATTGATCAAGCACACAGAGAAGTTGTTAGAGGAGAACGAAGAAAAGCTTTGTATCAAAGTGCTGCAGACACTGAAGGAGATGATGACTGTTGACATCAACTACGGGGAGAAGGTGAGTAAGGGGTCAAAAGGTCAAAGGTCAGGTTACATGTTCAATGTGTTGGGAGAAAACATACTCCTTAGAATGCCTACTGTGCAGTGAGAGGAAATAAAGGTGAATCATCATTTCTCATGTGTTATATGCTCAAATCTCAACTCTTCTGTTGACAATTCAGGTAATGCAAAGAATAAAAATTATTGCAAATGTTATAGACCTGTTTGTTTTGTTTCCTCATATTGAAGATGTAAACAGACCTTTGTTCCATACACACCCTTTTTGGGCTTCTTCATTTTTGTATTTATTTATTTTTAACATTGGGAACAAAATGAACCATTCCCCTCCTTTTTATAATCGAAAGGAAATACAGGCAACATTATCTTTTAGGCATACTTGTATTATGCATGTTACTGTCATCAATATACAGTGCTCATTAAAAATGCTGCCATGCAACCATTGTTTAACTCTAAAGAAAATGCAAAATAGTTATCAAGTATTAAAGGGATCCTGTAACTTTGTCTCAGATTCTGAAACAAAATCTTGGATTTAGCTCATGCTGCAATGATAATTATAAACCTTTAGGTCAGTCAGGAACCCCATGACTTTTACAAGCCGATCGCCTGTCTGATTATCAAGATATTTATGATTGGAAATCGAAACCAAATTTTGCGTTTTCCTAACGGTTTTCATAACACTACAGTCGATTGGGGAAAACGAGTATGGTAAAACCGGTCACTCAAAGATTTTTACTTTTTGAGGCACTTCTTGATCATTTTGAAGCTCGATTTTTTTAGGGCTTCAATATTACACCATATCACAGACACTGATAACACGTAGGGCGTGCATCTCAGATTTAACATTGTTAAACGATGCCTTTAAGGAAAAGAGGGTGATCTTATTCAGAATTATTCTTCTTTTGTTTGTTTAGCACTTGTAATAATGAAATATTTATTTTTTTGATTGCCAATAAAGTGTAGACTAAAATAAGTTATCAAGTAAGCAATGTTAACAATTTTCTTTCCTATTTCCTCCTTATTGAGGATACAGTTTTCATTGTTCAGGTTGAAATGTAGGGAATAGTTACAATAGTTGAAGAGGAATTTCATAAATTCAGTATTACTTCTTAGTTCTGACTCCATTGTTTTATATCTTATTCTAAAATTACACAAAATGGATGATCAGCAGTATTCTTTAGAGTTTAGATTAGATAAACCTTTTTCTAAAAGTGCCCACATATTTGTTATCAACCCGTTCATCTACATGTCTACACACTGTATGTGAACCCACAATTATATAGTTGTCCATATTCTGATATGTCTACCTATATATTATATAACCGTCACTTATGCTTATGTCTCGTTACATGATCTTGTCTGCGTCTATAAAGTCAACTGCTTATTCACTTTTATATGCAAAATTCCACCACGCAAAGACTTTTGATGAACCGCCACCCAACTTGACCAAAAAGCAACAAGAAGACGCTTCCCGGGTAAGATTAAATGGTTGATGTACACAAAGGGAACGGTTCTTTAAACCTGACGCTAGCCATACATACAATGGGCTATTTTCCATCTAATTTGGTCCATTTGTTTCCTAAGCAAGCATGAAGCTCTATATTTGTCTTGTATTCTGTCAGTGCTTAGATGAAAGTCTCTGCTTCTCTTTGATGTGACTTTTCTTATGATCCTCATTTACGCTTTGAGTTATTTGTTGTGATAGATAACCATCGCTTTAGAGCTTGTGGGTTGTCATTGGTTAATGCGCTAGCTTTGCGATCTCGACTATCATGTGCATACTTTTTGTAATGTATATATCTTCTGCATTCTTCTTTATCACTGTTTTGTTTCCATTGCAGAAGAGAAAAAGTAGTAGTGATTCGCGGCCTGATGTATGTATGGTAGGAACAGGGGTAGAGGGATGTCATATCTAATGTAGAGTATAGTCGTGTATCCATGGTTACCGTAGTTTGTAGTGTGAATGAGATATTTGCATACAAATCACCTATTGAATGATCTTACTCAAAGCAATTCACAAACTATATTGTGACACACAACTGATACATTTGCGCACGTTCCTACACTGACCAGCACCTCGTAACAGATAATCTCATTGCGTTTTTGTTTATACCAACATATTCAGATTTTATGTGTATACATTTGTATTTAAATATCTTACTTAAAGTTAAATTTAAGGGATAAGGGGAAAATTATTCCATATCATGTGCCATTGCTTCTCAGCTTTATAGATCCATTGCACAGTAGATGTAAGAAGGCAGCCTAACCCATACAAACCAAAATAATATGAGGAATTAAGATTATACAGTTATAAAATCCATTAATAACAATCACAAATTGAACAAGTATATTAAGTAGTATAGAAAGCACACAAATACGTACATGAAACCAAGCTTAAAATCATACACATGTAACATTTGATTCAGAGTATGTAATTGGGATTTGTTTATATAACAATGTTGTATAAATTGAGTTTCTATCTTTACTGTTATATATTTGTAAGCTGGACTTTGGCAATGCATTATTCTTGTGAGTTTATGAATATCGTTTAGCAAAATGCATCACAGATGGATTATCTAAAGGCTACTATTTTAACTATTCCTTTTCTTATTTGATATGGAAAGACATATATTTTTATAAAAATAAGTGAATTTGAAGCAGTAAAATTGAGCAGTAGTTCTCATTTGTTTGCTAGATGGTTGACCAATTGACGCTAATCTAATGTTAAATTTTCCTTTTTTATTATTTTGTAAACCCTGTACATAACAGATTGTTATTGATGCTATATAACCAACAACAACAACAAAAAAAGTTTGATGTGTTTGGCCGTGAAGAATAAAAAAATTGTACTTTTTGCTTTGACTTTCTCTTGGCATCTTTAAAGATTTATATAGCTAGTGAAAATGTGCAGCACGTTCGGTACATGTTTTTCTTCAGTTTTATGCTACTCATAAATTATTGCCATTCTTTTATCCTTTTAAAAAGAGGTAGGGTTTGCATCCTAAAAGTGTGGAAGATTTCATTTCAGATTTGATATAAGCATTAGGTAGTGGACTTAGATTTATGTGTGAAATACCTTTCAGTTTTTCCATTTTGTTAAACCTTGACATTGACTTTATATTCACCTCTCAAGCTTATGCTCATTTTTGACCTATACAAATCACTTTGATTTAAACTTTTTTACCGTGTGTTTAGTTCTAGATAGCTTCATCGATTTATAGGTACATGTACTTGATAGTCAAAACCATCAAATATGGAGCAGATTTTCAAGTGCACATGGAATTTTGTTAATCACTTTCATTTAGTCCTTTGTAGATTACCTTTTTTCTGTTGACAGGCATCTGACATTACAAAACTTGAGAAACACAAAACACTAAAAGTACCGAAAATATGACACAAAAGTGCTGGTCTTGGTCGTCAGCTGAGCAGCACCCTAAAGATTGGAACAGATTTCAGAGTGAATGTGTACCTCCAAGTATTTATTTTGATGTATTCCATGGTAGATGATTTCTTCCATTCATAGGCACCTAATACCACCAACTATTAAGCACAGTTCAAAATGAAAGTGTATGGCATTGCAAGTCGCTTTGGTTTTATCCCATGTATTTCCTTCCATAACTAGAGAAGCAATACCATGAAATTTGGAGCTCATTTTCTAGCAAAAACTGACCATCACCAACCAATTTTTGAATTATTCCATTGTAGATGGCTTCTTCTATTTATAGACACTTGATACCACCAAACTTGAGAGCGCATTTCCAAATGAAGGTTTGACCTTTGACCTTTGAATGCTGAACTTTAGATGAATATGGCATTGAATGAAGGAATTAATTCTTACTCCATCCCCTACTGCAAATCATTTTCCTGCACTGATGTTATGTGAATGGGAATGGCCTTTTTTCTAGCATGTTACTTTAACTTTAAAAGATGCCCATAACAAATTAATGTCTTCTAAAAATTTCAATTCAATTCAATTCAATTCAATTCAAATAATTTTGATTTTTCAATAACTCAATCAAAACATGAAAAAAATGACATTTGCAATATAACATAGAAAATGAAACTTATTTATTATTATACAATATTAAATGGCGATAAGTAATCAAAGTAGTTTAGAATACAAGATATATAAGCATAATATTATCATAAATTAAGTAGAATTTTAAAGAAAATTGACAAATCCACTAAAAATGTAAATGGTTGTGACTGCAAGGCTCTATGCAGCAGTCTCGACAAGAGATGGTTTTGTAGGGAATTCCTACACTAGCAAAATCCTTCATTATAGACATTATGTGCATTGTGGGACCACAGGAGGATCATGAGAATGAACACACAACCTTTGATTAAAATCAAGGGAGAATTAAATTGTTCTGATCATGTTTATGAACTTTTCTTTTATCCATTAGCATGACCTTTCATTATTTTAGCATCTTGCCCTTCATTATCATTATTTGCTGTCACTTTGTCTTCACTTGAAAAAGAGTCTATTAAGAAATTACTCTTGAGTGGAATTTAATTTGTTTGAAATCAAATGACTGAAGATAGTGAAAGCATGTGTTTTTGCATGTATTATATTGGCATTAAGTTTTATTTTGTCTTGAGCATGCTTGTCTTTATGGATCATTCTTGAATACCAGGTATAGAAAAATAAGAACATATACATATTAGATGTTGATATGACAAATGGGATTGTAGGATGATGCCCTAGAATACACCCCAACTACACTTATACAGTAAAAATATTAATGATAATAATTAGATAAATTTTTATAGCACAGCTACTATACAAATATACTCTACTACGCTTCGATGAAAACAAAACTCCCCACAGTGCTACTTTACAGACCCACAATGAAAAAAAACATTTAAAAGCTCCTGAAAAACAAGTGCGCCTTCAACAAAACTTTGAAGACAGCAACAGATGAGGCTTTTCTTATATCTAGTGGTAGTGTATTCCAAAATTTGGAGCAGCACAACTGAAAGCGCAATCTTGAAGAGTTGCTTTAGTTTTTGGTTGAGGTAGCTTTAGAAGCAGCTTATCCTGAGTACTTTGTAATTTATGTGCATATGAATGTGATTTAAAAGATAATAATTCAGAAAAATAATCTTAGGACTATTAACCCCCTAAATACCCCCTGATCAATGACACTCTTAACTCTTAACTAGAATTACCATCTCATTTCAACAATTACTCCCAAGACAAATATTAAGTTCATTACCCTCCCTTATAGTTTTTCCAAGGGATAGTTATCTGAGAGGTAACTGGATAAGTTTAATTTACTTGGAATGATAATACGAAAGTTATTTTATCATTATGGCATGCTAGTGAATATTTTTGTTTTGATTTTCTTTTATTAATTGTTTGCATTAAACTCATTTACAGATATAATGACACTTTTTGAAGAATGATTTGGTTGTTGTAGATATGTTTACAAATTTCCTTGAATGACTTACATTTTCTGAATTCTTATTCTTCGTATTATGCATATATTACAATTTTTACATCTTACATGTGCAATAATCATTATTACTGAATATAGTTCAGTAATGATTTTTACATTGTGATGTCTGTAGATGTTGTAGTTTCAAAATGTTAGTATCCTTTCTATGCAGATGAAGTGAACATGAATTGAATTTAGAAGATTTTAATTGGAGTGCTGCAGAAAATAATTATCTTGTAATTGCTGCAGTAGTATAGAACACATTATTTCATTAATATTCCTACCTTAATTTCATACTACTTTGCACAGCAGTGGGTCCATCGGGCACTAATCATAAGACTTAGATAACAAGCTTGTGAAATCACCTTCATAGCCAGTACAGTAGTAGAGAGATTTTCAAACTCAACATCATGCTACTGTATGATTGAGTGAAGATATAATTATACTTTTGCAGCTTATATATTATTGCTTGCAGTTTGAGTCAGAGGCATAACAAATAGCTTTGAATTTTGCCACATCACATAGCACTCTATACTTTAGAATGGCATAAGTTATGATGAGGTATTTGATTTTTCATTGGGTTATACTCTTACTAATATTCTATGATGCACAAAGCTCAATTTTCAATAGGCATTACTGTTGTTTGACCTTTTGTTCTGCCAAACCAACCCCCAAAAAAAAAAAAAAAAAAAAATTGATCTTATTTACAACATTTTATTAGACTTGTATATTTAGAAATATGTGCCCTTTTTACTTGAGATTCTAAAATGTTACTGGTGAAGATTGATCCCTTGAGACGCTGATGACATCAGGGTAAAGATACAGGAGACTGTAATCAAAAACTTGCCTTATGAAATTTGAGTTGGAAATTAATTATAATTTTTAGTCTGTAATCATTGTAATCAGAATGTAGCAATGGGTGTTGACTCATTTCGGGGCAGGAACTGAATATTATGATGCTTAGTTTATTTATGTGTCATGGACACTGTACGTGTGACAATAGTCGACTGAAGTTAGCCGTTGCAGGTTACATATGTGGAAAATTGAAAAAGTGGTAGGGATCTTTATGGAGTCACATTGAAGTGATGGTCATCAGAAAATGATTATTTGTTAAAGACTCCAGTTTTTAAATATGAAACAAAAAATTGTAGCTTGTAGAGCGTTTTAATTGAGTTTTTGTTAAACCCTTGAGAGATTATTGGTTAGAAATCAGACACAGCAATTTTCACATCCACTGTAAATGTACCATGACACAAAATTGCACAGCAAAATGTGTTGAAAGAATGTTGCTTAATGTGAGCAGTTCTTGATTTGTATTGCTAGAAGAAACAAATGTGTACCTGTGATGTTTGCAAATGTATCATGTGACTCATTTGTTTAATTTTTGTATCATATTACATTATGTTTTTTGTTCATATTTTTTATTGATTCATTCATTTATTTGATTAGCCCTTTGGTACTAAAGTTGCGGGAAGATAGTGGGGAAAGCATAATAAATCCTTTATTAATTTAAGCCCCGGTCACAAATGCCATTACGAACTGCTACGAACGCCGTACGAACGATTTTCAGACAATGGAAATTCGGGAAGACAATGGAAAAACGGAGATTCGTACGAAATTATCGTTCGTACGGACCTTTGTGACCGTAGCATAAGTATAATAAAGTGTTAAAAGTGTTGACAGTAAAAGCTATAAATCACATTAATTTTTAATTGGTAATGCAAATAAGGCCCTAACTTATTTAGTTGAACTATAAGCCTATATAAATTTAAATGGATGATATTTCCCTCCAGCACCATATTGAGTTTATGGTACTGTACACATTGTCTATTATTGAACATATGTTGACTTTGGAAAGTAGGAAAAGTATTTACACTATAATTGTAAGTTTTGTAATTGAAGGATATAATTTGATTGGTACATGTACATGTATTGCATTTTGCAATCACAATTTTAGTTACCATTCACTAATAGAAAGACCGAGATAGAGAGAGAGAGAGAGAGAGAGAGAGAGAGATTCAAAGAAGAAAGACAAAGCATCCAAGAATCATTATTATTATTAGGAAATGTTATGTAGGGCTCACAAATAGGTAGAAAGGTTGTTTTACAAGTATTGTTATACTTGAGAAATTGTGCACATTCAGTATATAAATACATTATGCAGTATACTGTATAACTCTTGAGGTTTGCTATTTTTCAATGTCAGATAAACATTGATAAGCAAAGCACTTGTAGGAATGCACGTATGTGTATTGAGGTCCCTCACGCCACCTGTCCATACTTTATTAGAAAGAAATAGTCCATGCACTTTGTTTAGTTGACACAAGACATCTATCCTTTTCCAATCCACAGGGCGAGAACCTGCGGCAGTCCCTCCTCTTCCGTTACTATGGCAAGTCCCACCCCCACTACACCCGGGAGAGTGAGTCCACCCATCATCACCACCACCGGATGTCCACAGTCGTCGGCCCTGGTAACGCTGGCCACATGATGCTAAGCAGGGCGGAGCTGACGCTGGCCATGGTCCAGAACCAGCTGGACCAGCAGGGAGCTTCCATCCTGGTGATAGACTTGGTGGTGAGGAACAGCAGTAACAGGGTGTTCCAGGAAAGTGTGGAGCTGGGGATAGCTCTACTGGAAGGTGGCAATCCTAATATTCAGGTATGACCTTCCTCCATCTTGTGTCAGATGGTTAACTCTCATTGACTACTGAATCCTCTAATCCCCCTAGGCCTAATACAGGGACCCACCCGGTTCCTGTAGGCAATGGGTTAAGTTCTTCTCATTCAGTTGTTTCACCTCTGCCAGTTAAAATTCATTTCAATTTGCTATTCAACTCCTTGATTTTTTTCCTTCCATTCCATTTACCACATATTCAGTATGACTTCTTCCATCTTGTGTCTGGTCAAGTTCTCCTCATTCATTTCTTGCTTCACCGCTGCCATTTGTACTATTCTTGATTTTGCTTTTTATCTCCTCTTACTTTGTCTATTTTTCTATTTACAACTTTTTGCCATTTATTCTTACCCGTTCACTTCTGAATACCCTCTTCCCCCAAAGGCTTGATGCATGAACCACTCGATTCATGTAGGCAATTAATGGGCAAAAATATGCTTTGAAAATCAATTCAAGTTATGCTCATCTATCACTTGTTTCAGCCTTTCTACTTGTAATGCTGGAGATTCCCTTTTCAAAGATTTGGTGACTGTCTTTACCAATATACTATTTTAGAGTGGGTTCAAAACGTATGTGTATAATATTTTTTCTTAATGTCCATGAATACTGAGAATACAAAATGTAAATATGATAAAATATATATGTTTTTATGTTTATTAGTTGATGCAAATTGTAATGCTTCCCTATTCTGTAACATGTCTGAACTGTGAGTTCACATCATAAACATTCCTCCCTCACAGAAATCCATCATCAAGCATCTCTCGTCAACGGATAAGAAATCAGAGCGTTTCTTCAAGGTGTTCTATGACAGGATGCGAGATGCTCAGGCAGAGATCAAAGCCACGGTAACGGTGAACACCGGGGAAGGCATCACAGGGAAAGCAGCTGATGAGAAGGAGGCTGGAGGAGCAGGAGCAGGAGCAAGCAAAGAGAGTTCTCTTGGAGGCCATCAAAGGAGAAGTAAGTTGTGCTTGTTTTTATTCTTTCATTGTGACCCTTGGGGGAGGTGGGGAGGAGTTGCTGTGGTATATTGGTTCATTTCCTTGACTATTACTTGAGAGGTGGGGGGGGGGGTTTAAATCCGAGACTGGTGCTAATGCACTTTGGCAAGCCATTAAGTACCATTTGCCACCAAGGATTCATATGTTGTAATTTGCTAATTGTTAGGAAAAATACCCTTGGATGCATGAATTCCTCATCATCGATGCTGGGCTAATGCCAAGATAATGCTATATTACTGTACTTATTCAATCCTTAGAAGAATAGGAAGATCCAGAATGAGATTGAATGACGAAATCAAAGATCTACACAAATGTGTTCTTCCTCTCTTCATGTAATGATAAACATTATTGAGATCATGAGCTGTCAGTCATGACTGACCGATCAAACCAGGCTATTTAAGGAATCTTCAAGTGCATACAAATTTTTCTTTCCTTAGAATGGATCATGAGTTGAAAATTCATATATTCATATCATTTTTGCTTTTACTATTGTCATGACTCCAGTACGAATGCACAATGGTTCTATCAGTGATGACCTGAAGGAACAGCTTGTGGATGCTGCCCTCCATACCAGCAAAGCCTTCTCTGCTCTGAGAAAGGGACGAGACGACGAGCTCGGGGAGAGGGGTGGTATTGGGATGACCAACATGGATGCCTTAGGTCAGATTGAGAAGAACAAGGATGATGAGAAGGGTCTGATGAGTCCAGAGGTCACTATCATGGAACCAATCCTCAGGTTCTTACAGCTCATGTGTGAGAACCATAACAGAGATCTCCAGGTGAGCAAGAGGATGATGATCATGATGATGATGTTGTTGTTGCTGTTGGTGGTGGTAGTGATAATGATGATGATGATGAGAATAATGATCATGATGATGATAATGCTGCTGCTGATAGTGGTGGTGGTGATAAGGATAATGATGATGGTGATGATGATGATAAATGATAAAGTTTACTCATGTTATTCTACCATTTGGCATGTTGCAAACTCTTCTTGTATGTGTTAAGATGTCTCATTGTATACTAGTTTCTATGTATGATCTTTATGGAATGTCTCATGCGCATTTTTGGCCAAAATGTGAACTGACAACAATTATAAAATCATGACATCGTACCCCTAATTCCAGAACTTTTTGAGGCATCAGAACAGCAAGACCAACTACAATCTAGTGAGCGAGACTCTGCAGTTCTTGGACTGCATCTGTGGAAGCACCACTGGAGGACTAGGACTGCTAGGATTATACATCAATGAGAAGAATGTCACTCTCATCAATCAAACATTAGAGAGTCTCACAGAATACTGCCAAGGACCTTGCCATGATAACCAGGTTTGTGATATTTATTACTGATAGAAAATATTATTTTCATATGTGTAGATCAAATTTATAAGTTGTTTGTGAAAACAAAAAATAAATGAATACAATACTTTTTAATCTGTGGAAATATTTTGTTTTTTCAAAAGATATGTACTTTATATTCCATTATCTTTTCCTTCTGTGGTGTGATGTAAATAAATAGAAACTTTCAATTGATATTGTATAGTCAAAGAAGGGTCCATGTTGTATACAGGAAATGTAAATATTTGTTTGTAAATGTATCTAAATGTACCTAATGAGTCTTGAACATGCATTGAAGAATTTTGTTTTCATCTGAGGCATCCATCACACTCCCAGATACTGGAGTCCATGCAGGCTTCATGATTTAGGTTCAGATGATGTGTATGGGAAGTAATGTTATATTGACATCACCATTCATGTTAACACAAATTCATCTGATTATTATCGTTCCAATCTTACCTTTCTACAGAACTGTATTGCTAACCATGAATCCAACGGGCTTGACATCATCACAGCACTCATCCTCAATGACATCAATCCACTCGGCAAGAACCGCATGGATCTGGTTCTTAAACTCAAGGTGAGAGCCATGTGACCTGCTATTTATGCTATATATTTGACTACCATATGAAAAGAGTTGCTTCATTTCAATTGTCGCTGTCACTTGTAGAAATGAAGAAAATAAAGTAAAAACTTTAGACAACCTGAGAGTGGAATGAACGACATGTGAATTGTAAGTGTAAGTTGTAAGAAAAAAATTCTAGATATGAGTGAGAACTGTTAGTTTATCAAGAATTTGGAGAACGATCTGAATCAGTTACATTTTTCTAGTCACTCTACTTTGCACTGTATTGTAATTGATGTAGAACTGGGATTAGTTTATTGCAGCTCTTCTTTATGAAGATGGTGCCTCTCTTACATGTACATGTTAGTGCAGTAATTGTGACAGATATTACAATGTACATGAATTCACATAGATTCACATTTTCTTTCTTGCTATTTATACTTCTCCAGAATAATGCATCTAAACTGCTCCTGGCCATCATGGAGAGCAGACATGACAGTGAGAATGCAGAGAGGATCCTTCTCAATCTAAGTCCTAAACAACTGGTAAGTACACGATATGGGAGAATGCTTGTGTGCCATTGATAGAATATTTTTTTTTTTGTTCCAGAAAGCAATTGATAGTTTTCTTTACTAATGAGAGATATACTAAGACAAATTAAATTGTGTATGTTGTGTGAAATATGTAATAATGACCCAAAATGGCATATGAATGCTCCATGCTACCAGGGGAGCACATAAACAAAATCATCAACTAGGCAAGTATATTCATTCTTCTTCATTAAAAAGGATGGAGAGTTGCATATGTTAAAATAGAATCCTGTTTTATTTTCTGCATGCCAATTTTTTAGTTCCACAATTTGATGTTGATTTTGATGTTGATTTTGTCTGTCTTAGGTAGTATTGATCAAACAAGCCTACCAGCAAGAGGATATGGAGTTGGATGAGGATGTGAAAATTAGCGATGGTGATGGTGGTGGTGATGGTGGTGGTGGTGATGATGATTATGAAGATGATGATGTTGATGATGATGGTGTTTAGGAGGAGGAAAAGGAGAAGGTTATGATATACTGATTACATAACATTATTTTTGACTGTGATTAGTACTTTGAGATTGATTTTGTTTGTCATAGGTGGAGATGATCAAACAAGCCTACCAGCAAGACGATATAGAGGTTAATGAGAATGAAGAGATTGGTAGTGATGATGAGGAGGAGGATGAAAAAGAAGAAGAGGGACATTATGATATACATATTGTAAGAAGTTTGGTGGCGATGACTGATGACCTTCCATTGATTTTTATTTTCCTAGGTGGAAGTGATCAAACAAGCCTACCAACAGGAGGACATTGAGGTTGATGAAGATGATGAGATCAGTGGTGATGACGAGGAGGAAGCTATCTCACCTAGAGAAGTGGGTCACAACATCTACATCCTGGCACATCAGGTAAGTTAGGATATTCTGAAAATAATATGTGATAAGTGTAGAGGTGTCATACTCGAGTGGTTTAAAGAGAAAGACCAGTTCTGGTCATGCGATTGCATTGTGAAAGAAACGTTGTGGAATCGATCAGAAAAGGTTGATCATCTAGCATATAAGTATTGGTGTGTACTGCAAGGTTCTGGAATCATCAAAATGATAAGAAATTCGACCCAGTCTTGGTAAAGTTACAAGCACTGTACACAGAAAGATGTATATGGGACTACGCGACCACGTGCGCTATCTATTTGGTCCCAATAGATATAATAATTTACCAAATATATCAATAGTAGGCGATTTCCCGGCAAAATTTGTATCATCACGTATTAGTCAAAACATATTCTTTCATATAATTGGTAATGAGAGCTTCCATTTCATTTTTTGAGAGAGAGGCGTTTCCAAAACTGGTATTTACCTTTAAGCACTTGAAGGGAGATGTAAACTTTGTGGGCTCAATCCCTGGCATGACCTCATGTCTCAAAGCAAGGCATCCTATTTACATTGCCTCTCTCCACCCAGGTGTTAAATGGGTACCTGATAGGTTGGATTGGCAATGGGTACATTTGAAGAATGGTTCCAGACTGGAATGGTCCTGAGATTGATGAGATTGTGCACAAGATGTGTGTGCGGGCGAGCCTGAATCCAATGACTGGGGTAGTAATATATCTGATAACCACTTATACATTATTGATGAATTATAGAAATTGCATTTTGCTGATCAATCTACATTCAATATGAGGAAGAGTGTATTTGCATGCAAATAAATTGGAAGGGATCTAAATGTTCTTATCTTGCAGCTTTTGAATTCACTTTTTATAAATGTGATAATTTTTTCATCTTTTTCTTATCAATCAGTTGAAAATGGTGTCACAGTTTTTGTGCACAGTAATATACAATGTAAAAGGATAGATGACATTTTTGTTGAATGACATAAAAGAATGAAAAGATGCAATATGATCATAAATGTACAGTAATATTTACATGTATAAGCTAACATATTTGCAGATCAGATGCTCTTTATAGGCTTATTTCTGACTTATCCAAATTGTGCTGCCGATAAATAGATGTTTTACTTACAGCTGCTAATGTATTTATCTCCTATGATTACAGCTGTCCCAACATAACAAGGAATTACATGCCATGTTGAAGCCAGCTAACCCGTTGGACTTCAGTGAGAAGGCTTTAGAATACTATGCAGGTCACACAGCACAGATTGAGGTTTGTTGCTAATGTTTACATTAGAGGATACTGTCATTGAATTAACATGTTCTCAACAATAATTTTGTTTTATATTTTGTTAATTAAATGGGATTGAGGAACTACTTGCTTTTTTTTTTGTCATATTGAAATAATTCAAAGTTGTAGTTAATCACATTTCCTTAACATATGTGGTTCTTTAAAATATTCAATTTATAATTTAGCCAAAAAATGGTATAAAAAAATGTGAAGCATGATGAAACATGAATTAATGTGCATTCCTTAAATGAACTAAGAAATCAATAATCTATCAGCATATTGATGATGTTCCCTTCTGATGAAGATTGTGCATCAGGCTTACGTCCCAATTCTGACCTACATGTATACATCCAAACTTTCCTTGCAGATCGTACGTCATGACCGTACCCTGGAGCGGATTGTGTTCCCGGTGCCTCCGGTCTGTGAGTACCTGACCAATGAGACCAAGACCAAGGTCTTTGTGACAGCAGAGAGAGACGAGCAGGGTAGCAAGGTGGCGAACTTCTTTGAACAGACTGACGACATGTTCATGGAGATGCAATGGCAGAAGAAACTCCGAGGTTAGTGTTTGATGATAACTTTCTTCTTTTAGGAACAGGGAGGTGGAACTGATATTTACTCCTGTGATGTTTGCTCAAGGCTTTATTTCATCAAAGATAAAGGGTTAGGGTTGCAGTTGGGTTTTAGATTAGGTTTAGGTTGGGGTAAAAGTTAGGGTTAGGTAAAGTGTTAAATATAGATTCAAGTTTGAAATTCTGTGAGTTTTAGACATTGCCCACAGAGCAATTCTTGCCAGAGCATGTTGAAGCGAAAAATTTGTTTAGTGGTCCATTTTTTCTTTTTTTTTAATTATTTTATTTCTCTTGAAAGGGTTACTATTATGTTGTTAAAAGCTTTTCAGTTTAAATGCCTTCCTTAGTTTCAATAAACCAACAGATAAATGCTAAATAAATTAGGAAGAGTAGTATTTTTAAGTGGCCTATATATTCCAGTTGCAAGAAGTAAGGTAGAGTATATTCTGCATGCAAATACAGTGGAAGGGACTTGAATATTCAGATCAAAATTTTTGAGATTGAAATATTTGTGTGGTAATTTTATATTGACTTAAACTTTTGTCAATCACCTTAATTTTTGGCGATCGGTTGGTCATCAGTAATGTAAAACACAGATGAATTTTATGTTGAATGACATAGTGAATTGAAGGTTGAAGGTAGGTTGGTTTGTTTTATCTGACTGCTAATAAATCATGTGTTTGCTTGTAAGTAAGCAACCAGGGGACCAACGGCTTTAAGTCCTCTCTGAGGGACTTGGTAATAAGGATCAATGCCTTACCAAAGGGCACTAGCGCATCGACTTGGGTTTGAACCCTGGACCTCCCAGTTATGAGACCACTGCTCTACCACTGAGCCATCACGCCTCATTGAAAAAGGATACACTTGGCTGAAATTGATGAAAATATCTTTTCTTTTCCTCACAGCTAAGCCGTTTTTGTCCTTGGCGAGTAACAACATGACAAGATGGAGTTACATGTGCTTCACTCTGCACATTGTCATGAACATCATTGTAGCTTTCTTTTATCCATTCAAGGATGGCACTCTAGGTAAGTAGAGAGGTCTTTGTGACTTTCAATCTTCTCTTGCTTGCATCATTCCCCATTTTTGGGGGTGAAATTGAAATACATTTTTGCATTATACATCATTTGCCCCCCCCCCAAAAAAAAAAATAAATAAATAAACCCCAAAATTTACCTCATTTGTCAGTAGTAAGAAGCTATAAAATTGAAAATTGAAGAAAGCTTAATTAAAAATGTTTTATTTGCTTATGATTACAACATTTTGTATGCAGGTACATCCCATTGTAATCTTATTCATCAAAAGTTAGAGTCGCATGTGGTGTAAATTAAACTTATTTTACTACCTGTTTATTGCTGTGAAAGATAAGTGATTCATGTGTATTAAACATCATCATCATCATCATTATCATTATCACTCTCATGTTCAAAGTGTTACTATTTAATCATTCTGTCTTTCTTCTCTTCAAGATTTTGATCCTCGTCTGTCTAGACTGGTATGGACTGTGATGTTCCTCTCCCTAGCTACCATTCTAGCCCTACCCAAGCCAGCAGGGATCAGGACGTTCGTCATAGCAACGGTGCTCCAGATGATCCTTCTCGTCGGGGTCATCCCTACTCTCAGGTTCCTAGGGATTCTTAATGTAAGTCAAAGGTCACATAGCTTTAGTAGAGGCTCAAAATCCTAAGTAGAGTTTTAGCACTTGAGCTGTAATAGTGAAAGCATAGTTTGGAGCCTTAGCACATTTCTAATGTCCTTTGACAAGATAAAATCTACAATTGTCACTCTCAACCCAGATTTGTTGGTTCCCATCAGAATTTATTATTTGTAAGACTGTATATGCCATTTGGAGCTAAGACCAGGGTACTAATTTCAGTACAGAGAACTCTTGTTTCTATGTGCTATGTGGTGTACAAAAGCGATGGAAATATTGTACAATGAATGATAATCCCGAGGTTATAGAATCCCATTGATGATAAATAACTAGCACAGTATTCAGTAAAAGTCATATGGTTTAAAGATTTCTTCAACACCTGTGTGAAATGTTTAAAATGATGATCAGTTTTAACTGATAGTACAATTATATGTTTATGGATTTCTCTGCAATATTTCTCTTCTACTTCACAGATCACGACCAAAATAGTATTTATAATGAGTTTCTTTGGCAACCGAGGCCTGATGAATAAGCGCTTTCGCAGTGTCATCACAAATCCTGAAGTGCTCTATCACTTTGCGTATGTGGCCATGTCTGGATTGGGTATAGCAGTCAATCCTCTCTTCTACAGCGTGTTGGTAAGTAGATGGGACTACACAGTATTCATGGGTTCATTGCACTTTAGCAAGGTACATTGGTGCTGCAAAGGCTATCAAACAAGATGCTATCTGTGAGTTTTAGCAATAGAACTGAATTTTGAATAAGACTGGCAGTAAGTATGCCTCAATTACTATTTAGATGGGTTATGTGAAAACGAACTTTAACAAAAATGCTGTCAATCATATGGAATGAAAACTACATCAATGTAAGTTGCAATGTCACATGAAAAATATTGCTCTTGAAATAACACTAATGATAAATAAATAAATGACTAAATATCCATGTCTGTGCAGTGCTTTTCACTGTAAGTTATGTTGATTTAGTAAATTTTGTAATGATTTCAAAACTACGTAATCAACATTCATCAGTAACTTATGGGCAGTATCTTTCACAGTACAATCACACGACCAGTACCCAACTTTATATTGAATCTTATCCATTGTAGATGTTGGATGTAATATACCAAGAGGAAACGCTTCACAACGTCATCAACTCTGTGACTCGTAACTGGAGGTCTATTGCCTATACCACCTTGCTGGCCCTCATTTTGGTCTATCTCTTCTCCATCGTCGGATACCTGAATTTCCGAGACGACTTTGTGATCGGTGTCACACCGCCGCAGCATAACGCCAGTGAGTTTTCACATCTCATCTGTTGGCTTTCATATATCTTATATGTTGTCGATTGTCATAGTTCAGATCTAGGTAACCAGTAGTTGACCAAATCTGTGACAACCCCCATTGAATAAAAACATATTACTGAGAGCTAGAGGGGCGTTCACACATGCCTTAACATAGAGTTTACATCTTTCTGTCTCTCAGCAGACAATATAATGTTTGTCAGGCTCCTGCAGAAGAAATCCAAACATCTCTTGATTCAAATCTTTGTTTTTTTTTCCTACTATCGCCCAGTTTATTTGCTGATTATTTGCTATTATAAGCTAAGATGTGTTTTGAATATTTGAGAGTGGAACATCTTTATTTTCTCATGTCTTTGTGCTTCATTCTAATGTATTTATTAATAATTTGTTATCTTTCTCTCCAAGTTTATTTGATATTTATTTGACAGATCATAAGCTAAGATATTAATTTTTGTGCTTCATTCTATGATATTTGCACCTGTCATTCATAATGTTGATTCATGTACCATGACCAAGTCCAGAGTGCTAGATCATATCTGAACTTTTCAACTGTGTCTACCTTTCTTGATTCTGTACCTACACATTGAAACAAATCACTGGCTCTTTTACAAGTCCACATCATTGCTTCCGTTTCTCACTCCCGTCTTTACCTTTTTTACCCCTCGTACCCCTCGTACCCCTCTCAGCCTCCAGTGTTACCCCACCGTCAGTCCCCGCTTCCCCACCCCCAGTGCCAGACCCCGGTCCAGTCTGTACGGCAGGAGGAGCAAACTGCAGTGGCCAGAGTGAGCGACCTCGCAATATCTACACCATGCCCAAAGGTGAGAGCAGGACTGCATTTAACAGTCTACTGTGGAAACCATGAATCGCCTCCAAAAGCATTGTAAAATTGTCCACTTTCCATCTGTGAGAATCTATTCTTTCACCATTTTTGTCAGTATACAGTGTACATGTAAGCCCAACATGCAATTAACTCTATATGACTCTCTGTAATGACCCTCTGCAATTGTCAAAAAATACTGTGTGATCTCTGATATACCCTTTTCAGCATTGGAGACTGATTACATTTGTATTTCTTCATGCATTTTGTGGTGGTTGCAAATTTGATAAATATTTGTTATTGCTTTTCAGTATCAATATTGTGTTCAAACTGCAAAAATATTTGTGAAAGTCCAATAGTTCTGAGGTTCATGTTGGTATGAATTAGTGCTACCATGATAAATCAATTTTGGGATCATTCATTGTTTTGGTTTATTGTTTTATTGCCTACAGGAGCTATGTTTTGATTATATAAATGTAAATGTAAGGGTCACACATTGCAATCATGCGCTAGACTGTGGAATTGCCCTAGAGAGGATTTCTTGAAAGTCAATGTGATTGTGTTTATTAGATATTCTGTTTGCTTTTTTTCCCCCTTCATTAGCAGAAGAAGCAGAAAGTTCAGAAACAGCTGTCGCCCTGGAGGATGAAGGAGAGGATGAGAGGTTCTGTGATACCCTTATCATGTGTATCATCACCACCCTCAACCATGGGCTCAGGAGTGGAGGAGGTATTGGAGATGTTCTCAGGAGCCCTTCAAATGGGGTAAGTCAAATGATGAAGAAGTCGCAAGGATGGTGATGAGGATGATGATGTTGATGAAGTTTATGATGAGGGTGATGGTTAAGATGATGGTGGTGGTGGTGGTGGTGGTGGTGGTGGTGGTGGTGGTGGTGGTGGTGGTGGTGGTGGTGGTGGTGGTGGTGGTGATGATGATGATGATGATGATGATGATGATGATGATGATGATGATGATGATGATGATGATGATAGTGATGATGATGTTGATAATGAGGATGTATTGATAATGATAAAGATGATGATGATAATGATATTGATATTGATGATTATGTTGATATTGATGACATTGGTGATGATGATGATGATGATGATGATGATGATAAAGAGGAGGATCATGATGATGAAAATGATGAGGATGATGATAATGATGCTGCTGTTGATGATGTTTGTGTTGATGATGCAGATGAATTTTACAATCTTTCATATGTTTAAAAATGTTCATTTTACACAACTTTTTTTTAAACACAGGAGCGATGGTTTGGTCTGAGAGTGATGTATGACCTTCTCTTCTTCTTCCTTGTCATCATCATTGTTCTCAATCTCATATTTGGTGTTATCATTGACACGTTTGCCGATCTTAGGAGTGAGAAACAACAGAAGGATGAAATTCTCAGGAACACTTGCTTCGTATGTGGTGAGTGTGGTGTGATAGTATGGACGCACTGATGCCAGGGTTCTCGAAATCCATAACACCCTTGGTGTGAATACCAATCATGGGGTACTTCAGAAAAGAATACCTAGGGAAATTTTTCAACAACAAAGATACCAATAAGTGTTACATATTTCTTCATTTTATTTTACTGTACACTTTCAACCTCACGAAGTTCTTTATTTCTCCAAAATTGTTTTGACTGTTTGAAAGGTACAAAGGGTGGATAATTACACTACCGGTACGTTATGATGTGCAATGTTTATTTTATAAAAATGGGATGAGAATCCTTTTCATTTGATAAATCATTTGCATCTAAAATTCCATAGATCATTAGATGTAGAGTTGACTGACAAAGTTATGTGTACGTTTAACTGGCTGATCATTAGAAGATGCCCATTAAGAGTATTTAGCACTTTGTAAAAATGACCAATATTCCATTAGGAAAAGTAAATGCCTGGTCATATGTCCGTCTTAACCAATCATTTCATTAGGATCTACGTCATCATTTTATAAAACCTCTTATTCCATGCTTTAATGTGTGTGGTTTTGTTTTTCTTGTCAGGTCTGAACCGATCATCCTTTGACAACAAATCAGTGACGTTTGAAGAGCATATACAGGAGGAGCACAATATGTGGCACTACATGTACTTCATAGTGCTAGTCAAAGTCAAGAACTCAACAGAGTTTACAGGACCCGAGAGTTATGTCTCAGACATGATAAAGGTAGTCTATTATCCTTATTATGAAGCATAGAATTCAGAGTTCTAATAATGCAAGACTTGACAGAACCTCATCTTTTAGTTTGTCAATCCTTACAGCCGCTTGTCAAAACATGAATCATCCATTGTACATTGTGCACTTGCTGTACCTTTAGAGCTATACACATTATATTTCCTTGTTCATTAAAGAAATATTGATTCAAATCATACCATTTACTTAATGTGTCTGTTTAACCATGGTAGACTGAAGGGGTCCCCTAGAAATATTCCGTTAAATTATTATAAAGTTCACTAATATGACGATTGTCTATAAAATGCGATGGCCCCGAAAGGGTGAAGGATTTTTCACCTGCCCTACAGGCTCCAGGGCTCTGTTTATTGAATGCAAAGCCATTGAGTTTCCGATTTCAGGACCATCACTGTAAACAGAGTACTTATACACTTATTCATCTACTGTATTGTAGGAGAAGAACTTGGAATGGTTCCCAAGGATGCGAGCGATGTCCTTAGCAGCTGACGAAGGGGAGAGTGAACAGAACGAACTGAGGAATCTACATAGCATGCTAGAGAGTACCACTAAGCTGGTCCAGACACTCAGTTCTCAGCTTGCTGAGCTCAAAGATCAGGTATGTATTGAATGTACATGTACCGGGGTAGGGTAGGGGTGAGGGGGAGGGTGAGGGTGAGGGCGGGGAGAAGGGTGAGAGGTGAGGATGGTTGGAGAGTCAAGGTGAATGGAATGAGTTGCAGAATTTACATAACATACTACACAAAATTAGTTCAGACATTCTTGCCCAGAATTTGAGCAAACTGGAAGCATATGCATGTAGATATTGAAGTGATCATTAATGCTAAGAGATATCATGATGTTATTTATTATTCATACATTTTTTTTTCTTCAAAATAAATTGAATTCCTATTTCCAACTGGAAAAAGACCTCAATTATATACTGTTTATATTTTTTATTTATTTATTTTTTATTCCACAGATGACTGAACAGAGGAAACAAAAGCAGAGGATTGGACTTCTCAGCACACCAGCATTACCTTCCATGGGACCACCCTAAATTGACCTCTGACATCTGACCCCTGACCCCACCCTAGAGTGTCTCCTGATCCCACCCAATAACCTTTCACCTCTATTTGTTATGAAGTCATTTCTTATAATATAAAATGTTATTACATTTAGCTACTTTTTTGATGCACAATTGCGCAAATGAAATCGTTTGTATGGTCTGTAGATCCAATTTTTATTTCACAGCTTTATATCTTTGCTATAGTGTTGTGCAAATTACATTACATCAATTGATATGCATCATTTTATTGTTAGTTATAGTCCATGTGGGATATGTTTCTATAATTTACTTATTATGCCATTTTTTTCCTCCACCTATATTGATATTATATTTCTGTTAAACTCTGAATTCTGAATTGAATATACCGACTTGTGTAGAATGTGGTAAACCAACACTGTTTTGATCTCGGAATCATCTTACAAACTAAAGGTATCTAATGAACAAATCTTAATGATATGAATAAGTTCATATTATTTGATATATATCAGGTCATTACAGTAACTTGAGAAATATACTGTACTGGATTATGGTGCTAATATATTTATATCGCTCGAATTTATATTTAGACGAGACAAGCATTTTAAATTGGACTGTTTTTTTCTTCTGTTCTTTCTTTGTTACTTTTTTGTTAATACAGATTTACAGAAGCATTGAAAAACATATTTTATAAGCTGTATTATTCACTTTATTATATTATAGAATGTTATTCTGTTTTCAACTCTGATCTTTTATATGCAGTTTATTCTAGCTTTTATTGTATCATGGTGTCCCAAGGTATACTGTTGATAGATATTGAAGACAGATTAGTTCAGCTGAAGAAACGAAAATTAAGATCTCATTTATCGAATGGAATGGTTTACTCTCAGAAAGCTAGCATTGACAGATTAAACAAGTTAACAGCATTATATCCAGGAGAAATACACTATTCAGCTGTTTTTAGGGTACAATTTCAAATATCAAAAGTTTATCAAGAACAAAAAAATTACCTTCAGGCTTTGTGTTTGTGATTCGTATTAGAAATTACAATTACAATTTCAATTTATATATTTTTTTCCATTTCAGTTTGAATTCATTTTATATACACTATGATGCACAGATGGAGAACATTCAATTGCAAGTCTTTGTTCATATAACAAAATACTATTATTTACTGAGAGCCAGATGGGCATGAACTCATATGCTTTTACAAACTATTTTGGCCCTTAGCAGATATCTTTGGAATCAGGTTTCATGTATGTATTTGAATTTATTCATGAATTGGAAACTAGAGATTTTTGCTCACACCGTTTTGTAATCACCTCTATGCACATTATGACTAACTTGCAAAGAAAACCACTTGAAAGAAAGGTGCATGTTAAGAAATAGAATGCTGAAGTTTGAACTTGCTCTGTATATTTCTAAATGAAACCTTTATAAGATTTGATATAATCATGATATCATGTGAATATTTTTAGAAAAGTAATATAATATAGTTGTTCCTTTAAACAAAAATAATGTACCTTGGACAAGAAAAGTGCCGTTTGTAAAAATCAATTAACAACAAAGAAATTATGAATATACATGTATTTTGTAAGATACTTGATCATGTTTATATTACAGATAAATTTGCTGGTTTTATCAATGATGCATCAATTTGTGTTAGAGCATTAGCACTGGGAATCATGTGAACATTGATATCAATGGCTAGTTTGGAATGTACTATGAAATTTTTCAAAATGCAAGTCTGGCATGAATTGTGGTATAGCTATTTTCTTTTGTTACGTAGAAAGGAAATCTATACTGCATTGATTTTTTTAAAACCTGTATTTCATGCTATTTCTTTTTATTTTTAAAGGGGTTGGGGACAGCAACTTCAATCATGCAGCATTAAACATATCTATGCAGAGTTGTTGCCAGGATGAATTTATGGGCATGATCATGAACTGAGATAATTACAATTTTTAAACTTTATATCATAGAAAAATATAGGAGATATAATGAAATGTTTTTCAGTATATTTAAGATGGAACTCAGATGTAATGCTGCATTTCAAACTCTCATATTTTGCCACAAATTTTGAGCCATTCAGCTGCGCATTTGTACTAAGTTTTAGAGTGATGTAACTACATTTTAATAAAGGATTACCATACCTCTTGTCTGCACATGCTGTCAAGAAAATGTATGTTGGCATGACAATGCTCCTAAACACCCTCACTTATCTGAGTATTAGGACATACAGATATGTTAGGCATATTATGCTTATGTCATTTTATTTTGCCGCCGGGGTACTTTTGAGACAGTTTAACAGGGTATGTGTGAACAAGGTGTTTAAAAAGCATATTTACATCCATTTAAACTGTTTTTTGTTGTACTATGGAAACACAAAACCCCTGGACTCCCAGCATAAAGTTCAGTGGCATCTCTGTTTTTATCATTAATAAATGTTGAGCAAACAAGTGCTCCCTGGCCTAGATACCTCTTAGTGTACATTAATAGCATCAATCTCATTAAACATGATTGAGACCTTGGGTTTTCCAGTCCAATCTTTTTTGTAAGAAAGCATTATTCTGAGATAATTAACGTCATTGGGAAATTTGCAAAGTGCAACTAAATGATGCAATACCACTCTGAAAATCTTGGACATTTGTTGTGTGTTACATGTAGCTTTGTAGCCTTGATACATGATTCAGGCTTTCAATATAGTTAATTGAAGTATCACAATGCAATGCATCCAAGAGAATAGTGCATTAGGCCTCATTCATATGTGACCTGTAAACCAAATTTGAACAAAAAAAGAGTGTTTCCAAATGTATAGCTCACTTCAAATTTCTGTATCTACTATTATTACTATTGTTATTATTATTTGTATTATTATTATTATTATTATTATTATTATTATTGTTGTTGTTGATTATTATTATTTTTATTATTATTATTATCACCGTTATTATTACCATTATTATTATTATTATTATTATTATTATTATTATTATTATTATTATTATTATTATTATTATAACACACAGAAAAGCAAGGAAGCTTAGAAGTCTTTGCTGCACTCAGCTATCATTTTTTCACCCCACTTGCCACTTATTAATGCATAAAGCATAGAGCTATTTTGTCGCACACTGGTATACCATGGTAGTTTACATTATGTGTTATTGAAGCATCAGACTGCCAGCCAACGCCAGAGTTTATGTCAATCATTATGTCATATTCTCTTGTTCCATTTAAGAAGACTCTCCAAAGTGCAAATTCAGTAATCTTTTTAAAATGTTTGTATTAATTTATAATAATATAATTGTATTTATGAAGAACACACTTAGTCTATTTAGGTACAGGAACTATGTGGTAGATTGCTAAATGAATACACCTGTAGATGGATTATTATTATTTTTTTCATTTTGTAAGATCTAATATCAATGACATTGCCATTCTATTTGTGATTTCAAGAGATGTAAAGCAACAGCAGTCCAAAGTGTTATTAGCTGTAAGATTATGAGCAAGACAGACATGTTTTGATTTTAAAAAAGAGGACAATTTTTAAAGATAACCACTCCAAGTTTTCTTCATGCGTGAAAATATCAGATGTACAACAACAGAGGAATTATGGAAAGAAAGGAAAAGAAAAATATCTAACCCTTTGATAAAGCTTTTAAAATTGTGTTTTTAAAGGGAGTGGCAAAAATAAATAAAATGATAATAATCTTGACAAACAAGCTAGAAAGATAGAGAAAGATAATAGGCATGTCTATGACTAGCGATAGATTGATGTGCTGTAGAATGGTAAACAAGAGATGCAACACGAGTCAAACATACCAGACCTCAAAATACACAGTGAAAGGGAAGATAAACACATATCTACAAAAGAATTCAACTTCATGGTATGCCTATAGTGTCAACCTAATCTGTCAGGATTGTAATGGCCCGGAACTGACCGCTGCTGGTCTTTGTTGACGTAACGGTCATTTAGATCTGTCGGCAAAGTTGCCCCCTCGCTGATGGATGCTGGCAATTTCAAAAGTGACACTTTGAAAATTACCTCGTTTATCATCAACAAATGGTGCCTATGTTTTAAAATCGGAACCATTATTGTCCATGAATAGAAAGACCATCACCATCATGCACATTATTTATGGCTTTTGATATATATATATATATATACGATATTTATAACTCCCATTTTTCATCTGTAAAAAGCACTCACTAGAGAAAGCGGCATTACAATGGTGTCGCATTTAGTGTTTATACTCCAAGGGTTGTTTTTATAACCAATTATAAACTAAATTGTTGGTAGATACGTGAATGGGTATTGTTGTATATTGATATTATTGTCCACCACAATGGTTTGTGGTCATATCCTCATTTACTGTTATAGCTCTCTCATCAATTTATATGCAGGGAGATGGTTCATATATAAGGTGCTTTATTTTATTGTAATTTATGCTAATGACAGATTATGCACTGGAATAGAATAATGAGTGGTATTAGTTTGCTATGGAATAATACAGTGCATGTAAGATACATGTCTGGTTTTGAGTTGAATGTTTCAACACGGTAATTTGGACTTGCACATCACGTGTAGAATATAGATACATCAGTTGCACTTGTATGTATTAGAGGATTGGTCTTTTTCAATAACCACCCGCCATCAGCTAATTACTTGTGCTAGAGTATTAAGGGATTTATGAATATAGCCTGGAATGCCACCATGATGTTATTAAACACACAATTGTTCTATTTTGTATTTTTGTATCAAAAGTGTGACTTCTAAATCAGATAAAATACCAATCATGAGTTCAAAATTACCAAAGAGTATGAACCTTGATCTCTGTGCTTTCACTATATGCTTACAAATGTCACCATGTGCTTGCAACAAAAGTCCCCTAAGTGCTCTTTCTGTTGTCTATCTTGATCAACAATCTGGTATCCTACTGCCTTTCTGTAACTGAACAAGAATGAGGTTTTGAGAAAGGGCAAGTCAAAACTATTTTCCATCATATGTTCATGATATCATTATCATCCCCCACAGTTCTCTTTGTGTTGTCTATATTGATAATCAGGTATCCTGTTGCCCTTTTGTTATCTGGATTGAACCAAAATGATGGTTTTGAAAAAGATATAAGAATGAACTCGAGCAATGACATATTGACGGTCTGTTGATAAACCAAAGGGTGTTACCTCGTTGCAGAAGCAAATGATTTAATGCCCTTTTGGGCTCAACTCCAAACAGACAATAAATCAATATTATTAGATCACAAGTCTTTAAAACATTGTGGTCTTTACCAAAATACTACCATCTATCCATACTTTTGTTAATTGATCTCTGCAATCTGTATATCATCACGTTATTTTTTGTTATTATCAATGTAAAACTTTAATATTAGTCAATCCCCATCAAGCCATGAAATGCTTCGACACATTTATCACATTGAAAACTCAATCTCCAACATTTTATGGTCCATTTTCCTGCACAGTGACACATACAGAGAAAATTATATTATCTATTGTGATAAATGGTGGTTTGTAATTGATTAGATTATATGTTATATGAGCCTACACAGAAGGTAAACTAAAAGGGATTTCAGTCATTGTATTACAATGAGTATAAAAGAGAGGTGCCTTTTGAATACTTCATATAGTACCTTTGTTGATAACATTTATAGATAATAGGATATGATATTTAAAAAAAAACTTTATATTATTGACAGAGTTCTCTGTCAATAAATATGTTATTAGCTATTCAGAATTGGTCTTGGTATATTGTAACAATAATTAAATTATAATAAGTTTGAATTCTACAATTGCTACACTTTGACTTTTTTGTAAGATGTGGTATAATGTATTGTAAAGTGATGGCAAATAATTTCTAAGAGAGAATTTTGCATGTCAAGAATGAATGTATTTATTGAGATTTATATGAATGATATTTGATAAAATTCTATATTCTGCTTGCACAAAATGATTTCTCTTTTGGACAAAGCCCAAATTGGACAGAACAAGGGACTTGCAAGATATTCAAATATTAGTATTTGTAAAGTGTATGTTCACAAGTGTGTACTATTTTGTGAGTATGTGATTTGTTTAAGGTCTGTCTCATTTTGTATTATGAAATGTCATGTGTTCCTATGCTCTATTTTATTAGGAAGGCATATTGTATAATTCACAAGGAAATGGCTATACAATTGACTATTGTAAGTTATTATTGTCATAATTGAAAACCGTATATTATTATGAGCGATAGCGCCCACATTGCCTTGTAATACGCTCCCAGATGATGCCTTTGTATGTTGTGTAGAAAAGATATTTTCTAAATGAAATCATGTTGTCACTGATCAAATATGTTTGAAACAAAATATACTTGTTGACTTGTATATGCAAAATGGGTCTTGTGCTTTCTGTTACTTTGTATTTCTCATTTGATTGGGAATTTCGTGGTTTCTTCTTATCTGAATGTAAATTGTTTGAGAAAGATATGTATTCTTGAATGGTACAGTACATGTTTATCGGAAAAAGTCACCTTAAGTACCCATGAAGTACACACACAAAAAAAATAAGCCCCCTTACTGCCCCCACCCCCACTGCAATTTTAGACCTAAAAGGCACCTGACAACAAAATATGATACTTTACTTTCATTTACTGTCTTTCATTATTTATTTATTTATTTATTTATTTACTTTGGTGTGGGGCAATGGCTTGTCAGACCTATTGAATAAAAAAAACACACCTAAAATGTGATGCCTTTTAAAATCCTTATAATTGTAAAGACTTGTTTGACTTGTGACCTAGCCAGCACTTGTCAAAGAATGGTACCATGATAATGCGTTTCCACCCCCCCCCCCCTCCTTCATCTTAAAGGTACTATGTCCCATTTGCAGGTCAAAAAAATGAAAAGGTTAAATTCCAACGGCATTTGAACGACAATACTTATTTACAACTTCCCTCAAAACGAAAGGGTTTGAAAATGGCTTTTTGTGGGAAAATAACGACCATTAGTTGTCGAATCGACATAAGTGATTGCAATCACCTAAGTAATAGTCTGATTTTCAGACCTCGTACCGAATTGTCATACGTTTTTGTGCTGCACAAAGATTCAATCAGTTTAATTTTGGCCATTACAAGTAGTGGGTTATCGATGTAGACAAATGCTCATGTACCTGTTACAGCTCATTTTATGTATGTTATTACCAAAGAAAAAAGGTGTCAGTCAGTCACTCGATAGTGTCTGACAGGGAAGTCTAGAAAGTAAACAGGTTTCCTTGCATAATTTGAATACTAGGACACTGCTAACATTTAAATTTCACAGATAGGACATACATGACATATTCATAATTCCTGCAAAGTTCTACAGAATTTGATGTTGGCTGCAAAAGGGACTATAGTATCTTTAATATGATGGATAAATTTACAAGATTAAAGCCCCTCTAAAGTGTAAGGAGCCTCGAATTTGCCAAAAATTTGATGGCAAAATTTCACTTAAATTGTAAAATAATGTGAAAGAGGGTGTCATTTAAGACACACTTCTGCAAAGATTGCCTCCCAAAAAAAAATGTGTTTGAAGACAAATAATGATAAAAGAATACATAATTTGGGTTTTCTGTTGTATGCAGAAAACCTAAATTTTGTGTTTTTTCTTCAATATTCGACTTCAAACATATTTGTTTTGAAAATCCTTGCAGAAATGTGTCTTAAATGACATCCTCTTTCACATTATGATACAATTTAAGTGAAATTAAAACCATCAAATAAAAAATCAAAGAAAATAACAGGGAAAGGACAAAACAATGTACAAAAGAGATTTTGACAATGGATGAATTGTTACATCTTTATCTTATTTATTATTTTTTGTGTGACTTTCATATCTATAGAGCATTAATTCAAGTACAAAAGTTATGAGCTCATATTCAGTTCAGAGACAATGTAGTAGACCTACATGTAGACTTGCCTTTAAAGATACTATGTCTCTTTTGCAGCCAACATCAAATTCTGTAGAACTTTGCAGGAATTATGAATATGTCATGTATGTCCTATCTGTGAAATTTAAACGTTAGCAGTGTCCTAATATTCAAATCAGGCCCGGATCCAGGGGCCAGGGCCTTGGCCCCAGCAAAAAAAAAAGAGAGAGACAGAGAGGGAGAGAAGGAAAAGAAGGGAAAGGGAAAGAGGAGAGAAAGGGAAAGAAAGAAGAGGAAGAAGAAAAGAAAAGGGGATAAAAGAATGAGATCGGGAGGGCCAGGGCCTTGCCTCTCCCCCGCCCGCCAAAAAAAAAGGAGAGAAGGAAGGAAAAGGGAAAGAGGAGAGCTAAAGGGAACAAAACAGAGGAAGAAGAAAAGAAAAGGGTGAAAAGAAGGGGAGATCAGTTGCAATTAAACCCGCCAACAACGTGTGGATCGGCAGAAAGGCCCTTGCCTCCTCCCCCAACAAACCTAAAAGCCAGAGAAGGAAGGGAAGGGAAAGAAAAAAAAGAGAAAGAGGAAAGGTAGGGGAGATCAGTTGCGGTTTTTCCCGCCAACAAGGTGTAGATCGGGAGGGGGCCCACTGGCATACTGACAGTGGCTTGAGGGGGGTCTGCCCCCAAATAAAATTCAAAGATGGGTTATTTCTAATTCGATACCGGTGATTTACAAATGTTGCTGAGATGACATAATTTTCCGAGATTTTTACTCACTTTTTAGTAAATTATATTTTTTTATTTAAAGCGTTTGTTGGAAAATGACAAATTCCTAAATTTACAGTCAGGCAAGAAATTTGCTTATTTAGAGGCCTACATGTCAGGGCCCACGGAACGGCGGGGCTCGAGGGCCTCGAGCTCCCCCACACTTTTGTGAAAAAGTATATTAAAGAGAAATAGAAAGAAAGAGAGAAAGAAGAGTGACCTGCCAGTGTCACAAAATAATGAGGTATCAAAATTTGCTCATCTGACCGTGATTAAATGCCTAAAACCCCTGAGCTTCTGGGGGCTCTGCCCCCTGGACTCCACATCAACTAGTGACCTGCCAGTGTCACAAATAAGGTATCAAAATATGTTCATCTGACCGTAATTAAATGCCTAAAACCCCTGAGCTTCCGGGGCTCCGCCCCCTGGACCCCACGCCAATTAGTGACCTGCCAGTGTCATGAAGGTATCGAAATATGCTCATCTGACCGTAATAAATGCCCATACCCCCTGGGCTTCCGGGGGCTCTGCCCCTTGACCCCCGCCGGGGTTTTGCCCCTAGACCCCCACGCCAATTTACGCTATACGCTCTACCTGCACATGCACCCCCTTTGATAAACATTGAGCGGGGCCTGCATGTAAGAGTGGGGTGATGCGGATTTTTTTTGGTCTGCCCCCAAACGTTTTTGCTTATTACGCCACTGCTGGTCACCGTTACGTACCAATATTTGGCTCGCATAATTTCAAATTTGGGCCCCCCCTAAGAAATCCTGGATCCGCGCCTGATTCAAATTATGCAAGGAAACCCGTTTACTTGCTAGACTTCACTGTCAGACACTATTGATCGAGTGACTGACTGGCCTTTTTTTATCTTTGGTACTAACATACATAAAATAAGCTGTAAAGGGTACATGAGCATTTGTCTACATCAATAACCCACTTCTTGTAATGGCCAAAATTAAACTGATTGAATCTTTGCGCAGCACAAAACGTACGACCATTCGGTACAAAATGGTCTGAAAAATCAGACTATTACTTACTGGCTCTATAGCTCCTAAGTTGATTTGACAACTAATAGTCGTTATTTTCCCACCTACCGGTAAAGACATTTTCAAGCCCCCCCCCCCCTTTTTTTTAGGGAAGTTCTAAATAGGTATTGTCTTTTAAATGCCGTTGGAATTTATCCTTTTCATTTTTTTTGGCCTGCAAATGGGATATAGTACCTTTAAGCCTACCAGTAGTTTGGAAAAACTATAACAAGAAAGTGTTGAAAATGTGACTCATTTGACATAAAAAAACTGGTAACAAAATATCTTCCCCGTAAGTTAAATGTAGTTTGCAGGCACAAACCCTGGTCAGTCGTAAAAGAGAGTCTGCACTATAAGACTACCATAGGCCATGCACTATAGCTGCTCCATAGAGATATATACTATATCTCTATGAGCTGCATGCTCCTACCAGTAGGGAGCTGGGCTAGGCTTCTCTCTAGGCACAATGATATTTTGATAAAGTGTCAAATTAGGGTCTGTGCTTGCAGACTAAGTTAAATGTGCCCTTTGACCCTTTGTATGCACATGTCAAATTTGTCTTGGGGTAGACCTGTGATTACTGCAGGCATTTAAAAGAAATGATAAATGAAATTCAGATTTAATAGAAAGATTCCTTTTGAGTCAAGACCAACTGTGATAAATGATGACGCTGCTGCCTGAAAACCAGACCAAACTGTCCCAAAGTCCATGTGTACCGTAGGTAGTACTATCCAGACCTGAAGTGACAAGCGTTGTTGACATAATATTGAAGATTCCAACAGTATAGCTTACATGGGGCATGGAGACACATGCTCCTGTCTCAGTCAAGAGGGGGGAGGGAAACAGTAATTAGGGAGAGGGAGAAAGAAAATGTGAAAAGAAGATGATATAGAAGGTGATCGAGGGTGTGGTAGTATCATCCCTCCCCTAATCCCTTCCCCAATCAATTAATTCATATTATAACCACATGCTGGACCCATGCTACGTCACTAGAGGTGAAGTTCATGTATGGATCTGTTAAAAAAGATATGTGTAAAAATCCATAGAAATAGAAATTATAGAAAATTTGAGTTTTAATTATTGCACACTTGGCTTACCATAGTTTCCGTCATGCGCTTTCGTTTCACATCTTCTGCAGACGACGAGCTCGCTCGAGTGAGTTCGCCTCAAATCTTCGATTGGTCACCGAAATAAACACAATAATAGACAATTAATCTGTAATGATTGTGAATGTTAACCCTTTGACAGAATTTTTGTTAAAGTTACGGCAACAAAAATTGTGGGAAAAAACCCAGATCAGCAGGGTGTTTGGAGCGGGTCAGTGACCAACACGCCAGGGAGAGGTTCGGCGTTGAAGCTCCACCAGATTCTTGATAACTGGGGCGTGACAGGATGACCGTAGCCAAGTCTATCCACCTTCAAAGTTCAATAAAAAGTCTGCCTCATTCCTGAATTTGTTAGACTTCTCTGGGGACAATTTTATCAAGATAAAAGCGGTGAGTATTTGATTTCATGTAAAAATATGTAATTAGAATTGTAAAACGTGACTGTAATTTTACAAAGAACAAGTTAGGTCTAGACTCTTTTTTTTCTGTCATTCCTTGTAAGTTGTGTGAGTGACTGGTGATATGCCATTATTTATAATTTGTTTAATGCTGTGTCTTTGATGTGACTGTAAATTGTGAATATGTGATTCAATAAGTGAGAAAAATGATTGAAAGACTGCAATTGTTTCATGTCTAAACTTCAAGTAAAACTGTCAAAACTTTATATTTTCCACTTGGAATCAAGAATTAAAGAACTAGTATTTAAAATGCTTCTCTTCTCCTTTCTTGACCTTGTGAATGATCCATCATGGATTTGTTTTGCCTTGATAAAAACATATGTCCACTCAAATACGGTCCTGTGTGAATTTTACTGTGTTCAACCTCTAAGTTGCAGAGGGAAATTTTGCAAGACTAACTTATAAAATTCAACGAAATTCTTGTCTTTTACCATGTTGGATGATCAAATACATTATGTCAGTTCAACATAATTCCTTTTTAGTTCCATCCTCCAAAAGAAAGAAAAAACTTGCATCAGAGATTTTTTTGTAAATGCATAGACATAACATGCATGAAAAAGATATCTGACACAAACATGAAACGTCAGGTGATTAACTCCCTAAGACCCTTGCTGCAACTTTGTCATACATCAAAATAGATAACATGATGCTGTGTGCGAATAGTAGACAAGCAGTCTCAACCCTATTCATATGTATAGTCCACACAACAGGTCAAGTAATTCACAAGTCAAATTTAGAAGTACAGATAATTACAACATTACAAAAAGAAATCATTGTTTCTTTATGAAGCACAAAGCACTGAAATCCATTTGTTTACATGTCGACATACAGAAAATAGTTACAGGAATACAGCATAGAGCTTATCAGGCAAATTGTTGAAAATACAAGGACATTTATGGAATATGAATAGTTGCCCAAACGTGGCCATACTGTGCAGCCTCTTGGACGAGCTGATCAATACAACAGCCAACACAAGATAGCTGTCAAGCTGTGAATCACTCTCGACTAAAAATACCATAGTATAGATTAAAATGTATTGTTCTTTCTTGGAAAATATGCATATCATCCTAAGGTTGTGGAGTTGAAAATGCACATACTGTTATTCACCCTAATAACAATGATAAAATTGATCACCTTTTCTACTCATATAACAAATTATTTTCTCAAACTTCAGAGCAACTTTCACAATTTAAAGTTCCCAAAATGCTAATTACTCCACTTACAGTAGGTTGTTATAAATAGCAACCTCAAGTTAGGGAAGATCCATGCACACACACACATGTGTCAATAATTTTTGTATTTGTTTTATTTTTTAAATAATTGTCCAAAAATGCAAAATTTTAACACACTTATCATTATGTGCACACAAATTTCTACTACCTCATTGTAGGTACATGTGTACCTTCAAGTAGGTATGCTATACATACCTGGCCTAACGATGTCCGATCATTTGAAGAAAAAAAAGATGAATTGATGCATGTGAGATTTGTACTTACATTAAATAAGAATTCTACCAAGTCTGAGGGAAGGGAAATTTGATATGTTGCTTGGAAATTGAGAGAAACCTCATGAAGTGTGCCATAGTTTGTAACTGATGTGTGTTACTTGCAAAATGTATTCTTCTTGTTCATGAAAGGCCTACTTCATGAGGTTTAGCACATAATATATCCCCTTGATTAGATAATATAGTAAAATTATGCGCTTCACATATATTACTCTGTAGTACTCTTTGTTCATGCAGTCATTAGCATAAAACTTATAACCACTTTACTGATAAAAAATGACAGAGTTAATGGTATACAGGTATACAAGAAAGTATTAAGCCCAATTCAAGTGAATTTCAGTTGCAAGTGAATACCATGGTGTACCATGAGTATGACAATTAACTTTAAAAAGAAGATAGAGACAGAGAGATGGAGAGACACACATTGAGAAAAGAGTGAGAGACAAGAGAGAGAAAGAGAGAGAGAGAGAGAGAGAGAGACAAGAGAGAGAGAGAGAGATGCAAAAATTAATAAAACATATATGCAATACTGAATAAAACTCAAATAGAGGGAAGAGGGTAGTTGCGCATATATTATACTGTCAATTTGTGAACTTATTTTTACATTTTCTATTCTATACTGCTTAAATATGTCCATGTATAGTCTCCTGGAATGACAAATGATTTTGACTGTATCGTCCCCCAAGGGATCAATTTCAATTCCATGCGTACATGTGCATCTACGTCACTACTGAACAGCAATTTATCATTTCTTTTGCACCATATTGCGACCTTAAACTTACAAAGCATTGGGTTTGAGTAGACACATTCTACCCAATGTGGTATTTCACGCTCATCAATTCTAATATCAGTTTAAAATATTTATTCTAATCCATGTGCATGCTACATGAATGTATGGATAATGTGAGACCTACATTTGTTCCAAAGTGAGCTGCTATATATATGCTCATAAATCCTGAAAACAAATACAGACATTGAAAAATATGGTTTCATCTTAATATTAGTGTGAGCAATTTAAGTTAGAATAGAGTTTTCTTAGCGTCTGTGATATTGTGCCTAGCTTGTATCTTTATTTCCTTGTGACTAGCAAGCAATATAAACTTTTTTTTTAATACATTAAACATGCATTATAGAGAATTTTTAAAATAGCTATACTGCATTATTCTATAAGTAGCCATGACATTTTAGAATTCATGAAGATTTGTTATCTCAGGAAAAGGCTTATCTCACAAGTGCTCAAGTCTCCTTTATATAGTAGGGATGGCCCAATTTTATGATGTTTCATCTATATGCAAAATGCAGCTGAGATATTCAGAGCAGGTTGAATTGTGGGCGAAATTTTTATAAGAAGAAGTGAGGTATTGATAAAGCATCAACAATTACTTGTGTTTTCATACAGCATTGCTAGGCGACACCTTTTCTGAAATGGTATATAATTTAGTTTCAAGTAGTTGAACTGAAATGCATAGAGTTGGTTTGCACTTTTTCAAGAGACTTAACTAAAAGTGATCTGTCAGGGATTACTTTTTCTAAAGACGATAGAGAGGGAAGATTACTTGAGAAAGCTCTCTAAATTCTAAACTGTGTGTGTGGGCAGAATACATCAGGCTAAATTTGTGGGGGCTGTAGTTTAATACAGTCAGATAAGCGTGAGTGAGGAAGATATAACTGCTAGAACATCCAAGATAGATGTGCATGCATGCGTACAGAATAGGTCATGAATAAAACATGCGGGCGACCGAGATGTAGGGCACAAGGTTTATTTTCTTGATGTTTTTTTTTTTTGGGGTGCAGAGGCCCTTGAAGAAGGCATGTGAATTTAATGAGAGGAGATTTTTGATGAGGGTCTTGGGAAGAAATCACCAGCCTGTTGCATGTAGGAGTTTGGTCCCCCCTCTCTCTCTCTCTTCGTCTCAAACTTTTCTTCTCTGCATCTCTTTGTATCTGTCTGTCTGTCTCTCTTTGTATCTCTCTCTCTGTACCTCCTCCCTTCATCCATCTAACGTTCTCCCTCACTTTGCTTATGTCATTATCTCCCCCTTTCTCCTTTTGTTATTCTTTCCTTTTTAAAATTTCTTCTCTGCCTGTTCCCCTCTGCACCCATCTCCCTTTCTTTCTCTCTTTCTCATTCTCTCTTTCCCCCTCTCCCCTCTCAGTCTCTTTCTCTCTCTCTCTCGTATTTTCTATCCTTTTCTCTATTTGTTTTACCTAAAGTTCACATTTTGTCCCTGGAGTGAGGCACACAATCACTATCCAACAACCAAAGGCAATGGCAATACCAGTATCTCTTAACATCTCAAAGACAGTATGTTTTCATTACTTCTGTGCAATGTACTTTTTTTTTCTCTTCCGAGTGATTGTGTAAGTCATCTCAATCACATCATTGGAAGATCACAGCATGAATTTTTGTTTATAGAGATAGCTTAAGATGTGCTAGCATAAACTTAAATAAAAATGATATTTGTTGCAAGTACATGATAAGTTGAATATTGAAAGGTGAACTGCCATGCTTTCAGTAAAAAAAAAAAAAGCATTGTTGTAGACATTAATATTTTCCCTCTTTCAAATTTGTCCGGTGCAATTCTATTATTAAGGATATTGTTCTCTTCCTCCTCTTCCTCCCCATCTTCCTCTCCTCTTTTCTTCTCTCACTCCACCCCTTCTACTACCTGTATAACTCTTTCTGTATAATTATCTATCTACTCTTTTGTATGTAGAGTCTCATCTCACCTTCTTTCATTCCTCTTTTAAAATACAGACACTACTTATGTACACAGCACTATCTATTTTTGTGCGTCGATCATAGAAATCCCCATGGTATTCGTCTGCATATTATTCCAACTGCGAACATGATAAATAATGGGTAGAAGGGTCTTTTTTGTCTGTATCTCTTGTGTGTGAGAATGTGTGTGTTTGAGGTGAGAGTCGTGAGACACAATTCCTTTCCAAACATTTTGAACTAACCAGCCTCCTGTTTTCTCAAAGATGTAACATGCGCATTTTAAGGAGTCGTTGCCTGTAGCAACATCTGACAAAATGGACATGTATCATTTTTAGACATATAGCCATCTTTAATGTCTGTTTCTCTCTCATAAAAACCCTTCTTCAATGTATGGTTTTAACAAAATGAACTTCTTTACTTCAGCAAGTGTTTCCATGTACATATACACCTGTATGCATTAAAATATAATATAATGATATTTGTGCAATTGTAATAATTATGTTTATGGATTTCAATTTCCTACCTTCTAAAACAATGGAAAGAAGTACATATAATTAAATACATTCTACTGCCCATATGTTGTGGCCAACAATGATTAACCCATTACCTACATGAACCCAGTGGATCCTGCATTAAGCCTATGGGAAGTGAGAGATTTTAGTAGCCACTGGCTTAACTGAATGGAAAATATTTAACCTTCACTATCACACACGACAGCTTTCATACAAAACTTTACGTTATTGATTTTCTTGCACTCATGTTTTGATAGCTTTCACCTACTATGAATAATATTAGTCTTGTCTACCAGCTGGTTCATGGTGACAATTGAAGCCTGTGTACCGTAGTCTTTCGTGTCCAGCACTCTTTAAAAATTCACATAATACCAATTAGGATTGATAAAGAATCTACTTAAGATTTGGAAAGCTTATGTCATGATTATAAATGATTTGTCTTTGATCTCTTAACCCTTTCACTACTGAATTCTCTAATTCCAATATGCGCTTACAGATCTGAGACCACCTAGTTCCAGTAGGCAATGGGTTAATGCAATATGATTGAGAAGTCTTTGTTTAAGTAGGCTATTTTTACAGTGTCATTAAAGTAGTGCAGATTCCTTTCTTGATTTCATGAGCTGTTATAGAATTTATTTTTATATTTTGGATAAATTTAATTTGCTTTAATTTCTTTCTATTTAATTTGGGCTTTGTTGGTTTATTGAGACCTTTATTTAAATTACTGATTACATTATGTTATAACAGTATTATGTACATGATTTTCTATAATGAAAGAATGTCTCCACACATGAAATATCCCAGGGGCAATTTTCCCGAACTCCAGTTGCTTTTTTTCAGCTTAAATCCTTCTGGAGTTTCTTGGAGCTACATGCAAATTGATTTCCACATACTGTACATGCATATATATTTTTGTTCAATTTCAATACAAATTGGTTATAAGCTCCAACAACTTTGATGTAGGAGTTTGCACGTCGTTTGTGTAAATATAAGCTGTCACAACATGGGAGCAATGAGTGAAATTAAATTCTAATTTAATTGGGTTGGTATGTGAATGCTTCAAATAAATGATTTAACACTTGAGCTAACAGGCTCTGCGGAACAACTGTTTTCTTAGCAACTCAAACACAAAGCTTTTATTGTTGACTCATATTATGTGTCTGTCTTTGCAATCAGCAACGATAGTGGGAGGTTTTCATGTGAAATTATACAAATCTAACTGATATTTAGAATGTGCTGTTATGAATGTTAGTGTGAATTAGAAGCACTGCTGGATTAAAAGAAAATAGTCACACTTAATGAGTCATGAATTTGTTACAACAAGATGAAGGTCAGTACATGAAAGTAAATCAATTAGTGATATCAGTTTAGTGTGTGTGTTGTAGCTTTTGTTGTGCCATGCAGGATCATGTCTTCCCTGTTTACAGGAATATACATGTATCTTCATATTCCTCCTCTCTTCTTGCCTTTTAACTTCAGTTGATAGACCCTTTTTCAGTCTATTTCAATATGTATTCATGGTTTTGTCCCATGCATGGATTAGCAGCTAGCACAAGCAACAATGAATTCAATCTATGAAAGATAAACCTAGCTTGCCCATCTTCAAACTAACAATACTATTTATCCTTGAACGCAAACCTCAAACCCTGAAATACTTCCAGACCCTTTTCTCCTCTCCGTCTTCATCATTATCATTAGGCGTGGAGCAGCTAGACCTATGGCTCACAGACAATCAATAACCATGCAACGTGTGAAATATTTTGGGCATGCATTTAACATGTGCAGATTAAACAAACACAAACCTGTAGGAGAGGTGGTGAGGCAAAACCTGTGTTATGGAAGGCTGTCGATCTGTACAAATTGCTCTTGAAACCGGAGCTGAAATGCCATATCAGTGAATTGGGAAATGAAGAATGGGATTCTGAAATAGATGAGGGAAGAAATATTCAAGGCCATATGGTTGAGGATTGTAGGTATTATGTAAGAAGTTGAATATTTGAAAGGGGAATAGCTCATTGAAAAAAGAGCAGAATGACTAGAGCAGTACATAATTAAGAGTAAAACACAAGGTTTGTTGATTTCATTGTTATTATTTTTGTGTGATATATTTTGTTCTTACATTTAGATCTGTCAAACACCACATCAATGAATAGTTGATATATTAGGACGAGAATCTTGAAATGGCCCTATAGAATTAACATAAGGTAAGACATATCAGACCGACCTAATGATGTCTTGAAATATGTATTTCATTTAAAAATGTTCCATGTTTTTGTTTGTTTTCAAATGTACTTATACAGCTTTTTTCCCCATTCATTTTAGCCATTGAAGTAAACGTGTTAACGGGTCCTAGTACATCATACTTTTCCCCTTCAGACAGGCTATTCCCTTTAAACAAGAAAATGCACTTGAACTATTTATGTAGCTACATTATGGTTTCTTGGAAAGTTAAATTCTCTTCCATGACTTTACGGTAATATATGCTTTCACTACTTTTGCAACTTATATAAAAACTTCCTGCTCTTGCTCCAGAACATGTTTATCTCTCCCTCTATCCCTCTCCTTGGGCCTTTCCAATCTCGGTCGGAATGGTTGTTTGAGAGTGAGAAGAGTCCATGTGACACTCAGGTGGCAAGTCGTAATTGGAAACTGCAGAATAACATCAGCAACCGACATGGCTATGTTGGTCCCCACCTCACGCAAATTTGGCACTGAGCGAGAAAATTGAAGTGTGATTAAATTTTGCGGTCATACTTATTCATAGGAGAGAGTGAGAGTGTACATGTGTTGGAAGAAAGATGCTCCAAATCAAAAGTAGGGGAAAAACAAGGAAAAAGAGCAAGGAAGGATATGAGGGGGGAAAACGTGTCACCCGGGAGATTTGACAGGACTCGGGCGAAGGTGTTCATCTGCAAATATGGCCAGATGCGTATTTAGCACATCCTCTGACGAAACATGCAGGGAGAGTTTAGAGTTTAGGGGGAGATGTCTAGTTGAACCACCTGAGAATTACTGGTAGACGTAAATCGTAGAGGGGGTTACCTGCACTTTCTGACGACAATGCTGAGAGGTGTCGGGTGACAGTAGGTAATATTGGGTGCGGTCCGACCAATACCGGGGCCATGTAGGTTTTGCGGTCATCCTGTGGATGGCTTTCGGAGATAATCATTGATTATATGAGATCTGGTTTGACCATTTAAGCGGGATATTGGCTTGTTTCAGAGGTCACTCTAAGATTGCTCCTGAGACGATGTGAAGAGACTGGAATCCAATTTGCTCCTTTTTTAAATTAAACAAATGTAATCTTAATTGATGTCATGCTGTCTTAAATAAGTTTGTATTGATCTTCATATAGGTACTTTTGAAGAACTTGTGCTATCTATCTTTATGCTGTCGGTTCCTAATCATGTGCTCAATACTATCATTATTAAGAGACTTAATTGGTTCTTTGAATTTGGGATCATTGGAATTAACCCATAAGAATTAGAGATTTTGTAAAAATGGCCTATTACTCACTGGAAGATGTTGCAATATTGCTCTCATTTTTACATTGTTCTGAACAATATGAAACATGCGCTATTTTTCTATGCAGAATCCTACTGTAGACACTCTAAGGATTACGCACGTATAATATTATCACGGTAGACCCTAGAACGGATACTATAGCCCGTTGAAAACGGACGAAAACGGAGGGGCGGTTTCAGGCGGTTCAGTGAGTAAAAGGAGGGGCGGTTTCGAGCGGTTGAGTCGCTAAAGGGTCAAAAGAGAAAATACTTTGTGGTAAGGTATTGTGAAAGATGAAGTTAATTTTGTTTTATTTTGATTCCCCCACTGGAGATTATCATGGGAAATATTAATCATTATACTTCAATGATATGGAAAGCAACAATCAAGTCATAAACTTGACATTTGAAAAAAAATATAGTATAATTCAAAAAATGAAAACTCAGTGATTAAGGTGCAATACAATGCAAAGATCACACTGATACAGGGGGTCTGATTGTGCATATTTTTCTTCAAAATTTGATATTGAGAAAATGTAAGTTCCTTCACTTAATATTGTTTTCAAGGGAAGGGCTCTGAACTAAGGTTTTCTCATTCTAGGTCCAGATTGATATTTAGGGGTTTTAAGTGCATTAGGCTCCTGTTAAAGGTACTATGTCCCATTTGTTGGCCAAAAAATGAAAAGGTTAAATTCCAACGGCATTTGAAAGACAATACTAATTTAGAACTTCCCTAAAAAAGGGGGCTTGAAAATGTCTTTAAGTGGGAAAATAACGACTATTAGTTGTCGAATCGACTTAGGAGCTATAGAGCCAGTAAGTAATAGTCTGATTTTTCAGACCATTGTACCGAATGGTCGTACGTTTTATGCTGCGCAAAGATTCAATCAGTTTAATTTTGGCCATTACAAGAAGTGGGTTATTGATGTAGACAAATGCTCATGTACCCTTTACAGCTCATTTTATGTATGTTATTACCAAAGATAAAAGCCAGTCAGTCACTCAATAGTGTCTGACAGTGAAGTCTAGCAAGTAAACGGGTTTCCTTGCATAATTTGAATATTAGGACACTGCTAACGTTTAAATTTCACAGATAGGACATACATGACATATTCATAATTCCTGCAAAGTTCTACAGAATTTGATGTTGGCTGCAAAAGGGACATAGTATCTTTAACACATCTGAATTGTTGGGTACAGAGTGAATTTTATGAATTAATTTATTTATTATCTTTTTCTACTGAAACCATGTAAGTGTTGAGCCCTATTCCCATGAAAGCACCATTGGACAGAGTTGATCATATACGCATAATTTTGGTGTCTCCTATATAGAAATGGATGAGAGCAGGTATTAACTAGAAATGCAATCGTGTCACAACGATATGCGTGCAATGACGCCATGTTTCTACGTGTCAAACGAAAGAGCTTCTCTCAGACTATTCAGAGCAATTTGTAAGAAGTCTGTAGCTTGTATGATAGTGGAGATAGGTTGGGCGAAAGAAAGGCCACCAAAACGGCCCGAAACGGGCAAAATAGCGCTTGGACTGTCACGCATGAGGGTTTCCGAGAACGAAGAATTCAGTGACCTTGAAGGAATGCTAGAGACTATACTCCTACGAAGTTTGAAGGGAATTGGATTAGAGGAAGGGACCTAGAAATTAAGGGCTCGCAAGCACTGCGTGCAAAACCAATGGGATTTGGTGCATGATGAACATGTGGCGACGCGTGCTTTGACATGAACAACCGCCCATACCCATACCCAACCGCCCTTGTTCAAATGCAATTTACTCAAATATTTCTGTAATAACATATAACGTGTTTGGTACCATTCGAAAGGGCACTTCATTGCGGTCAGTTTGATCCCATTGTCATCTGCGCGCAATGTACTGCACGCATTTAACCTGCTATTACGTAATGCATAGTAAATTCATCGTTTTTGGCAATAACTTTGCGCTGACGTCATCAAAATTTACCAAACTTGGCAGACAGTTGTCACGTATATGGATACATGTGTCTGCCGAGTGTCATGGACGTAGGTGTATTAAAGGATTGTAATTTTAGAGCAAGTTGAAGTTATTTTGCAATTTTCTAGAAAACTGCATATTTGGAGGGCAGTTTTCGCAAAGTTGGTCAGTGTTAGGGTATATAATTTTGTATTTCGCTGGAAAGGGCATATGTTCAAGTATCTAAATCCAAAAAAGGGTACGGGTTTGCCAAGCCACAATAGAGATACAGCCACAGAAAGAAAGCCAATTCTCAGAACTTTAGAGGGCACTATTTATTTTTTTGCACAGCTATTGGAGCGTGAAATTCGGCATGGCTATGTGCAATAATGAGATAAAGATACTACGAGAAATTGAAATGAAACGGAATTGGTATAAGAAAGTAATGGCAATTTTAGATTTTTAGGGGTCCATTTTTCAAGAATTTTAGAGATTTTTGATGGAGTCGGTTTCGGATTTGAATTTCGAGTACAAAGATGGCATTTTGAAGGGCAGGATATATGTCGCAGATGAAAGAACATCTCTAAGACTATCCAGAGGAATTTGTTAGAAGTTTGTAGGATCTAGGATAGTGGAGATAGGAAGGAAGAAAGAAAGGCCTTAAAATGGACCAGAAACGGACAAAATGGCGCCTGGACGGTTACGCATGAGTGATTTCAGAAAACGATAAAGTAGGTGACCTAGATTCGATATCAGAGATTACGCCTACGAAGTTTGAAAGGAATCGAGCAAGAGAAAAGGACCTAGATAGGAATAACAAGCACTACGTGCAAAATGAATGGGATTTCCGGACGATAAGAACAAGAAGAAGAAGAAGAACTAAGAATATTAATAAGAAGAATGTGAACGAAAACAAGGCAATGACGAAGATCGTCATTGCAAATATAAGTTTGAGGATGTGTAATTTATAGCAGCATAAAGATCTAGCTTGTGTGGATTAGGGTGTAATAATGCAAATAGTGAAAAGCAAAGGGAAAAGCCAATGTCTGCACAGAAAAGCATAGTTCAAAGTAGTGGAAAAGTGGCTTTTTACTGTTATTGCATGCAATTAACAAAAGAAAAACATTTTAGGTAGAAAGAGAAAGAGATATAGAGAGAGGGGGGAGAGAGAGAAAGAGAGAGAGAGAGCGAGACAAAATTGAATCCCATGTGTCTTTTTAAATTCCTTTTCTTGAATTACACAAAATTGTGAGCTATTGAACTCTGCTTTTATGAAATAAACATGTTAGATATTGTTTTCAAAATACCATTTATTTTGTATGTAATAATGTGATATATGTATGATATTAATTTGCAAAGTAAGTACATGTACAGTAAGTTTGTATAGGACGGATTGTGGAATGGAAACAAGATAGGGGAAAAAAAGCACACATTTAGGAAGGAAGGAAGGAACATTTTTACGAAAGTGTAAGAGTGCCTGTGGCATGATTGAGGTGGAGGATGAAAAAGAGATCTTGTCGAATGTGAGAAATGTTTGATGAAGAAGAGAATATATAATGCACTTAACAATCATATGGTATGTCAACATACATTTGGGTAAGGTTTTAAAGCAGGAAAATGTAATCTGATTGAAGACACTTCTGCTTATAGCAAGAAAGAGTGTGAGGGAGTGGCGAGGAGGAAATGAGCTAAAAGATATAGCACTAGATGGATAAGGACAAGTGGGAAAGAGCAAAGAGATGAAATGTTCCTAGAATGACAAAAACCCTGAGATGTCCAGAGGGTGGAGAGTCAGGAAACAACGAGAGGAGATGGAAAGAGACAGGAGGTTGTCGGATACACCATGTTAGCTATGATAACAGGATTGACGGCTGCCTTCTTGTTACAAGCAACACTACCCAAATAATCCCTTGTCAACAAGAGAGTGACAAGCTTTGGCCAAGGCTTTACCGTCATCCGTTTCCTGGGCCAGCGCGCTTGTCTGTCACAGACACGGTGGATTGGTCAAAATATTTGACAATGACGGGTCAAATTACTAAGTGCTTCGTGTTGACTCTCAAGCTTGTAGAGAAATTATACATATGATGTGAAGAAGATGGCCCGAAGACTGATGAGATTGAGATAGAGATGGGTGTAAGAATAGGAAATAGAATACATGAACAAACATTTAAATTTATACAAGTCTGAAAGTAAATATTGATTGCAGACTTTGTCTATTGATTGGTGGTTTATATTCCTGACTTCCAAAGATTTGTCATAAACTTTTGAAGGACATTTGAACATCCTTCATTTGGCAATCCATGATCAATGATTAATTAAATTCATTCTTCTTTCTCTGTTTCATTGTATGCTTATAAAAATAGCCTCACTCCTTTACCATGTTTTGTTGGTATTTCATGTTTCCCCTTTATTTCATATGTCCTTTCAGTCTATCATAATTGAGCTGTCTGATGGGATTTCTCTCTCCCCAACTCTCCCCCCCCCCTCTCTCTCTCTCTCTCTTCTTTTTTCTCTCTGCTTCAATCTTCTTTATATTATCATCAGCTGTCCCTTTCCCCTTCATTTAACAGTTTCATTGTCTGTTTATTTGTCCTGAACATTTTGCTACAAGTTTAGAAACTGAATATTTATAGGAAAATATATGTGTATTGATAGATTCAATGTATTTCACAAGTAAACAGTCATGATTGAGTTAGTGATTTTGCCATCAAATTTTCAGAGGCACTAAAGGGCTTCCTGTCCCATTTTCAAATAAATCTGATTATGGTATTTAGTTTATGGATGCTGCTTTTAAAAACCTTATTCATCAACTCTTAAATGTCATGGAATAAAACCAAATAAAGATTTCCCTGATAATATCAATGTAGAGCGAGGCCAATGCCGATGTGACATGATGAAACCCAGACAAAGTGGCAAGATTTTGTTTTCACTTTTTGAGCATTTCCGTAATCCAATTTCTTTGTGCATATTTATGATATGTTCACTTATATTTAGAACTGAATGCAAAGAAAAGTCATCTATGTGAATATTTGCATTGATGTAATGATTAGAAGCAGTCAAATGCAGAGTCTGTATGTGTGTGCACATGCAATTGGTCATTATTGTGGAGGGCCAGGAGTGCCAAGTTTGACAAACATGAGCATTATACAAGAACCCACTTCTATCATTATTATTATTATTATCATTATCATTATCATCATTATCATTATCATTATCATTATTATTATTATCATCATTATCATCATCATTATTATTATTATTATTATTATCATCATTATCATTATTATTATTATTATTATTATTATTATTATTATCATTATCATTATCATTATTATTATTATTATTATTATTATTATTATTATCATTATTATCATTATTATTATCATTATCATTATCATTATCATTATCATTATCATTATCATTATCATCATTATCTTTATTGTTATTATTACTATTATTATTATTATTATGTTATTATTATTATCATTATTATTATTATTATTATTATTATTATTATTAATACTATTAACAATTATAATGCATGCTCCCATTATCCATGAGCAAGACACAAGGCAGTGATTTTCAAACAGTATTCAAAAAATATGTTTATAAATATTTACTGATTCTGTGTATTTCTGTTGTGAATAGATTCTATCACAGCTTAGAAATATGACAAAGCCATACAATAGATTCATACTTTCATCACAAACACCATTTTACCATTGTTGTTAATTGGATATCACTGATATGGCATTTGAATGACGAAATGATAAATGTACACAATGTGCATCACAACCACAATTTTTACAACCTTTACTATCGTAATGATATTGAAAACTGCAATTTATCTTGTTTTGGGGGCAGCAGGTCTCATAGTATTAGACACAGTCAGAGAGATGCCCTAGCTGTGAGAATTAAAGGGAAATCCAACCCAAATAGACAACTACTCTAAAAGAAAGCAGAACAATCAGGGAAGCAAACTGATAAAAGTTTCAATTGAATCTGACTAAAAATATAAGAAAGTTATGAACTTTTGAAATTTGTAATCACTATATGTATGGGCACTTCAAATTGGCTGAAGCGGTAATGTCAATGTGATGTGCCGGACTGCTTTCCCCTCTGTCCCAACATATAAAATGACTAAAATTTAAATTTGTCGAAAATTCATTGCTCAGGAGGGTTCATTCTTTTTAGAGGACCTATAATAATATGCTATCTATAATATATTTTGAGTAGTGCCCCAAGGGAGAAGAAAATTACGAGAAAAACAGAAATTAATGATAATTTTGGGGCAAATGGGAGAGTTATATCCACGTCCTACGTCACAATCCACTGACCGAACTACCAATTTGAGATTCACATGGACTTGGTGATCCATATTTCAAACATTCATAACTTCCTTACTATTGGTCCGATTCATTTCACACTTTTGCCATTCTATTTCTTATATTTTTATGTTTTCATACAAATCAACTTATTACAAGGGTTGGATTGCCCTTTTAGTGCTTTAGTTAGCCCACACGTATTCGCATGTTACAAGGGAAGGACATTTTAAAAGAAAAGGAATTTCCCATAGCAATTTGCGGGTGTACTACAATCAGTTCTTTGACATACAAGCAATTAAAATTGCCTCGTTTCAAGGATAGATCATTGGAAACGTGCCACTTGTATACAGATCGGTAATTCTTCTCCCTTTCTTACACATCTCAGTTACAAAGGCTTCAATAATTTATCTTTGAATGGGTTTCAGAAAGGGCAAGTTTGGAGAATGAAATACTTAAGTGCTGATTTTTAACCTCTTTTACTATGAAAGTTAAACATCACTTAAAAGAACTTGCTTTACAGTTAGGCCGGCTTATACAATTATAAGATAAAGTACACTCTAGAGTGCTTTCAGCTCTCATGTAATGAAGCCATTTTAATTGCTTTTTTACACACAAAAAAATATTAATCTAGTTTTCCCATGAAAAAGTGTTTATCAAACATACTCAAGTGATTTTTAAAGTATATATGGATTATTGCAATTTATGCTTATTTCATCTCACTGCTCTATAAAAAAGCAGATAAAAAGTGTTATTTGTGATGAGAATAGGGTCTTTTTTCATGTCAAGAGAGCAGAGGTGACTTTATCTAGATTTACCCCTCAAATAAGAAAAACATTTATTCAAAATAAACAGACAAGCAAAAAAAACACCCCAAAACAAACAAACACACAGAAAAATGCTTCAGTTGGCAGTTGAACACTTCATTTGTTTTCACATATTTTGAGGGTCAATTTGTCCTTGATAGCAGACCAAGAGCTTCTGTTCTATGGTAGCACAGATCACCATGACATGTTTTGTGTGTGCTGGTACCTCATTGGTAAGACTGGTTCTTGAATGCTTCTTCATACTATTTACTGTCTTTTGGACTACTTAAATACTGGAAGTGGTCCAGGACCAGGAGAGCACTAGCTCTGAGCTGGCAGAACCCATTTAGGTGCATTTGTGTCTACATGCCCCCTCACATTAAGAGCTGGTGTTATGTACAACATATCATCTGGTGATTGCTTTAATAAGCCAGTTCATAGTTGCAGTCTGAGCATGAGCAGATAAAGGTCATTGCAGACCAAATTGTGAAATGCACGGATACAAAATACTGGATACGTGCTCATGAAAGTTATGTAATCATTATTCATTCATGCACAAGCAGTGCCCTCCATGATACACAGGTGGAAGTATTCTTTGAAAAGGGAAACAAAGGCTATGTATGTTAGCACCTCCATCGCTGTAGGAGTGATAATTTCAAAATGTCTAAGTGGGACCTCTTCATGTTTTGGAGATCTGTGAATATTCGGGGTCATTTGGGACATGTGCTAACCGTGAACTGGTCTATTGCTTCATGCAGGCCTTGTTTTGTCAAAGATATAAGGTTAAGGTTGCAGTTAAGATTTCTAAAGTTTGGTTTAGGATTAGTGTTAGGGTTAGGGACGATGTTTGGTCCAGGATTGAAGGTGAGAATTCTGTTAGTGTAGGATATTGACTGCAGAGCAGTTGTCACTATGCGGTACAACCTCAGAGTGCTAGCATTCAGGATGATCCAGCTGAGAACAAAAATGTGAATGAGGCTTTTGATCGAGAGAAAGTCCTCACTTGATTATAAGGATTATTCTGTTACCCATGCAGCTAGACTCTTTTCTGGAGAAGCCATGAGATGCATGATATGTATGCCACCAGCTCTTAAACAGTATGCAGATACTGTTTCTTCAATCTACTGAAGGCATTTGAAGGGAAGTTCCCTCCTAGTTAAAGCAATTAGCTTTAGGTAATGTACCTGTTATATGATATCGTTGTTTTTAACGATTATGTCTTTGCCATTGAGCTGTAGAATATATGCCAGATTTTGACCTCGTTACATTTCACTGTTTTGGGTGTAAAAGCTTTTTTGTTGTGGAAACAAGACTTAAGTGACATATTTGCCTAAGGCATGTGAATGAGGATTGGGATGTGGCTGTTTAGGGGGAAAAAGATCTGTCATTGACTCAACATCTAGCTAAGCAGACATAAGATCATGGAATGTTTATCAATAGACATTACAGTTGCAATGCTGAAATCACTCGTTCCTGAAAAAAAAAAAGATTCTGGTAATATCTGGTTTGCTTTATTTGGTTCTTGTGTTTTGTGCTAACTTTTTAATTCAAGGATGGAAATCAACTCGCCACAAAATCAACAGAGCTGACTCACAGACTTTCATTGCTAAATGGAATGCATTCACAGAGTATGTGGAAAGTATTTGGGAGAATTAAGCTTTTAATCAATCACTGATCTATTGCGGCTTGCCATTTTACATTATAAATCTGTGAATTACATCAAATGTATGGCGTATTACAGATGGATAGGTATATGTTATAAAGCTCATAATTTTTGAGAGATTTTGGGCTTGATGTGATGAATAGAACTGTTTAATAATTGTATGCATACTCTTTGAACAGAAGTTTCTCTTGATGACTGCAAAGCTTGCCAGAGGCTTGCTGAACATAGCAACAGCCAATGTATGCAAGGTGAATTCCATCCATAAATATTTTTCATAGCAGGTGAATCAAATGGTTGGTAACCAAGGATGTGGTAGAGAAACATGCATAAATTATAAAGATGTTATGCCTTAAGGGGCTTTCACACTGGGCCATGCGTAGTGTTGCGTACCGACTACGCCAAGCGTACGCTGCCCTACGCTGGCCTACCAAATTTTGTAAATTCAAAGCCCATCAATTTTACTTCTTCATTTAGCTTTCTTTGCTGAATGTTGAAATGATTACACAAGCATCTTCCTAGCTGTTATAAAAATTTGAGTATATTACATGTAAATCTACCATAATTCTATCTTGTTATCTAATTTAGAACTTTCAGAGCAAGAGGAACAAACCTTTTTAATGTCAATGCTGGAAAGAGAAATGAACTGTTTGGAACCAGCACAGAATTAATGCCTCTCTGGCTCCAAACAGATGACATATTATCAATTGGAAATACTTTTCAAAATGATAATATTACAGAAAGTGTATTGCAAACATTTGTTGAAATATGATGCTTGTTTGTTGAATGTTCTATATTGTCTAACTGGAGCCAGAAGGGCTTTAACTCATGTATTTTAACACAGAGAGTTAACGCCCATCTGGCTCTGAACAGATGATACAAAACAAAAATTGTACTCTTTCTCTCTTGATCTCCTCCTTGGAACTTCTTGTGATTTGCTAGGATTAGAAGGGGGAAAAAAAGATGTCGTCCAAGACGTATGACAAAATTTGCAAGTTGCCGTTCATCCAGGGTCGCACAGGAGATGTCAGTCAAAGTTAATACGCGAGGCCAGATGGGACTTAATACCATAAGGGCTGTCAAAGGAGAAGAATACAAGGTCTCATGTGCCATGCATCATGCATATAAATAAAAAACTGGAACAATAATGCATGCTCGTTAACTCTCACCATCTTTCATCGGCATGTTGAAAGTAAATAGTGATGCATTAAGAGCATTAACATGTATATTGTTCATTGCTCATAGGTCCATGGTTTGATAAGTGCTATCTTTATTTTTGTAATAAGGCATTAGTTACAGTAAATGCACATTACAGAGCCATCGCCTGTCCAGTTAACAAGAGATTGGCACGTTTCAAATTAGTCCTCATGAAGAAAACAAATGCTTGGGTACCTGCTAGAACGGTTTTACTTTATGTTCATCTCAAAAAGAGAAAGAGATACTGTTGCAGCAGAAATTAAAATGTAAATTAATGGAAGGGGAAATGATGTGGAGATGAAAATGCTCATTAGAAGTAATTCTGCTCAAGAATCATCCATATATGGACACTCCCTGAGAAGCGTATTAAATATTTAAGAATTGCAAATTGACAAAAAAATATTTTGCAAAATACTATGAAAATAAAGAATGCATGCTTCTCTAAGTATATCTCTAGATCTCGGATCTTTATTAAGAATTGCAAGAAATATCTGTAATGTTTCCAGAAAATGTCTGAAGTTGAAAAATACTATGAAAGTAAAGAATGCATCCTTAATAATGCTTCTGTAAAAGCATGTCTCTAGTTCCTGGATCTTTCATCAAAGACTGACAGATCCAGGAGTCTGTAAGGGGATGGGTGGGTACAAGTCAAAGAGGTCTCTGACAAGGAGAGAAAAAAAAAATTGCTCACATATAGTACGAGTACTTTTTTAATCTGAAATTTTTGACAAGCAAAAAACAGACAACAAAAGGGGGAACATCATTTAAGGTGTTAATTTACTTTATAAAAACAGATGGGTTGTAAATAAAAGGGAAGGGGCATGTGTGCCCTAATCTTCTCCCGATCCACCACTAACTACACATACCAACATCAGTACTTTTTAGCATGCGATGTACATGTACTCACACCTTTTTGGGTCAAGTAGGACAGTGTACAGGAAGGTGGGAAGGCTTTCATGCTCCTAATCTAGACCATCAACAATTTTCTTTGATGGCATCAAGGGGTCTCATTCTCCCAATCACTTAAGAAAGGGTCCAATTTCTGTGAGTCGATGCCGGTGATAAGGAGCCTTGGGTATCCTGCATCAACATGGAAGATGGGAAGGTAGCTCTGGTCTTTTTTAACCCTTTGACTAGAGTGAGCAGGATAGCTAGGACTGGGATCTACTCTATATGAATTTGTGTGTTTTACCAATATTAAACATGGACTTGATGGGTTAAACTAGGTAGAGTCATATTTAACATCTTACAATGGGTTAATTATTGTCCTAGACTACTAGAAACAGTTATCTTATTATTTTACTGTCATCTTTTTTTCATCTTTCCGTTCTTAGTCTCTTAGGCTAGTGAAGAAAAAGCATGCCATAGTGTATAGAGAGTGTAAGCTTGATATGAACTATTACCTTTCAGTCACAACCATTATCAGTCTTATCAAGCTATTAAAGCAACTTGGATTTACCAATTATATTTTCTGCCTTTTGTCAAATCTGCTATGATGTTTATGCTTCCCTGGACAACACAGTTTGTTTAACTTTTAATTTTAACCATTGATATTCAGTTTTTATCATCAAAGTGAATCTATTATAAACACAAGTTGTTCTTTTCTTCATATCTATTTTTTAATATGAGTGAATAATTTACAGTAATCATGATTTCTCATGACAGAATTAATGAGTCAAAATTATATTCTAGTTTTCCAAATGGATCAGCATTCAACAGTCATTTATTTTACTTTCTTGGTGAGAAGTATATATGTTTGCCTGCATGCCATGCCATGAAGTATAAAAAAGTTACAATTTCAATATATGTTTTTGTGGCAGTGGAGATGTGCCTGCTAATTATAACGTTCATCTTAGGCACTTGTAGTGTGAACATGCTCCTGACAATGTCATCTTGGTTGTTGACAACCACACACATGTCCAGGTGCCTCCTTGGTTTGAAATACAACTCGTTTGATTCTTCCTGACATGGAGATGGTAGAAAGTGGATGATAGATGGCAACATACGGAGGACACACATACAGCTCACCGGCACAAAGCGATCTCATCCCACGTGTATGTAAATTGGATTAGCGGATAACCTGTTGCATTCTGCTTGTTTCCGATGAGCTGCATATAATTTAGAATGGTTTAGACGCCTTATACCCATTAAAATGCTGGGTAGATGTAACTGATGTTCAAAGGCAATGGCATTATGGACTCGCGGTATTAAGAGGGCTAGCGCATCGACGATGGAGCCATTGTAGCTCGACAATGCATGCAATAATTGGCTGCTTACAGAATGGGATCCGTGGATGCTTGGATAATATATGTTCGCATAATATACTTGACAGTTCTTCATGCCATTTATTTTGTTCTGCCGTGCTTTCCAACATCTTGGCACTCTTCTTGTAATTCAATGGTGCATCATGGTTGATGTGGAGATGTACACTCTTCAGCTGGCAATAACATCAAAATGTACATTTCCTCAGAAGTGAACCTAATGGTTTTGTAGTTCATTGTATTTGAAAGGGAAGAAATGCAGGATGACAAAAAGACAAGATAAAGAGGCAGGAGAGAGATAGAGGGAGGAGGGAGAGAGTGGGGGAAGGATAGAGAGAGAGAAGAGGAAGATTGTGGGGGGCAGATGTAGGGGTAGGTTGAAAATGGAGAAAGATGGAGACACAGAAAATAAAAAAGTATAAATTACCCTCTATAACAGAAATACAGGAGAGGGGGGAGAAAGAGGGGGAGAGAGAGAGAGAGAGGGAGAGAGAGAGGGAGGGAGGGAGCAATGACGGAAGGGAGAGGGGGGGGGGTAGAGAAAGACATAGGCAAATAGAGAGAAGTGAGATAACAAAAAAGATACATACATGTAGATAGATTGCTCTCTTTGTCCTCATAGAGAGAGAGTAACAGATGGAGGAACAGACAAAATAGAAATAAAGTGACAGGGCGAAAAACAAGTAGAAAAGCATTGATACTGGCTAGCAATTTGTGATATGGAGCTGAAAATTATTTAAGATATAAATCAGTTTTTATAAAGGATTACCATGACTACAAGCTTAGCTTATGTGGCAATTCTTCTTCATGACTATTTTATGTTAGTATTAAATGTAAACTAGCAGGACCCGTGGAAAATCCACGGGATTCTAGGGAGGGTGGGGGGTTGAAAATAGATATGTGCTAACGATTATTATTATCAATATTATATTTTTTTTTTGATTTTTTTTTTTTTTAAATAATATTTTTTAAAGATAATTTCTTTTTATCATTTTATAATTTTTCTTCTTCTTTTCATTAATATTGTACTCGTTAGAATATCAACCTTTTGTTTGCTGTCCCATGTATCATTTTGAATTTTTTTTTATAAATATGTATCATGTAATAAAACTTGAAAATTGGAAGAAAACAGTTGTAATTAAAATTGATGCATATATTTTAGACTAATACTTTTTTTACTTTCGTTAATTACGATTATTGTCGTCACTTAAATTCGTTCCTACTTTTTCACTATCCCTTTCCGGATCCTCACTCTCGTTATCTATACGAATATTGTTGTCATGCATGCACTGAAAATAATATACAAATATACAAATATAAAATGACACTGAGGATCTAGCTAAAACTATTCGCATCGAAGGAACATCAAATCGTATTATATTCTCCCGAGGGCCATCGCGGCCCGAGGGAGAACAGTACTATTGATGTTCCTGAGTGCGAATAGTTTTAGCTTGTTCGAGAATGAGTCATTGTATATTTGTTTTATATCCCTTCCACCCAGGCGCGGATCCAGGATTCCTTAGGGGGCCCAAATTTGAAGTTATGCGAGCCAAATATTGGTACGTAATGAGCAAAACGTTTTTTTTTTTTTTTTGGGAGGCGGGGCAGACAAAACATCCGCATCACCCCACTCTTACATGCAAGCCCCGCTCAACGTTTTCAAAGTGATTCGGGGTCAAGGCGGAGCCCCAGAAGCTCAGGGTTTTAGGCATTAAATTACCGTCAGATAAGCATCCAGGGGTCCGCCTTAGGGCCATTGAGTGGGTCCAGGGGCAGAGCCACCGGAAGTTCAGGGGTTTTAGGCATTTAATTACGGTCAGATGAGTATAATTTGATACCTTATTTGTGGCACTGGCAGGTCACTCATTGGCGTGGGGTCCAGGGGGCGGAGCCCCCAGAAGCTCAGGGGTTTTAGGCATTTAATCACGGTCAGATGAGCATATTTTGATACCTCATTATTTTGTGACACTGGCAGGTCACTATTCTTTCTTTCTTTCTCTCTTTCTTTCTATTTCTCTTTAATATACTTTTCCACAAAAAGTGGGGAGGGGGGGGAGCTCGAGCCCCGAGCCCTGCCGTTCCGCGGACCCTGACATGTAGGCCTCTAAATAAGCATATTTTTTGCCTGACTGTAAATTTGGGAATTTGTCATTTTCCAACAAACGCATACAAAAGTATAATGTACTAAAAATCTCGGAAAATTATGTCATTTCAGCAACATTTGTAAATCACCGGTATCGAATTAGAAATAAACCACGTTTGAATTTTATTTGGGGCAGGCCCCAAGCACCCAAGCCCCGTCAGTACGCAAGCGCCCGATCTACACCTTGTTGGCGGGAAAATCGCAACTGATCTCCCTACCTTTCTTCTTTCTCTTTTTTTTCTTTCCTTCCCTTCTTTCTCTCTCTTTTAGGTTTGCTGGGGAAGGGAGGCAAGGGCCGATTCACACGTTTTGGCGGGATTAATCGCAACTGATCTCCCTTCTTTTCACCCTTTTCTTTTCTTACTCTTTTTTGTTCCATTTTAGCTCTCTTTTGTTGGCGGGGCGGGGGAGGCAAGGTTTTTTTGGCCCTCGATTCACAACTTGTTGGCGAGAAAATTGCAACTGATATCCCCCTTCTTTTCCTTTCTTCCTCTTTTTTCTTTCTCTTTATCTCCTCTTTTCCTTTTTTCTTTCCCTTTCCTTCCTTCTCTCTTATTTTGTTGATGGGGGGGGGAACAACAGGGAGGCAAGGCCCTTTCGCCCCATCTCCTTCTTATTTACACCTTTTCTTTTCTTCTTCCTCTTCTTTCTTTCCCTTTCTCTCTTTCCCTTCTTTTCCTTCTCTCTCTCTCTTTTTTTCTTTGCTGGGGGGGGGACCAAGGCCCCTGCCCCCTGGATCCGCGCCTGCTTCCACCTGTAGGCCTATCATTCCTTGCACACTTCTGTAATAGCATGTACGTACCGTACTCACATTCACATCACATTCAAAAAAGAAATAAAAGAAAACAACAATTGCACGGCTCAAACATGAAACATTGAATGATCTAAATACACGCTATATACAGGTACTACATGCAGTATAGCTAGAGTGCTGCAGTTACTGCATAGGTTAAATTGCATTGTGTGAGCGCCGTGACTGGCCTGACACCGCGGGAGTTGCCCGTGCGGAGGCATGTGATATTACCTAAGCTCGCTGAATTTTTCTTCTCTTCAGTTATATGGTCTCGACATTTACAATCTATTTGCGTTATTATTGTTGTGATTTCAATGTAGTTTTCATGAAAAGACCAATAAAGCAGAAGCTTGGACTATGATTATGTTGGCATGGTCCACAGAATTTGTACAAATATATTCAAAGTAAAGATTTTACGCGAAAAATCGGACTGTTTGTGCCAATATATTGTAACCGTCGCACGAATTATCTCGACTGTGTGTGTACGTGTGTGAGCGTAGAACCACGTATTACGTTGACGTCAGTTTGGCTGATGCGTATATATAGCAAGATGCCTCACACGGGATAGGCCCAACCCATCGCATCATGCATGTGCTACGCTACATGACGTGAGTGGAGTGTCTCTTGATAAAGTATCTCTTTGATTAGACTGCATATAGCAAGATGCCTAACACGGATAGGCCCTACCCTTTGCGACGTGCATATTTGCTACAACACATCATGGACTGGACTGTCTCTTGATAGTGTGATCTCTTTGATTAGACGTGCAGAGGGCGGGTGCACGCCTCGCCGACTCACTCGCGGGTTCGTCGCCTCCTTGCACGGACGACGCCGGCCGTGCTCGTCCGCCCGTCCTCCCGGGACCCCGAAACCACCTTTTAACGACATGGACGGCGACCACGGGTCGACGTGGCACGCGACATGCCCGATCCCATCCGCTCGAATTGTGTCGCCGTTCCCGCGCCACGGCAGAGGCGGGCAGGGTCGAGGAAAGACGGGTTTGATGTCAAGAAATTCACATTGGCAGACCGTTACGCACCCCCCGCGGCGATTTTGCGTATTAATATATAGATATTTAACGTTGATGATCTATTAATTATAGAATTTGTTTATCATCATGATTTATGTTGTATTAAGTTTGTAACTTTGGAAAAAGACCATGAAGAAAATCAATCAATCAATCAATCAAATCAAATCAAATCAAATAGATATTGGATGCAATGAATACTTGTCAATGACAAATGTGATTGTTCATTAGTGCATCAGCATTGCTTATTAACATGTTTAAACTTAAGCTAATATCTAAAATATACATGCATATTTGTTTGGAGGGTACGTGGTCTGACTATTACTAATTATTGAATATTTGTATTGGATTTAGGTTCAATATAAACACATTTTCCTCTGACTACAAATGATTAAAATGATACAAGCAATAACCTTACGCTATTTTTAGGGGCATATATTTTGTGTGCATGTGTGTGCCATAACTTCCTTGTCTATGTGCTTATATTAGGACTGTATGTTATTCATGCTTTTAATGAGAACACATATTGATTATTAGAATAGCAGTAGACATTTGATAGTAAAATACATATTTGGATTCTTGCATATTGAAAGAAGAGTAAACAGAACATTTGTAGATCTAGAACGATGAGCTCTTGACCTGTATTGTGAGCATGCCTTTACTTCATGTTGTTTCCGACATTGCATGTAAGACATACATACATGTACGATGTATGGTGGAGAACTTGAACATATGGTGAATGTTTAAGCAGACCTATCAATTGCTTATATTGATTGTGATACCAAACAATAGCAATTACCCAGAGCGGATATTGATCCGTTCATCCAGACTCCTCTATTCTAGACTAGGGCTGACTGGCTTTTACTGAGAGATACCCTGCTAATTAATCTTACTTCTTTGTTCAAAATGAATTGATATTATCTGCAATCCATCAACTAGGTGGACCCTCTCATGTTTTCTCATTGTTATTGTAAGTAGGTTAAGCAAGGAAAAAGGCTTTGTGAAAGCTTAATTGCTTTTTTTCCCTGTGGCTGAATTAACCTTGGTTAAACAATAATATAATCTTATTCTATTAAACATTGTTAACTTCAAGTAATGCATAATCAATAAATCAATAGTTCTATGGCTCTTTAGATACTTCATATCTTCTTAAATTGCAAAAGCATGATACATGTTCAATGTTTCACATGTCTTGGGTCCTTTTTCAATTACATTTCTACGGGACTAGCTATTACGTCTTAAACAGGGTGCCTTGGTGAGTCAAACAAGTCGCCTTCTTGCTGCATGTTTAAGCTTCAGTAAAAAGGGAATGTGGCTTGATACACTTTGCTTTGCAGTTAGTTTCAATCATAACTGCAAGAAGTAGTTTTTCTTTTTTTTTATAAAGAAAGATGTGATATTAATGCACAAAGTTAAATTAATCTATCAATTATGACTCATCAAAATACTCCATTCTATAAATCCAGTCAATTCTGGCAATGCCGGCAATGCCATTCGCAAGACAGCACTCCTGACATTCAAAATGGCTGACAACCTTATTCACAGCGAGATGCTCAAAAACACATTACATGTAGCTTATTCATGGCTTTTTACATTGAGAGTGAAGCGTGCATTCTTCATGATGGCATTTCATGTCAAAGCAATTGTTTGTGTTCATGGTCGAAATTGCATACCGTAGGAAGTCTGTTTAATGGGCTATCAATCCGTTAAATGGGCTATCAATCCGTTAAAGCACAGTCTGCATTAAAGGCTATGATTTCATTCAATAGCAATGCCTGAAAATACAAAGGAATAATGCATTCAGAGAGTTATTACCAAATCCAAATGGGATTATCAGAGGAAATTGGAATGCCTGAAAGCAGTGAGAAAGTTTTATTTTAAATTGTCTTTTAAAATGGCGATCTGATTGGCTTATTTTTCCTATTTTTCATTCTCTTGTATGACATTTTTTGAAGAAAACTTTCGCATATCATGGTTTTTACCCCCTTTTTAAAAGACTGCATAAACATCAGTTTTGTAAAGAAGTTCAAGAAACTATTAGAGCCACTGCTCCTGGAATGTGCACGCAGTGTATATACCAGCGGGTGTTTGCTAGGTAGGACTCACTGTGCACGGTGGTTCCTTAAAGTCTCATTTATGCATGCTATGGTAAACCTCCAACCCCCCAACAAAACAAAAATCCCCCCACAGCAAAATAAAATGACATTTTATGTAGTGCACTTCCCATTTCTGCATATTACTTACAAGTACCCTTTGGGGCCTTGTTTTGGGCAACTATCCTTTTGTCACCTCCATCTGCCATTCATTTACATGTAAATGTATTTTCATTTTGCCGCATCTCTTTTTTTTCTTCTTCTTTTTCTTTTTCTTTTTGGGGTATTGTTTGCCTTGGCATGTGTAAATGAGGCTTATAACAGCAAATTGTCTCAGGAGTCTTACAGGCTTGAATGTCTGATGGCATATTGTTCGAACAACTGTAAGCGTACGTCAGCAGACTAAATGAGACAAGAGATAGAAAATTGATCACATTCACAATACAAAGCGAGCAGCCGGAATGGGCTTTTTCATTTCCGGATCAGACAGGGTTTTTACTTGATGTGTTTCTGCAGAGCGGAGACCGCGAATATACCTGTAAAGAACCCCCTCTACAGACAGAAATGATAACCATTATCGGTGATAGCGTGAGTGGTATATCACATGTATTCACACAATGACAAGGGTGTACCCTGAAAGAAAAGGGAAGTACATGTAAAATACATTAATAGTACGTTGAAGTTCTATAGAAACATGTTAAAAGAGAAGAAGTAAGAACACACCCGGTAAAGAAACCAGCTCTAGAGACAGAAACAATAAACCATTTATTGGTTATAGCACGAATGGTTTGTCACATGTATCCACACAAGGGAGAATTGGAAAAGAAAGGGAAAGTAAGAGTACTTTGAAGTCCTGTGAAACATGCTGGAAGAGAAGAAGTAAGAACACACCCTGTAAAGATTCAGCTCTGGAGACGGAAATGATACATTGTTTATGGGTGAGAGCATGAATGTTTTTAGAGTGTAACTGCTCAAGCAATAACTGGAGAAGAAACTGGAGAAGAAACTGAAAGTAGCAATAGTCCTGTGGAAACATGCTGGAAGAGACTAAACCAAGCACTATCCAAAAAGGATAAGAACCAAAAGAATAAAAAAGAGAGAAAAAAAGGTTAAAAAGAGAATAAGATGAAAGGAAAAAAGAAAGTACTGACGTCATGCAATGTCTCAAGTGGTCAGGATACATATCACCTGGTCACCTGTATCTTCAAACTTTGTGGATAGGTTACGATAACAGCCAGACTCTGTGATCTGCAATGTAAATGTAGATGTAGATACATTTTAGGGGGCCTATATTAAACTAGCTTGTGCATCCCCTCTATTGTTGTTGTCCTTGGTTTTTGATTAAAAACTAAGGTACCTGAAAAATTTTGAGACCTTTTTTTTTTGCTTGTCGGAGATTCCTCCCCCCCTTCCTCCGAATTTGAAAAATCCTGGATCCACCCCTTCTTGTATAGGCTGTTACTTCACATGCAAGTGTATTTTTGTTTGCATTTTTATTTTAAAGTGGCTATCACAGATCACAATTTTTCCCAGAAATTTGCCAACCATAGACCTTAACCTATGTTGGAAGCTTGGATACAGGGCTCAGAAGTGCATTCTTGTTGAATTGTATTAAAACGCTAATAAAGGCTTAGCATACCCTTCTGGAACAAAGCAGACAATTTCATCTGTTGAGAGCCAGAAGGGTGTTAATACTGTAATAATATATGAGTAATTGTCCTTCTGGCTCTTAGCAGATTTATTGGTAGACCTGTCTAATGTAAGTACAATGCTCAAAGATGCCTTCTTGTGCCTAGTAAACCATCAGTAAAGATTTCAACCTGTTACTGTCTCTGTCTTGCCCCACCCATCATTGGAATGCACCGACACCCTCTGCTTTAATCCTCATTGCCTCTTGAAATTAAACCACTGCGTCTTCACTGATTCATTTGATGTAATTTGTTTGGCAGACCTAGAATCGAACATCTGCTGACTGAGGGAGCCCTCTAGGGGTAGGTCAGGCATCTGGGTCAACTGTCCGTTAAATGAAGAATGGTAGCCAGTGGCATGAGCTTTGTTGTATCCGCACTACCTCACAGAATCTTTCATAGAGACCTAGAAGGGAGAGATTTTTGTTCATTAGCTGAGTGGTTATCATTGACAATTTTGTACCATGGCATAATTCACATACAGGGCCTTCAAGATTTGCATGAGCATTAATGGTTTTGTTCTTATTGTTGTTGTGATTGTTTGGTTGTTTTTGTTGCTGTTGTTAGTGCTTGTTGTTTTGTTGTTGTAGTTATTGGTTGTTGTTTTTGTTGGTGTTGTTGTTGTTGTTGTTGATGTTGTTGTTGTAGTAGGATTGGCATTCCAGTAATGACATCTTAATTCATTGTGAGGATATATATGCTGGTATGTTTAATAGGCCCAAGGGACATAGCCCTGTGAATCATATTTATGATTAATGCATTGACTGAATTATCATTTTCCACATGACTTAATGTCAGAACACACAATCTCCACATTGAGTTTAATTAGAAAGGAAAGGTGACCAATCATGGCAAAAGGAATACAGTCCCACTAACTTGCTTTCCTGTTAGCCTCTAGCAAGTTTGATTGGTCTTCTTAGCTTATATGTCTGGTGGGCTTAATCTGAAGACAGGTGGTAGGAAGCGGCCGGATGGAGTGGGCTAGATTTGATCACAAACGATAATATGACATCATAGAAGAATTGAGTCAGAAGTAGATTAGAATATATGATTTACTTTACCTTCGAGCGCTTTCCACGTAAGTGCAATATGTAATAACAAGTCTATTTCCTTTTTGTTAATTTAAAGAAAATAAAGGAGAAAGAAAATTGATTAAATTTGGATATATTTCTATTTGATTGCCTTCTCTGTTTTTTTCTACAATTTATCAATAATTTTATTTATATATATTTGTAAATTATGTGCCTCATGTTCAATCATCCTTTAAGATGTTAAGTGTTTTGGGAATACATATAGTAAATACATAGTCCTTCAAATACCAGAAGCTGACACAACTAGATGAACTTAAACATCGTACATTTCTGGAGTTTCAAATATCTTTTTAGATAAACATGTACAAGTACAAACTAAAAGCTACAAACTAGGCAAAAATTATTTACACTACAGCTAACCTAACCAGTATACCGGTACTTTTCATTAAGAACAGAATATATGACTAAAAGCATGTATAACCACATTGAAATTTCATAGTAGATTGATAAACTGGCCAGTTGGGAGTGAGCAGGGCATTAATTGTATGTAAATGTATAGAACGTATATCTTCAGTAGATATCAATGTGTTGTCATCAAACTATGGTAATCTATGCTAATTTTATTTCCTTGTTCAATCTTTTTCATGGAAGTTGATTGAATACAATTTAAAATATGTTCCTTTTAGCATTTTTTTCTCCAGGTAGAGCTATATATTTGTTTTACTTGTTTTAGAAGATGAAAATAAATTTCATTGTGATTTACTAAATTGATCGAGAAATATATTAACAGCATGACAAATTAGTGATTAATTTCTTAACCCTTGACTAGTTTTTGTTGACCAATGTTACAAACAAGGAACAGTCATAATTGACCTTTTTCACACATGCACTGTATATATATATATATATGATTTACTCCAAGGAATGTGGCGGTCCAAGGTAAGTCCTTGGCAAATAAAGATATAGTGATTTGTTTCACATTCACAATGAAATTGGATACGTAACTCATTTTTATTTCATTCGAAATCATTTGATGGCACTCTTTTATCCATGTGAGTATAACAAATGAATATGTAAAGTGAATCTCAGTCACATATCAAACAGCAACTTTAAATTTGTAATTTTCAACTTGAGCTCATTTTGCTTTCTTTTTCCGAGTCGTCAAGTACAATAGTGGGAGGACTGTGAGACGGCTCTACAGCGATAATTATCAAATTAGTCCAAAATTCTGGTTTCCTAATCTACATGTTTGAATCATGCTCCTCTATAAGCTATGAGGCATGCTTTTTGCATTCTCTCAATTTTTTCTTCATATTTCACGCCTTCGATTCCACCAACTTGAATGTAATTGGATGTTGTTTTCCCTCTCACAGGTGTGATCCTTTATTGAATCACATCGCAGGTGGTTAAAGTATCCATCCCAACTCAGGCTAATTAGATTATAGGGTTGCTTTAAAACTAGAACTAGGGAGAAAGCAGCCTCTAACTACTGCTACATTGTATGCCTTTGGTATAATTTGATTTGGGGATTGAGTTTCAGTGCAAAATCAAACTGCAAAAAAATCTTCCAGACAAGGAAAACAACCCAAAATGGTTTACAGTTTCACACTTTGTCCTTGGGAAAATTCAGCTTCTAGGAAGTCTTAGGAAGATGAGAATTTATGAAAACTGCGAGAGGGATTGAATTAAGAATATAAACAAATTGACAATTTCTTGTTATTTTTTTAATTTTGTACATGCCTTCTGAACGATAGGAACTTTCAAAAATTGTAAAAGGTTGTTGGAGTTTTGTTTAATAGACCTAGCAACAATCGGTGCATGTGGGATGGCAATTAACCACCAAAAAAAAAAGTGAATTAGGTGAACAAAGATTATCCTCAGATTTTGAAAACAGTATAGAAACTTCCATTAAATTGAATGAATTTACATAAGGAATCATTGTATTGGGCTACTTCTACTCCACTTTTTAATGTCTCCATGCTGAACTCAAATTTTTAGATGGTAATGAATAACTTGTATTTAGATACATGGTAACAATAAATTGTACATTTGCTTCTTACTGGCATAATAGACAACAGTGCAGTGTTTCATGAAACCCTTCATCAATATAACTTTGCTGATTTCCCATTGAAACAAGTGTATCAAATTTAACATGCATTTTAATAGGATGTTGGTGAGCTTGTATGATGGTTTCGTGAAACAGTGCTCTGGTTTTTATTACTTTCTACTCTAGCCAGAATTTCTTAACCAATATCTTTGAAATTGCCAAAAGATGCTTAGATTTACATTATTTTGAGTAGTCCATAATTGCCACAGACTCAACCGAAGGACATCGTCAGCAGCCATCACCTAATATTGAAGGTCAGCCTAGCATTATTGACTCAACTTGTCCTGATGTCTATCATGTACTAACACAGTTACCATCTTTCTAAAAATCTGAATTGCATTTCTTTTTAAGAGTCTAACTAGCTTTTTTAAAACCCATTCCTTTGAAATTAGCAAAATATACTTGATTTAAATCTTTTTAAACTGCTTCCTAGCATTTCTTTTCAAGAGTCCTACTGGCTTTACTGAGCCCATTCCTTTGAAATTACTGAAAGATACTTGGTAATTTAAATATTTTTAGATGGCTACCTAGCATTTCTTTTTAAGAGTCTGACTAGTTTTCCTTAGCCCATTCCTTTGAAATTACTGAAAGATACTTAGATTAAAATCATTTTAAATGGCTACCTAGCATTTGTTTTTTAAGAGTTTAAAGAGAAAGACCAGTTCTGGTCATGCGATTGCATTGTGAAAGAACCGTTGTGGAATCGATCAGAAAAGGTTGATCATCTAGCATATAAGTATTGGTGTGTACTGCAAAGTTCTGGAATCATCAAAATGATAAGAAATTTGGCCCAGTCTTGGTAAAGTTACAAGCACTGTACACAGAAAGATGCATATGGGACTACGCGACCACGTGCGCGATATCTATTTGGTCCCAATAGATATTATAATTTACCAAATATATCAATTAGTAGGCGGTTTCCGACTTTCCGGCAAAATTTGTATCATCACGTATTATTCAAAACACATTCTTTCACATGATTGGTAATGAGAGCTTCCATTTCAATTTTTTGAGAGAGGGGCGTTTCCAAAACTGGTCTTTACCTTTAACTAGCTTTTTAAAACCCATTCCTTTGAAATTACCGACAGATACTTGGACCTACCGTATGAAGGTTGTAAGCCATCACCTAATATTGATAGGTCAGCCGGGCGTTACTGACTGAAATCATCCTGACGTCTGTCATGTTCCTCAATATGTTCTCCTCACAAAGTCTACCCAGAGAATGCCAAACTACACATCCCTCTGATGTATGCCAGACAGGCCAATCACATCCAATCTTCCTCAATTTGAAATCTCGTTGGTAAAAGTTCACGAACCCGGCCCAGTCAGCATGAGGCCGCCTCCAATACCTACCTGACAATTCTGCGTTGACATACAATTAGCCACCGAATGTTTGTGTTGGTTTAAATCTTCCCCGTGCCTTATTCGCCAGCCATGTTTACTTAACCTATATTCCCTGTTTAGATTTAATTAGAAGTGAGAGAGATGTACGTTGAACCCACGCTGTTTGTAGCATTTTTTTAAGGTGGGATGCTCTTAAGTTGAGATTGAAAAGGTCAGATGAAAGATCTCAATGTTGACCAAGTTTACATTAGCTTCAAAGGAAGTTATTGGCCGGATCAAGTGTGTTACGACATCTCAAACGATACTCTACTCTAATACAACAAACCTTTACAGTGCTCTACTGAATAGAGCTTATCCACTCTCACTGTTGAAGACCCACTACAAGGGTCAAATATTGTAAGCAAATTATACGCCAGTTTCCAATGTTAAGGCTATACTAAAGACATAATGAACAATAATCATAGGGAAACTGAACCTTAACTAGATATTTTCTGTCCACTATATTTTAAAATATTTTAAAATATTTTTAAAAATCTTCATGCAGTTGACTCAAGCCTCCAAATAGAGTTGAATGGAGAAGGGGGGTACTTCAGCTTTAACAATTCTTACCCAAAGCAGTTTGTTAGTGTGTGGAATACAGAAGTTTGGTTGAAATAGCAATATACTACTTGATTAAGAGAATCTAGAGCATTAAAAGATGTCAGAGTTTTACAATATTCTTTCTCAATAAAAGACAACATATTTTGAGACTTAGATTATTCTAAAGTTATTCCTCCTATGTCATGCCGATTTCCAAATCACATTTTAAATCTGAGTTATAGTGAAAAGATACGCTGTATTTTATTGTCTTACATCCCTTCAAAAAATTTCTTTTAAACGTTGAAGTCTATAATAGTTGCAATTTATACATTGCCTTTTCGACTGGATACAAGCGCTTTTAAAAGTCCATAGGAGTAATATATTTTCAGATAGTTCAAGTGTATATTCAGATATTTAAATGAAACTAGAAATGTAATTCGTCATGAGGACGAATTAGGTGGTCTGTTATGTAATCTGAATAACTGATCTTGTAGAAAATTGTCTTAGCTACAACATATCAAAATTTGGAAGAAAATCGATCCATATTTACAGAGATACAATCAATTTTCAATAAATATGCTGACGTCATAATATGCAAATTCGTATTTTGAGTTCCAAGGCCAAAGGGCAAAGGGCAGAGCTATAGAAAATTAAGGAACATTACAAGACATAATAGAAGGAGAACGAGAACCAGAGGCGGGAGAGGTAGAGGGTGAGAGAGAGAAGAAAAAGAGAAGGGCAGAGGCAGAGGGAGACAGAGCAAGAGAATAAGAGGGAGGCAAGGCAAGAGGTCGAGGTAGAGGGAGGCAGAGAGAGAGGGAGAGGGTAAAAGAGTAGAGAGAGATATATATGCAGAGACAGAGCAAGAGAAGGAGAGGGGCAAAATAAGAGAGGAGAAGGAAACAGAGCAAGAGAGAGGAGAAAGAGAGAGATGCAATGGAGAACGATGCATTCAATATATCCAGCATAAATAGAATTTAATATAGAGAAAGAGAGAAGTATAGACAAGTAAACAATTCTATGTCCACGGGAGAGACGTAAACATGCATATACCTTGGGCTGAATAACTGGAAAAAGTAAAAACGTCTGGGAAGGAGACTAGCAAGGTGATTTGATATTGTAGCAGAGTTGGGAGATAAACCCTATATTAGGTTTAATACCAGATTTCCCATAGGGTTGTACTCAAACGATTGACATTCTTCTCCCATAGATATAACACGCAAAATTAGGCATTTTATTACATTGTTTGTGATTGTATATGATAATATGTTATAATAGTCGAAGAAGATCATAAAATCAAATCTAAAACGACGGCAAAAAAAAAAAAAAAAAATGACCCACCAGGAATCGAACTTGGGTCGCCGGAATGGGAGGCAAGTGCTATGACCACTATACCAAAATAATCCACATAGACATTACACGTGAACGGAAAATGGAATTCTCAAATCTCACTTTGCAAGTGAAATATGAGCATGATCCCGGCATCTGATCGAAAAATAAAGGGCACACTTGTGATAGCTTATTGTCTCAGCTACAACATACTCAAAGCTCAGCAAAACAAAACTAAAACGACGGAGATATTGCTCGCGAAAGACGGGAATGTAGAATCCAGTTTTGAGAAAAAGTCATGTCCCATAGAGAATACACGCAAAATGTGAAAAATTGACATGCCTCCTTTAATCGCAAAAATACGCCATGATGCCTTTGTCAAAATGAAAAATCGTGATGACTGCATTTGTAGAGAATTGTCTCAGCTAGAACATATCAAAATTTGGAAGAAAATCAATCAATATTTACAGAGATACAATCAATTTTCCAAAAATATGCTGACGTCATAATATGCAAATTGAAATTTTGAGTTCGGAGGCCATTATGATGACGTCATGAGTTAATTGAGGGTCAAATGAGACATGAAATCATATCTCCGACTCATATTCTATCCAAATATGAAAAAAAAATTGGGAGTTCCAATCCATTCTGAAGAGTTACAATGGATTTTGTATAGGCCAGTTTTTGCCCATGTATTGTGGAAAAGATAGCAAAGGGCCGCGCGTGCTGTCAACTTTGACGGACGCTCATTGCGTTATTACTGGTCAGAAAAAGGTGAACAAGGTATCAAAATGCTTGGAGACATGTGTTTAATATGATGACAGAGAAAATTCGGCGATTCTATGTTGCTAAATGCCAGACGCAGCAGCGCGCGTTTTTGCGAAATGCTTAAAATGGCCTGAAACGTACTCTCATTTGAATAAAAAGTGATTTTGAACAGTTTGAAATCTTGCGCGCACGCTCACGCGCGGACATATGCATGTGCGCGCGTTTTTTTGACCTGCAATTGACCGGACGGATATTGACCTTAATCATGATAAATATGAAGATATGATCATGAGTTGAAGGTACAAAAAAAAACACAAAATGGCGCCTGGATGACGTCATGAAGACCTGATGACCTTGAAAATGTTCCTGTCACGTCTTATGACAATGACCCATGACTGTGCCAAAATTGAAAGAAATTGACTGTACCGATCTTGAGTTATCGTAGGAACAAAAAAGGGGGGAGAAATAAATAAAAATAAATAAATAAATAAATAAATAAAGAAGAAAGAAAATTCTGATGAAATTAATAGGTGATCTGTCGATACCGACAGACCACCTAATAAATCCTTTTATTATTGCATATTTTTTTAAAACTGTGGATTACCTTAAAATTTGGCATTTGATTACCTTAAAATTAGATTGAAATATATTCATACCGGTAAGCATAAAATGTGAACATGTTTCCCTATATATGTCTTGCAATAGGTCTTTGATGAGGAAAAACTATCTGGCATTAATTTAGTGTGCTCCCAGCATAATAAAAAAGCAAACACAAATGCATTATTGAAATTGCCTTTCTTCTATCTTTGTATGTAAATCTCGCAACCTTTCTACTCCATATCATTTCTAGACCTAGATTACTAGACCCAGATACGCTGCGGGCTGGATGGATTTATGCACCATTAAATTTTAGATCCTTAAAGGAAGCAGAAAATAAGAAGGGATATTGACTGCTCATTTTCATCATTCTCCATAAATTCAAGAAATGATGAAAGTACTTAATTATTCTCAATGGCCAAAGAAAAAGTTTGCAGACCTTGTTTTCTTGATCAAGTGTGCTTCGTATTTTAAGATTTGATTCAAATGTAGTGTGGGATGATTCTCGCTAAGTGTGATTTCAGCCATCAGTGTGAAGTGGACTATGAATTCAAATGAGGATACGTGCAAAATAGCTGGGGCAGTATTAAAATGTTGTTATATAACATTTTGCAGATCCATAGGGTCCATAGGAGCACAAGAGGTACTCCTTATATTTTGGCCAACTATGTTGCATGCACATAGAGATAAAAAAATAGACACATTCATTTTTCAAAATCCTGTATCCACCACTGCTTTTTGTGATAATTCATGTGTATCCCCCTTTAAGATTTGATCTGCTGTTTTTCTTGATGGAAAGGTATACTTATAAAGGATTATCTGTTACAATACATGGCATCTTTGTTCCAATTGTGATGATTGATCCCATATTTTCTCTGGTGTCAACTGATCTTTTCAATATTCATCAAATACATAGTGTTAGAGTTTAGGTTACAATGGAATATTAGGTCAAGGTTAAAAAAAAATTAGGATGAGGTTTTAGTAATTATCACCTACAATCCATATTACACAAGGTTGTAAATACTTTGATTACAAAGCAGGCCTATAATTATCATAGGTTATTTAATATCATCTGTTGAGAGCCAGATGTCTGTTAACTCTGAATATGAGTTAACAGCCTCATGTAAGGCTGTAATAGTATACAAATAATGAATGCTTATGAGTTCAATAGTGCGAATATTTTCAATCTTTCAACGAATGAAAATATTTGCACCATTGAACGAATGAAAAACATTCATTATTTGTTTTATACAACATCTTCCAACAAATTGTGCTTTGCTCCTTATATTAAAGATAAATTAAAGTTGGAGTCAGGCCTTCTCGATTACATTCAGATTGCCTTCGCGTCAGATGCGCGCAGCTAATATAACAATGGGATACACGCAGGGCAGAGAGGTACGCAGTCTGCATATAACCCAAAATGCATGCTCGTTGAATAGTACTACGGCGAATAGTACCAAAAATGCACGCCCGTGCAATAGTATATCTATTGAATATCATGTGACCAACAATCCTCCAATCAAATGACAAGGATTTAAGGAAGAGCAGTATTGATACAGATGTCACTACTCTGGTTGAGTAAGACCCAAATATATTTTATTTGAGTCATAAGGACATTAAATCTCTAGATGTCAAAGGATTCGAATTATCACCTTCCTGGCTTTCTGTAGATGATGATATATATTGCTTCAACCAACTGCAAGGTCAATCAATAGCATTCTATGGTTTAACATTGACCCCACGCTGTAACTGACCTAACACTATTAAACGGACTTATCATCTGGTAAGGACTAGAAGGGCATTCATTCATATCATATAACACAGATTTAACACCCTTTTGACTGTCAGCAGATGCTAGGAGGAAGAGCCTTCTGGGCAACCACTTTGACTCTGCAAAACAAGGATTATATTGCTTTAAATTCTATTAGGAAGTGGACATGCATTTCGTCCGAGGTGGTGATAGGGTTTGCGACACCGAGAGTGACCTTGCAATGACCTTGTCCTAGGAGACGGCTAAACAAATTACAAACAGGTTCGGTGGGTGCAGTGAAGGGTACATGCAACTGATAATGGAGTGTGATGGCATTGTAGATATTAGTACAGTTGTTGAAAGATTGCTTTAAAGGTAATGCTAAGTTTAGGTAGCTTGTAAGAGAGCTAGGAAAGTAATTTGTAGTTTTGTTTAGTCACATATGTATCAAAAGACAAGCCAAATATGACTGCATTCTGTTCATGATTAACATTAGATTTTAGTGTATATAGAAACTGCAAATCAAAGTTATCACTCGGCTCTGTCCAATTAAGGCTGGGCTAACTGCACTGCGATGCTGCAGAGGTTCGTAGGATTCATGCATGCACAGTTGTGTGTTGCATTTCTCACGTGGACATACATGAACTTGTAGGTTTACTAAAGGTGCAAATGGATTTTAATACCCAATTGAAAAAAAGAAAGAAAACTATTGATTATCGTTTTCACACTGAAAAAAGAGTATCACATAAAACACAATTATAATTTGTATGAGTATATTATATTCTATAAAACTATATGAAATTCACAGTTTTTCCTGTTTATAAAAGTATTTGCAAGAACTTAACATGTGCTCTACACATGCTCTCCATTCTGTATCTGTTGAATTATGAGCAAGTATACTTGGATAATTCTACACAGAAAAATCTCTGTCTTTATAAGCAGTTATGTTGGAAAATTGTCATCCCAACCAACAAAGCTGTACATAGATTATGAGAACAATCTTAGCTGCATATGGTTACAAACCCTGCAGTGACTGACGTTATCACAACATTCCTTTGTGTGAGGATTGATATTCAATTTCCTAGACAAGCATTAACAATTTCTACAATATGGTGACAAAGTGTAACCATATTGGAAAACATGCGTCTGAGAGTCGTTGGCATAATGTCAGCTGACGGTAATGCACATTTTATATAAATTTGCAATAAAATGACAATACATAGAAAGAAGATGGAAATTCTAAAGAGATGTATACTGTTTAAATATTAATGCTATTGTGCTCAAGGGCATTTAACGGTTGTTCTTAGTTATCTTACTCTCTGTATCTAGAACAGCAGCTGTATTGTACATTTAAGTTTAATGATAAGATGTAAAGGGTAGATGGTTAGATTCTTATCAAGTGAGAAGCTTCATCCTGACAAGCTAAAGTACTGTACATGTCTTGGGTGTTTTTGCGGGGTAAAAGTGCAGTGTATTGATGAGATATCTACATGTTAATTCTTGTTCAGATGTGATGCAGTAAACTGTGGCTTTTTATTATGATGAATTGAGTCTATTATGCTTCACATTTCTATGTCTTTTAACACAGAGCTCAGTAGCCTTTGTTGCATGCAGTTGCCATTCATTTACATGTTGTTATAAAATGCTGCGGTTTAGCACTTCATATCTGTGTACACGAGTCGTACACTCTGTAGATAATGATGTTTTCCCAACTTGGTATTGATGCAATTGTTGTAGATGGTTGGATGGTGAGTGGGAAAGGGTTTCATTAAGACATTCAACGTAAGAGTCCCACCTTGACAAGCGCCCTATCTTGATATGGATGGGATAGATGATTAGAGGGGAAGTAGGAAGGTTTTCTATAAGACATTCAACATGAAGAGCAAATGATGACCATACCACCCAACCCCCCTTTGGCGTGAGCCCCTTTCTTGATGATATTGTGGTAGAGTTTTGGTTAGGGAGTGGGAGGGGTTTCAATAAGACTTCAAGATAAAGAGTAGATGATTACCATGCAGATCCCCACCTTGGCACGAGCCCCTGTGTTGATGCGATTGGGGTGGACCGTTGGATGGGGAATGGGAAAGGGTTTCAAAAAGACATTCAATGTGAAGAGTAGATGATAACCATACCCCCTCCTCCCACCACCATCACCACCACCTTAGCAAGAGCCCCCATCTTGATGTAATTGGGGTAGATAATTGGATAGGGAGTGGGAAGGGGTTTCAATAAGACATTCAACATAAAGAGCAGATGATTACCATACCCCACCCCCCCCACCACCACCACCACCACCACCACCACCTTGGCAAGAGCCCCCATCTTGATGTAATTGGAATAGATCATTGGATAGGGAGTGGGAAGGGGTTTCAATAAGACATCCAACATGAAGAGCAGATGATTACCATACCCTCCCCACCACCTTGGCAAGAGCCCCCATCTTGATTTAATTGGGGTAGATCATTGGATATATAAGGAGTGGGAAGGGGTTTCAATAAGACATTCAATGTGAAGAGGAGATGATTAGCCATTTCTTGGCGACCCGACCGGATTTGTCTTGATGAGACTCAGGCAATGTGTGGGTGGAAATATATCTTTTGATCATTAAAGATTCATTTTCCTTTAAGTGATTTCTTTCAAAGTAGTTTGTTAATGAAGGCATAGCACTATGCATACTCCAAGATCTATTTCTATAATCCTCAATCTACTGTAGATGTTAACTTATTACCGGGAAAAATCTCTAATATATGCCATTCTTTTTCATCCAAGTGATTTTAATTAGGGGATTTAATGGTTTATGGAATATTGCGTTGAATTGCAACTTCATTTTATTGAAAAGTGTATGTGATTTTCTTCATCCGTGTCTTCTTTTTACTAGTGATAACCCTTAAATGATAATTTTGTATCAAGATATTGGTGTTTTGGGTGATGAGACATTTAAAAATGAAATGTAGACTTCATTCTTTATCCTGATGATACTGGAGTATATGTTTGAGTTTTTTCTTCTTCTTCTTTTCTGGCGGGGGCGGGGAGGAGGGGGTAGGGGTAGGGGCAGGAAGCCAAGGTGAAAGGGTGATGATGTGTATTGTTTTAATGTGGTATTGGAAGGGGAACTGCTTTTTAAATATGAAGAATAAATGGTCAGACTTTCCCACCTTCGTGAGAGCCCTTATACTGATGAGATTTGGATGGATGCGTGGGAAGGGGAAGTAGAGGGGGAGGTAGAATGATGATAAATTTCTTATTACTGTATGTGAAGAGTCGTTGATGATCAGACTCTGCCACCTTGGCGAAAACCCCTATCCTCATGAGAGTGGGATTGATGTGTGGTTGGAAGAGAGGCAGAAGAGGGAGGGGAGGGGGGTAGACAGAAAGAAATGGGACAGGGGGTGTGGCTGATGATAAATATATTTAAATGTAAAAAGTAGTTGATAATCATTCTTTCCACCTGACAAGAGCCCTTTTCTGATGAGAGAGGGGGGATGTGTGGATGATTAAGCAAGTAGTTTGCGTGTGTGTTTGTTTGTTTGTGTGTGTGTGTGTGGAGGGGGGGAGTGGTGACAAACCTCTTTTAATGTGAATAATTCTAGTTGATGATCTGACACCTTTGCACGAGCCCCTGTCCTGGTGATATGATTCTGGGGTAAATATGGGTGGATGGGGAATGGGAAGAAGAGGGAGAAGGGGTGTGAGAAATAAACATCTTTTTATTCGATGAATTGTTGATGATCAGACTCTCTTATCTTGGCAAGAGCCCATAAGATGATCAGAATGGAGTGAATGTGTTGATGAAAGAGGGTTGTGGAAGGAAGAGGAGAAGGATTGGGTGATATTAACACAATTGCAACTACTTTTGAAAAATCAACCTTAAGCAACTTTAGTAGCCTTGTACATCACCCATTGAAATGTGCGAACATGACAATGCCTTATTACATAATCCGAACATGATGAGATATACATGTACAATAGGGTATATACAAGTGGGTATTGAAATTGCCTTCGAGTTGATTTTTTAAAAGTAGTTGTGATCGTGTTTATTAAACTTTTATTTGATGTGATGAATAGTTGATGTTAGGCAGTGTTATAGCTAGAGACTATTTAGTGGTTGGTGCGACTTCACTGACGCCATTTAAATCCCAAATTCTGACCTCTGCAATATCGTGATCATGAGCTATAAACACGAATACACGTGCGTACTAGGCGCTGATCAAAACCCAATCAATAAAAAAATGAATATATTAATTTGTAACAATATTGGACAAATTTTACAATATAAATAATGAAATAGATATATATTATAGTATTTTAATTTATTTATTCTGGAAAATTACCACAAAAAAAAAATCATTTACCCTATTAAAAATAAATATTTATAAGAACAGTAATCAAACGAGCCTCGGCTGCTATCTCTGTGTATTATAACGTATACATTGGTAAATTCAATATAGCAGCTTTCATGAATCGCAACATTAGACAACACTCGGCAAATCTTTAAAAAAAAATAATTTATTTTCAAATTGAAAACATGATTCTTGTACAATTGCAAATAAAACATGATTAAAGACGGAAATATGAATGTAAGTACTACTTTTCTTCACAAATAGTTACGTTTAAAGCAGTTTTTTATGTAAAATTATTAGTGCCGGTCGGAAGCAGTGTGTTTCATCAGGAGTGGTGGGCGGAAATCCTCTTGCTGGTCGGGCCCACCCTGTGCTGACCACAGTAGCTAGAACACTGAGGTTAGGGATTCCCCCCACCTTACTTAAGTCTGAAAGCCTTTATTCTGATGAAACTGGGGTTGATATGTTATGGAAGAAAAAGGAGAGAAGAAAGGGAGGAGGGAGATGATAAACATCTTTTAATGCAAAATGTCATAGTTGATGATCAGACACCTTATCGAGAGCCCCTCTCTTGATGAGGCAGGCTTAAGACAGGCTTTGATGAGTGAGTGCAGGTGATAATACCAAGCAAAGCAGCTGAAATGTGATCTCACCAACCATACTGACAACCCACTCGATCTTGACTGGGGATAGGGATAACCATATCGTAACAGGTGATCGGTAGGAGCTTTATTAAATACAGTTGAAGTAAATGAGAAGAAATGTAGGAGAACAATATTCAAGCCCCTGAAACAAGTGAAATTACTGAAATATTTTATAATGATATGATAGTTGATGATGTCTTCTTCATTTTGATTTAAATCAATTTGATTTGAAATGTTATCCAACCATACAACCATACTATCAACCGACTCTACCCTGTTCGGGGATAGAGACAACCATCCACTAACAGGTGATCAGTAGCTTCATCATGTACACTGTAATTCAAGAAGAAACAAACAAAGGAAATCCATATTCAAGCCTCAGTATTCACATAAACATGTGAAATGGTTGTATATAAGAATGATATGATGATTGAAGATGTCTTCTTACATTTGAATCAATATGTGATCAAACCAACCATACCAACAACCCACTCTATCCAGAATGAGGGGGCAGGGAACATCTCGTAACAGGTAATAGGTAGCAGCTCGAAAAGTGTTTTTCAAAAGGGGAAACTCGTATTCAAGCCCCAATATTTCAATATCCGATTGAATTTGCTGACATATATCATAATGGTGTGATAGTTGATCATTTCTTCTTTAATTTGATAGGTTGCTCATCCGAATGTGATCATGGATGACTGAGCACTGCCCATTTTCTTTTTAATGTCGAAATTGCTTTTGCCAAAGTTTAGGATATGTATATGGAGTTATTTTCATCATGTGTGAATGCATTCAGTTGGAATGGAGACTACTGAACAAATCAACCTTGGGTTGACCATCTATTTCTCTTAAAGCTAAAGCAGAAGTGAATTTGAAATGAATCAGGAAATACAAATGTTCAGCTATCCATAGCCAGATTTAATTGATGAAGGTGTCAATTCAAAGAAGAGGTGGAAAAAAACAAAACATGTTTAACGTCCTGCCTTTTGATAAATAGGAAGGAGGAGGCCCTTTTTTTTCTTCAAAATGGCCGCTCGGCACATTTTCCCAGACATTCGGCCGGCTATTTTTCCTGATGGCCGCCAGCTTTTATATTTAATTTTAAATTTTTTATGAAAAAGATCATTTTAGCTTTTTTTTTTGTTTTTTCATTAAAAAACAAAATTATAAAAAAAAAGAAGAAAAGGAAGCAAGCGGGGACGCTAAACATGAAAGAAAAACAAAATTCGCCTTATATACATCTAGTATTTCTGTATTGACCTGTTTTAACAATATTTAGGGTTGAATTTGAGTTTCCCTTTTGTCATGACTCATGCTGTATATCTTCATACTTGGTCGCTCAAACTCTTTTCTTCCTTTGGGTTTTGAGCTGGACTTGAAAGAGCAGAGAGCGATTCTGTTCTTGAAGTAGTAGCAAAGAAGTCAATAATTAAACTATCCATTGTCCACCAACAGTTCCTCATCCACAAGAATGAGAGAGGCCTCTGAATATATATGTTCCATTTGGAAGACACCTGATAAATTTCTTGATATGTGAAAGATATTGAGGGTTTTTTTAAAGTGCATGTGATGTAAACACATAAATCTCTATTTGTTACATTTGTTTCTAAAAGAGATGTATACGACAAATCGTCTCAATTTATGTTAGTATTTAACGTGTGGTGCCATTTCAAACATGTGATCTACCATTTAAAACCTAAAATATTATTGACAGTCTTTTTAAACGATGGATGATTTTCAGGGCAGTCAGTAAAAATAGCATGCCATGTCTATTTATTTTAATGTAATCATGTTTTTTAGATTGATTGACATGTGATGCTTGTTCCTGAATTATCTTTGCTCTTTTATAGATGTTTTTAAAAGTACAAAATATATTGCATCAAAGTGAATTTTGTGAAAAGCAATTGAAATGCACTTAACTTTTAGTGGAGAAAAAGATCACAATAAAAATATGTCATTCCTGTCATATTCACATTATTGACTTCATTTTTCTTTGAGTATTGTTGTATTGAGATGTCGTTTTCTGTATATCCAGTGGATAACTTTATGTAGCTCACATCCACAAGAGTACCCTGACTGTGACGTGCCAGGGAATAAAAATCTTCATCAAAACGTGCAGCACTTGGAACGGTCACTCTAAATCAATACCCTACAAGGTTAAAAGTCTCCTGAACCATAGCAATTTTTATTGATTGCAATTCAATTAATTAGATTCAGCTTTTGTAATTAGAAATTAAGTCAATATTATGCCTCGGGTGAGAAGTGAAGCGTGTAATAAGTGTGTCGTGTGATGCAAGTTTGACGGTGCTGCAGGGAATAAAAGACTTGCAGAGGCATGAAATTGATTCAAGGATTAGTTATGAAAATATATAAAAGCACCGTAACAGATGTTTTGCAAAATGGAATAATATTTGTCGCTTTCCCACAATATCAGGAATATGCACATATTCAATAATTGGTGATTATTTTGTTTACAATGAGCAGGTACCTGTATTTCTGCTGACAATGTAATTGAGAGGCATGTATCATAAAAATGTTATGAATCGTAAAATGAAACAAGACAAAGGAAATTGATAAATTGAATAATGCAGCTTTTTATTGAGTATGAAAATTTTTCATTATTTCCCATCTTTGCAATGCCACATTGATTGATGTATCAATATTGGCAGCAAACCCTGGAAATCTATAACCACTTACAGTTTGCTGAATTGTTCAATTGCTTTCATAGATGGGAGCAAGCAAACATTATTTTGATAGTTGATAATAACATTAACTCCCTGTTGATATCTAAGTAAGTACACTGCTAAAACCTGTAAAGTTCTTGATTGTGTGATGGTTACTGCTCATTATTAATAGTTTGTTTATTTACACCAAATTTTTAGATTAAACTTTCAGTTTTAAAAGAATGAAGCTGCTACTTCATTTTTGTTGGCAGTAATGAACTTCTGAGTGTAGGAAATGGACACATGTATGTTTGGATGTTCTACACATTCAAATAGAGAATAATTTCTACTGTGTATTTCCCTTGGTTCACCATTGCAATATGACATTTCTTTATTTATATTTCTGCTGCAGGTCTCTGAAAGGATGAGGGCAAGTGGAATCCAGATTCTACCAAGAGAAGCCTAGCTTTCTCATTAGTTGTGATCTGATCATAGGTTTACATGGTATGTTACCTTGATTTCTTGTTCACTTAAAATCATCCCCCAAATTAGTCACCTAGCATGTACATCTGACATGTGACCAGCATGTATATAACCTGTACTGAGAGCTGTTTGTCCATGATTTTATCCGAACCTCTATATCTGAGTTGCTGCATGGGGAACCGGAAGTTAAGTATGATCTTAGACACTGCCTCAATTTGGCATTTCTTTCAAATATTTGCACCAGAATACATCAGAAGTCATGGATGGAACATGGGATGCATGCATCTTTTGATATCAGTAGAACAGTATGAGACCATAGACAACATGGATCTTTTTTTTGTCTGAACAAGGCTTTAAATGCCTAATACTAAACTATAAGATCAAGAATACAACCGTCTTATTTTTGGCAACTATTTTCTGTAAAGCCTGTCATGATTATAGGTTGTTTGTGTAGATTATTTCAATTCTTATAAAAAGGGGTTTCAAGATGCATATATGTGCAATTAGTTCCAAATAATTATTGTATCATCTATTGAAAGCCAGAAGGACTATGTATTAACCCAATGACTACCATGTTTTCAAATTCCCCTCGGCTTAACACAGGGATGATTGGGTCCCATATGCAATGGGTTAAATAAGCTAATGCCCTTCTGACTCTGAGTTTGAGATTGTATCCTAAGTTTAGCTTCCACCATTTTGAATTATCAAAGTAAGTCTAAAATTTGAATTCTATCCACAGAAAACACAACCTTTCTCCTACATTCTTTGCACATGCATTTGACATTTCCCTAAAAGGTTGTTTTTCTTTTTTCATTTGGAGAGAAATGTAAATGAAGTGACAGGCATGCTAACATAGAAATGCTTAAGTTGGACTGCCTGGGACTGCCTAAAAGTATTATAATTGCATTTGTCTAGATACAGCATTACTAGTATTTACTTTCTAAAATCATTGTGCGCTAGCATGTGTTTTATAATCTGGATTAAAACCCAAATCCAGTTATTCAGCTCCTCTTTATTTACCTTAAACAGTGGTGAGACATTCTGACTTGAGGAAAATAAGAAAATTGTCATAAAGTTAAGGTATAGATCCCATTTTTAAGTGAGATAACCAGTTTTAAATGTTTTAAAAGATGTGTGGACAGGTTAAGTGCTTCATGAAAGAGCATATTTCAACAGTATAGTGTTTTGTTTTAATTGAATTTTTCTCTTAAAATAGCATCTGTTGACTGCACTACTTGAATATAAGCAAGTCATCTTGAGCACTTTTCTGAGTGCTGTACACGATAGTGATGTGCTTATGACTAGCTGTTCCACTTTTCCCCCACCCACACATGCTCTTCTAACTGTGATTGTATCATTCATTTTAAGCTCATTATCACCAACCCCAAGGCTAGTAGATAAAATCTTCCTTATCTTATATCATCAGTCACATTTCTCTTGTGAATACACCTGTAGACTTATGCTGTAAACAAGAGTGACATAACCACATTTTCTATCATTCTCGTTTGCTGGTGACGTTTCTGTTTTGATTTTTGTAGACAACATCGTCCATCTCCTCCCCCTCCTCCCCTCCTCTATCCACCCCTCTCTCTGTGGCTGCAGAACATGGTTGCACATGCCTTGCATCTAAAGCTCAGGGCTATTTTCCACATCCAATAGAGTCTTCCTAACCTCTCATCAGTCATTCTAATGTCTTCTTGCCGTTGGTCTTCTCCTCGCCACCTCACCAAACCTGTTGTTATTGCTTGTGAATTTACATTACACACACGCTTGAGAAACCATGATTGCTAGAATTGAATCATCATTCCATCACTGAGCAGCCGAATATTGGAATAATTCCTCATTTCCCTGGCTCTTTCTTTCCTTTGACTTGCTGCACGTGATGCCATGTCAATTGCACTTCGGTACAGGCAAAAGAAGACAGAGAGAGAAAGGAGCCTAGATCAAATAGGGACCGTGGCTTGAGTTTAGACTGCAAATTTGCCAAATGTTCCACAAATTAATTCAATTTATAAAAGGGGTTATGCATGGCAGGTAAACGTGAGGGTTTTTTGCCTGAGCGATAAATTTATTGAGGGCACTCTCCAACTGTGTTTGCAATGTTTGAGTTGTTAGTGTACAAGGTGTGATGGAAGTACAATATAAAGAATGGCAGACAGGGGTGGAACTCCTATGAAAGAAGAGGTGTGATTTTATGAATAAACATGGCAAGAGAAGAGAGATTTCAAAGTGTAATATAAAAAACAATCATTACTGAATGAATGAATTGAGTATGTGCAACATACAAGGTCATATATTTAGTGTGATTAAGTTTGCCTACCTCTAAATGTAACGTGAGTGATAAAAATATGGGATGTGGCATAGGAGAGGCAGAAAGAAACTAATTATACAAATTGACTAGGCAGCAAGAATTCATTCAAATTTGAAATAAGTTCGGAAAATGAAAGTGGGAGAAGTGGTTTGATATTAATAATTGAAGAAAAAGTTCTGTAGCTCTACTTGTGACCCATTTGTTAGAGATCTCTTGTTTACATGGAGCAAACAGCTGAAATGGAGTTAATTGAGCTCTCAACATCTCTTTTACACTTTCCTTTATACTTTTTTCTTTTGCCTCTTCTGTCTTCCACAGTAGCTGTAAAAAACTTTGTTTGTATAGGAATGCGAGACAGAGACTGAAACTGTTGCTATAGATACCTGTAATTGAACCATATGGTATACAATTCTTGCTACAGTCGCATCGCATTTGTTGGATCAGGTTGTTTACCAGGCTGATATGATTTATTTTATCCTCTATATATTCATCAGTAATGACCTTAGTTTGATATATTCTAATTTGTGAGTATTGTTGGAGAGATAATAGTTTTGTTTGCCATACAAAAATATATGTATATATGTGTTCACTGACTTGAGAGACTTGATTTATTTTAAATCTATGTGGTTATCTGCATGGTTGAGGTGAGTCAAGTGGTACTATTGCAGAGGTTAAATCTCATAGAATTTGCTGGTATCTTGTAAAATGTAGATTTTTTTTATACCCCACCTTTTAATTGTTGGTTTTTACGACATTTTGTAAAAGTAAGAAAATATTGCATATTATAAAAAGTAATGACTTAATCATCAGCCTGTTTGCAGAAAGTGCAAATACCCTATGAATTATAGGCTCTTTCAATAAAAATGTAGGATATATAGAATATTGATGGCTCCTTTATTTCATATTTTGAGTCTTCATATAGCATTGCCTCTTCCATAAATTTTTAGATTAATCTAGATAGTAAAATATTGTGTACTTTAGTTTTCCTCTCATCCTTGCAATGAAATGGTTTATTGATTGATTTGCAATAAAATGTGTTTACTTAATAGAATCTTTGAACTCCCTAAATTGCTTTGAATGAAAGCAGAAAAAATAAAGAATCAGCTGGATTGGTGGAAAGTTGGAAAGTTTGAATGTAATCAGACAAACAAGAAGAAAGTTATTATTTTTTTAAAAGTTATCCATAAGGGAATTTCAAATTAGTGGAGTCCGTAATGTGACTATGATCAAGAGGCTGACATTTGTTTCAAATTCCAACACAGAATTACTAAAATGTTAATTTTTCAAAATGTAAACGCAGGAGTGTCTTTTCTTTTTAGAGGACCTGTAATAATATGCTATCCATACTATATTTTGAGTAGTGCCCAAAGGGAGAAGGAGCTTAGGAAAGAAACAATACATGCCAACAGGAGAGTTGTCTGTGACTACGTCACAATCAACAGACCTAATTGCCAATTTGAGAATGCACATAGTTATTTCATATTTCAAACATTCATAACTTTCGCATTATTGGTCCGACTTATTTCATACTTTCGCCATTCTTTTTTTCGTATTTTTTTCTTTCATACAAATGAACTGTTTAGAAAAGTTGGATTGCCCTTTAATTCGCTTTCTGATTCAGCAAACTTTACTCCTGATGAAATAGATGTAACTATTGGAATGCACACATCAGTACATTATATAAAACAACACATACATGATCAGATAGAGCTAACAGCTTTGATCATCACCACTGAGCTTCTGTGAGAGAAATATTGATCCTGATGAGCTCCAGTTTTTATGCAGACCTTCATACACCACTAATAATTTACATTTCCATTGATTTAAATGATACATTGTTCCTATGGGAGCTTTCTGAACTCTATCTAATGTGATTGAAAAGCCCCAACGGGGGCCCGAGAGAAACCTTCTCTCATACATCTAAATCCCATCGCCATTAGGAGCCGTGATGTTAATTAATAGCCAACCAAAGCCACAACGACAGGAGCCCATCTCTGCTCGCTTTTCACACACAGCTGCGATGTAAACAATTTAACATTCAATCATTAGCTAGAATCTGAGCTCGATTTGTGGACAATACTTTGCTTAGTGCCAGCCTCATTGCCAATATTTGGAGTTTTGTGGGAGGATGTGTGTTTAATCATTAGCTAGATGTTGAAATGGAGCTCGTTTACAGAGATATTGGTTTTCACTTGAATTGCATCACTTTTTTGAGTCCCTTTCATTTAAAACTGAAGCCAGGATGTACAGGTTCCAATACATGTCCTGTAATCAAATCAAATGAAAAAATAAAACTGTCAGTACTATGCAAGTCCAAGGTATTTTATAATTTTATGTCCCATACATTACCTAGTATAATGACAGAAGAACAATACCAGATGAAACAAGTAAACTAAACAAAATAATTACATTACCTCGAATCGCCGAGAATCTGTCTGTTTGGTGTTGGTTTGGCATATGGTACGTACCCCTTGGACTATTAAGGACTCCTACCCCCTGTCTGTTACATTTGACTACTCTGCAGCTATACCCATGTACCTCCATACAGCCACTCTCTAGCTCATTTACCCCAGACAACTAAGACAATTACCCCTGTGCAGATATCTGGGGGTATACTCCTGTCAAAGGAGTAGTCCAGAGGGCTACAGGATAGTTGTTTGTCCTTGGGATAGTTATAAGGAGATAGGTTTCTCGGAGTGGTAGTCGAAGGTGCAGTCACCAGGAATTTAAGTTCAGTCAAACCTGTCTATGTGGCTACCTGTCTATAGTGGCCATGTATTTTGTCTCCCTTGACCATGGAATGTGGGTTGTAGATCGAATCTGTCTAGAAAGGCCAGCTGTCTACATTTTTTTTCTATCACTCGGGGGCCTTTACAGACAGGTTTGACTTTATATGCAGAGCCAAGAAATTAAGAATGTAGGTTGACATGTCACCCCTGGTGATAAAGAAATGATGAATGGTAAAATCTGCTAGTTCTTAATTGCATAATATGCAAAGTTTTCCTATCAACTCTTAAGCTTCTGATCAACCGAAGTCTAGTGCGTCATGATCATCAGCGTTTTCTACAGTGATTATTTACCAAACATGATGCCATACGCATTCCAGCTATTCTTAGTTACCTCACAAAAAGGGCTACCGTTAATTATCTGCTAGAAAAGATAAATGGGAATCTCTTAATGGGCTGTTGGATAACACTGCTGATGGAAGGAATGCATTAGTAGCTAGTGTTATCATTCAAAGTGCCATTGCTACGAGCCGCTAGTCCACTCTCTATTATGCCTCAAAAGTTTAAAGGCCAAATTGAACTATATTTAAATGTTTAATCCTCACTGGAAAGTTTAAATGAAAAATAATTGGGGGCTATTTTCTCTAAATTGTTATGGTATATATATTTCCTAGAAAAATTGATGATTTTTCCTCTATTTACTTATGGAATAAAAGAGAAAATATATTTAAAAAAACATATTTTTAAGCTAAGGATTTGGAACAAAAGATGGATAAAAAATACACTTTAGAGTTGAAATATTCCAGAAAATATATTTCTTTGCTGTTTTTTCACTGTTTTTTGACTATTTTTTGTAATACTATTTTTCATTTTGACCAGGGTAAGGATCCGTCTCCCTCATTGCATTGCTCCCCTCAGGCTACATGGCTCATAAATTAAACCTCTCATTGGAACAGCAATGTCTGCAGAAGTCTTTTATTGCTTCACTACATCTACATCCTGCCAAAAAGTAACCTTCCAACATCTTGCAGTACCTCTGTTCAGATATGAGGAAAATATAGGAACCTTTTAGACAGAAACATTGTATGAAGAATCATTGTATATTGAAAGGGGCATACAGACTAGCTAGATACCAACATCAAGCAACGTTGTATAGAAAAAGACTGGTGTTGAAGTCAGTTGGCATGACATCTGGCAATTCTTTTGTGTGCGCTCAAGGTACGCCATTCTAGTAATACAGTTTTGGTATGATATAATGTGAAGTCTAGAATGGGTCCCTGATTTTTTATCATAATTTCATTTGAAATGATGCTCAAATGTGTTTCGCTATAAAATTGTTTCGTTACACTACGCTATGTTTAGAAAAAAGTAATTGCTTATAGTATAGCTTTACAGTTTACGCATGGTGGTACGATGAATTTTGGTAGCCTGAACGAATGTCTGTTTTCCCTGCAGAGATTATGTGAGCAGACAGACCAATGAGTCTGCATGACCATTGAGTCTGCATGACCATTGAGTCTGACCACTTCATAATTGTGTGTACACATTTTCCCCAGCAAAGGAAAAGGTCATCACATCTAATAAAGCGTAATGATGGTAGGAGCATAAAGTCTCTGCCATTTTGTTTTGGAGGCACATTACAATATCACCTTGAATTATTGCTTCACGGTTGGGAAACAGTGCTATGTAAATATGTGAGGAAAGACTGCGCAGGCATGAACTTGTGGCATCTGGCCAATGATTCGAAGATTGTGAATTCTTGCTGGTGGTTCCTAATAACTTGTGGGGAAGGACAGAGAGAGAGAGAGAGAGAGAGAGAGAGAGAGAGAGAGAGAGATGATAGATGTGTGTGTGTGTGGGGGAGGTATCAGTGGTAGAAAATGGTAAACCGATATTAGATTAATCATGTACTAGCAGGACCCGTGGAAAATCCACGGGATTCTAGGGAGGGTGGGGGTTGAAAATAGATATGTGCTAACGATTATTATTATCAATATTATTATATATTTTTTTATTTTTTTTTTTATTTTTTAATAATATTTTTTAAAGATAATTTCTTTTTATCATTTTATAATTTTTCTTCTTTTCATTAATATTGTACTCGTTAGAATATCAACCTTTTGTTTGCTGTCCCATGTATCATTTTGAATTTTTTTTTTATAAATATGTATCATGTAATAAAACTTGAAAATTGGAAGAAAACAGTGAAATCAATAAGTTGTAATTAAAATTGATGCATATATTTTAGACTAATACTTTCTTTTACTTTCGTTAATTACGATTATTGTCGTCACTTAAATTCGTTCCTACTTTTTCACTATCCCTTTCCGGATCCTCACTCTCGTTATCTATACGAATATTGTTGTCATGCATGCACTGAAAATAATATACAAATATACATAAAATGACACTCGAGGATCTAGCTAAAACTATTCGCATCGAAGGAACATCAAATCGTATTATATTCTCCCGAGGGCCATCGCGGCCCGAGAGAACAGTACTATTGATGTTCCTGAGTGCGAATAGTTTTAGCTTGTTCCGAGAATGAGTCATTGTATATTTGTTTTATATCCCTTCCACCCAGGCGCGGATCAAGGATTCCTTAGGGGGGGGGCCCAAATTTGAAGTTATGCGAGCCAAATATTGGTACGTAATGAGCAAAACGTTTTTTTTTTGGGGGAGGCCGGGGCAGACAAAACATCCGCATCACCCCACTCTTACATGCAAGCCCCGCTCAACGTTTTCATAGTGATTCGGGGTCAAGGGGCGGAGCCCCAGAAGCTCAGGGTTTTAGGCATTAAATTACGGTCAGATAAGCATCCAGGGTCCGCCTTAGGGCCATTGAGTGGGTCCAGGGGGCAGAGCCACCGGAAGTTCAGGGTTTTTAGGCATTTAATTACGGTCAGATGAGTATAATTTGATACCTTATTTGTGGCACTGGCAGGTCACTCATTGGCGTGGGGTCCAGGGGGCGGAGCCCCAGAAGCTCAGGGTTTTAGGCATTTAATCACGGTCAGATGAGCATATTTTGATACCTCATTATTTTGTGACACTGGCAGGTCACTATTTTTCTTTCTTTCTCTCTTTCTTTCTATTTCTCTTTAATATACTTTTCCACAAAAAGTGGGGAGGGGGTGGAGCTCGAGCCCCCCGAGCCCTGCCATTCCGCGGACCCTGACATGTAGGCCTCTAAATAAGTATATTTTTTGCCCGACTGTAAATTTGGGAATTTGTCATTTTCCAACAAACGCAATCAAAAGTATAATGTACTAAAAATCTCGGAAAATTATGTCATTTCAGCAACATTTGTAAATCACCGGTATCGAATTAGAAATAAACCACGTTTAAATTTCATTTGGGGCAGGCCCCAAGCACCCAAGCCCCGTCAGTATGCAAGCGCCCGATCTACACCTTGTTGGCGGGAAAAATCGCAACTGATCTCCCTACCTTTCTTCTTTCTCTTTTTTTTCTTTCCCTTCCCTTCTTTCTCTCTCTTTAGGAGTGCTGGGGAAGGGACGCAAGGGCCGATTCACACGTTTTGGCGGGATTAATCGCAACTGATCTCCCCTTCTTTTCACCCTTTTCTTTTCTTCTTACTCTTTTTTTGTTCCATTTTAGCTCTCTTTTGTTGGCGGGGGCGGGGGGGGGGAGAGGCAAGGTTTTTGGCCCTCGATTCACAACTTGTTGGCGAAAATTGCAACTGATATCCCCTTCTTTTCCTTTCTTCCTCTTTTTTCTTTCTCTTTATCTCCTCTTTTCCTTTTTCTTTCCCTTTCCTTCCTTCTCTCTTATTTTGTTGATGAGGGGGGAGGAGGCAACAGCCCGGGAGGCAAGGCCCTTTCGCGCCCCATCTCCTTCTTATTTACACCTTTTCTTTTCTTCTTCCTCTTCTTTCTTTCCCTTTCTCTCCCTTTTCCCTTCTTTTCCTTCTTTCTCTCTCTTTTTTTCTTTGCTGGGAGGGGGACCAAGGCCCCTGCCCCCATGGATCCGCGCCTCCTTCCACCTGTAGGCCTATCATTCCTTGCACACTTCTGTAATAGCATGTACGTACCGTACTCACATTCACATCACATTCAAAAAAGAAATAAAAGAAAACAACAATTGCACGGCTCAAACATGAAACATTGAATGATCTAAATACACGCTATATACAGGTACTACATGCAGTATAGCTAGAGTGCTGCAGTTACTGCATAGGTTAAATTGCATTGTGTGAGCGCCGTGACTGGCCTGACACCGCGGGAGTTGCCCGTGCGGAGGCATGTGATATTACCTAAGCTCGCTGAATTTTTCTTCTCTTCAGTTATATGGTCTCGACATTTACAATCTATTTGCGTTATTATTGTTGTGATTTCAATGTAGTTTTCATAAAAGACCAATAAAGCAGAAGCTTGGACTATGATTATGTTGGCATGGTCCACAGAATTTGTACAAATATATTCAAAGTAAAGATTTTACGCGAAAAATCGGACTGTTTGTGCCAATATATTGCAACCGTCGCACGAATTATCTCGACTGTGTGTGTACGTGTGTGAGCGTAGAACCATGTATTACGTTGACGTCAGTTTGGCTGATGCGTATATATAGCAAGATGCCTCACACGGGATAGGCCCAACCCATCGCATCATGCATGTGCTACGCTACATGACGTGAGTGGAGTGTCTCTTGATAAAGTATCTCTTTGATTAGACTGCATATAGCAAGATGCCTAACACGGGATAGGCCCTACCCTTTGCGACGTGCATATTTGCATGTTTGCTACAACACATCATGGACTGGACTGTCTCTTGATAGTGTGATCTCTTTGATTAGACGTGCAGAGGGCGGGTGCACGCCTCGCCGACTCACTCGCGGGTTCGTCGCCTCCTTGCACGGACGACGCCGGCCGTGCTCTCGCCCGTCCTCCCGGGACCCCGAAACCACCTTTTAACGACATGGACGGCGACCACGGGTCGACGTGGCACGCGACATGCCCGATCCCATCCATTTGGAATTGTGTCGCCGTTCCTGCGCCACGGCAGAGGCGGGCAGGGTCGAGGAAAGACGGGTTTGATGTCAAGAAATTCACATTGGCAGACCGTTACGCACCCCCCGCGGCGATTTTGCGTATTAATATATAGATTGTACAGCCAGACAAGCAAAGAGAGAAAGAGAGACAGAGAAATTTGGAGAGGTGGAGAGGAGGAGGAGGAGGAGACAGAGACATACAGACAATGAGAGGAGAGAGAGAGACAGAGAGAGAGAGAGAGAGAGAGAGAGATAGGGAAAGAGAGTGAGAGGTAAGGGAGTAGGGAGAAACAAAGAAATAGAAACAAAGGGAGAGAGAGATGCACACACACACACACACACACACACAAGAAACAAATTTTTAAAAGCAGACAGATGAGGGAATTGTGAATATTGGAGATTGTAAAGCACATTGCTGGCCTAAATATAGAGGTGCAATCAAATTTTTTAGGGTATTTTTTCTTGTATTATGCACTCATTTTGGTTTGGGGAATAACAATCAGATTGCATGAACAAACAAGGAACCTTGGTAGTATACTGTGTTCAAAATCAATAATGAATATTCCAAATCAATGCTTTAGGGAACAGCTATTATCAGCTTTATGTTTTGAAATAGATTTGTGCAAAGTACCTTGGTTTTCAGTTTATTCAAAGCCACAAATAATTCATTTATGTCTCCTCTGATGGAGATTGAATTAAGAAGCATGATGTTTTCAGGTTTGATATTTGTCGTTCTTGTAGACATTTATCTCATGAATCGTTTAAAAAAATAAACCTTAAACTTGTTATCAATGTATGTCACCATATAAGGATTTCAAAAAAGTAGATAATATGTGTGAGGTCAAAGGTTGGAGGTTAATAGGTAGGACAATTTCTTGTTGGTTGGTTTTTATATTTTTCCTGTTGTGATTGCCTCATGGTTGCATAGGACTGGCTTTCAATTTTGATTCAGTAGTTTGAACTAGCATAGTTTTTGTCATATGAAAAGCATAATAAACTCTCCCCAAAAAAGAATTCACCACTCATGGTGACTTGTGATGATGAGTAGTTTTCCCGCCTCCAGAAATCATGGAAATCAAGACATAGGAGGTTCCCTAGTAATTATGTGAAATCTCTCTTTTCCATCTGTTGATGAATACAATTTTATCTACATGCGAACATGTGTACTTTTCTTTAATTCCATCATGTACCTGACATAAGGGCATTAGGAGGGGAGTTACTCATATCAGCTACGGGCCTTTTAATACCCTTTTTCCAGGCACATAGAGATATTGCCGCTGTTGATTTCCAATCCCATCACATCCTGTCTTGCCATTTCCTCTCGTCAAATCATGCATGACAATAAGCTAGATTTTGATGGATGGCTCGGACCATCGTCAGAGGAATAAAGTGGCAAGATTTCCTGTTTTTACCACTGCTTACTTCCACTTCAGTTTATGGCTGGAATATTTTCTCATAGGAGCGAGGTGGGGGCGCTTGAGAACCCCCTGGTGTTGCCGCTGTGTAGACCTCAAGGTACTTTAATGAGAAAAAGTAGACTATTTTCAGGGTTTATATTTTATGCACTTACTGAGTTTGCTTGGATTGACCTCATTATATCTGAAATCATCTGACTTGGATATTTGTATTCAAATTGATTGGTATTAGTAAATATTCAACAAGTTTCATTTCTGTTTCCAGTTTGCTACTAGGACTGAAGATGAATCTTTATCCAACTGCTTTTTAAAAGAGAAGCATATTCTTGCATGCCTTGCCCCTCCCTTCACAAATCCATGAGTATACTCATGAATAACATCTCTTTGCTTCAATGAGATGAGAAATAAATGCTATTTATTCCTGTCATGAATTCTTGCTACGACTGTATGGAGAGCCATAGCATATCATTATCATGCTATTATAAATGCACATTTTATGAGAGACTTTCTTCATGCTCAACGGAATACAGTGACCTTTACATTGGAATATTGAAATTTCTTTTCTTTTTCAAAACTGATTATTTTGACTTGTAGTATTAAAGATAATTACCGGTAATGTGTCTCCTCTCTAATTTTGTCAACTCCCTTTATACCACTTTATCTCTTTTCCTGTTTGTATGATTTAGCTTAGTGAGAAAAAGAAGATATTCTCTTGACAAAAATCTTCCTAATTAAATTGCTTTTATCTAAGGAATGCTCTGGTGGTAGATGTGAACTGAATGTTTTCTCCATAAGATTCCCTAAGATGCTTTTATCCAAGGAAAGCATCCAAGGAAAGCATCAGAGGTAAACAGGATAAGAAAGCTTCCTCCCAATAGGATTCTTTTTCTTCCTAAATCTTTTTATCCAAGGAACGCACTTTTGGTTGATGTGAGCTGAATTTTCCCTCCATAAGTCTTCCATTGATACTTTCATTAAAAAAAAAAACATTAGTTGGATTTGGGGTGTGAAATTTTCCTCCATCTTCGTCAAAAAGATATTTTCACCCAATGCATTCATGGTAGACAGGATACGAATGTTCCTCCATAAGATTTCCCATTTTTGTAAGACATTTTCATTCAAGGAATGCATCAGTCGTATATACCTAGTTTCCTATGATACCTTCATTCAAAGAACACATCAGTTGGATTTGGTATGTGAACCTTCCCTCTATCTTTCTTCCTCAGATGTTTTCACCCAAGATATGCATTAATGCACGTGGGTTTGAGTTCCGCGCTGAGCAGACAAAAATGCCAAAATTATTGACACTGCATTGTGTGTCAGCATGCTCCTCCCCTCTGTTCACGATGCAGACTTGGGTACTGGGGAAAACACTCTGTTCCTCGGAAAGAATGTTAAATGGAGGCCGGTGTGTAGGAAAGTTGCAGCCTATGCACGTTAATACACTACACTTCTCACATAGAGTAGGGTGTAAACCCAGTGTTTAGTGTGCCTGCGTATGGAATCGGTAATCTACATACAGATCTTCATGATCGGCTACAAAGCCCTTTGAAGGTTAACAGTAGAAGAAGGTGAAGACGAAGGATTGCATCAATCGTATTTTGGATGTGAACATTCCCTCCATCTTTCTTGCTAAGATGCTTTCTCCTTAGATATGCATCAGTGGTAGACAGGATGTAAGACCCTACCCACTTGAGGATGGAGGTAGAAGGAGGAAGATGAGATTTACAGGTCAAGCCCCTTGAAGGAGAGACTGCTCAGTAGCTCCATATGTTCTCAAGGTTATACACAGTATTTAGTGAATACATAACCTAGACACTGTATAAGCACACACACATACACACACATGTGCCCTCACCCACGTATACACCCCCACATCCACTCGCCCATCCATGCACAGACATTCCCCATCCAAAAAGATACTGAAAAGTACTAGAACATTGCATTAACTTTCCAAAAGTTTTTTTTTTAATAATTATTTTAGGTAATTAGTCAGAGGGGAAAATAATTAGATTTGTCAAAGGTAGAATCATACATGCATGTCTCTTTAAGTTCAATTACAATGTGCTGTGTATGGTTACACAAACAAAAGAGCGTTCATTTCACAATGTTGAATTTTTTTTTAATAGTTTGTAAATGTGTAATAAAATTTAGAAAGGAATTATCTTGGACTATACGGATAGTGTCATTTAGCCAAAAATTCAAGTGAAAGTATTAAAAAGGATTGTTTCATTCTTTAATGTTAATCACAGACTAGCTGTTGCAACAAATCTGTAAATATAGAAGAATAAAATGATAACCTAATTAATTACAATTTCAGCCATTTTCAGTATTATTCACTAGAAAAATCTTAAATTGTACATTTCCAGTCTATTGGACCAGTAATTTTGTCAGCTGAGTTTGTGTCATCCATTGACTTTTACTGTCAACTCATTTCCACATAATGTGCTTTAATTATGTTATCATTTAGATAACCAAAATACTTTATGACTTTGTTCATCTAGGTTTTTCTCTTTTAATTAGCAGATGAGTATTACGTTTGTCTCGATATTTTTCATCTCTGTATTTTCTTTGTCGATCACTAAGTACATGTATCTCTCTCTCTCCTCTCTCTCTCATTATCCTCCTTCTTCTTGCTGTCTTGTTCAGCCTCTTTAATCTTCTCTCTTGTTTGCTCTCTCCCTCTTTTTCTTTACTTATTTATCTGTCTATCTATCTATCTATCTATCTCAATCTTCAATCTACCTATCTGTCTTGTAATCTATATATCTGTCTGCCCTGTCACTCTGTCTATCTTTGTCTCTGTCACTCTCAGTCTCATTTTGTCCCTTTGATTTGATAAACAATTTCTGCTAATCCCTTTCTCTCTCTCTCTCTCTCTCTCTCTCTCTCTCTCTCTCTCTCTCTCTCTTTCTCTCTCTCTCTCTCTCTCTCTCTCTCTCTCTCTCTCTCTCTCCCTCTCGCCCTCTCTCCCTGCACTCACATGGTAGTGGTCTATTAATCAATATTATCATATAATTGACATGTTGTGGGGTTGATAAAGTGCAGGCATGATTACAATCTAATCACTCTTCTCTTCATTTATTGCAATTTAATCACTATCATTCTCAAACATAAATGAACCGTATGACTATTGTATGGCCCAACCGCAATGCGACCAAAACTAATTATTAATAAAAATGAGTAGCTGTAATCTTCACAAGCAATAATGCACACAGTTGAAATGCAGTATTTCCCCACAGCAGTGGTGTAATGTGTAAGGAAAAGAAACAGATTGTCACATCACAAAAAGAAAATTATCAAATATTTTTTAATTGAATACAAATTTTAAAATGTGTACATGTACAGTGTACATACATGTATATGTATTTTGTATAATTTGGTTATTTTCATGAGAATGCATCAGTTTTAGTACACTATAAGTTTTGTTCTTAATAAAGAAACATTATGATATTTTGTTTGTCCTTATTCTTTTCACCTACTTCACTTACATTTCTTCCCACAATCTTTGTATAGCATGTCTTTGCCCATACGCTCTCTCTCTCATCACTCCTCAACTGTACTCAATTCAAGCTACTACAGTACACATATTAGCATTGTCACTGCTTAGGCCAATGCAGTATACACATGTCAATTAATGCATGCAGCTCTCTCTCTCTCTCTCTCTCTCTCTCTCTCTCTCTGTATCTCTGACCGGCGACCTATGAGGCATAGAGAGCAGAGCTGCCATGCATGTCATTCAGTTCCCTAGTCAGCGTAGAGTGTGGATGCATCGTTTTGGGTTGGCTGTTGCGCCAGCTCGCCTCTGCCGTGATGGTCATACGGTCTTTCCTCCAGTTGAGATGCCAACCGTCTCCGGCTAATCCCACCTCTCCATCTCGTCGTCGGGCCGGAGGGCATCCTTGCTGATCGGTCAATGTGAGGCATCCCTCCTGATTGATTCCATGTTCTACTCAATTTGAGCACTCGTTGACGGGGAGTTAAGCTCCCTTTTTATTTTCACAACAGCCACTCGTAAATTTTGGCTTAACCTCATACGGACTACCAGGAATAAATGTGTCTGGAATGCTGCCATAGTGTTATTGCCTCATCTGTTCCAACTTGTACTTGATACATAAGCTATCATTGTTTTAAATTCTGTTTGGATCTGGATAGTGAAGAACTGTTCAAGTTCATGAGAGAAGTTCATCTATTTTACTTCTGAGATCTCCTGGAAGGAATCATAAACAAATTTGGAGACTTTCATACATTGGGAGTCACATATTTGAGAAGATCCTGTAAGTTTACCAGTATGTGTTTCATTTAATTTTCCCTTAAGTCCATGAAGCCTTAAAAATTTGACATGAAGCCTTTCCTCTTCTTTAACAAGTATACAATGATCTATTAACATATTGACTCTAATGCTTGTTCATGTTGGAGTATATAGCACATAGAATGCTCCCATCTTCTCTCTCTTTAATGAGACTTGATGAAGATGAAAGAAGAGAAGTGCAGAGGATATTGAACTACTCGGACCTAGCTAGCTTTGATATATGTGATCTGACAAGCAATAGCGTACACTTTGGTGATTAATCCTACTATACCTTGGGAATGAGATGAAATTGCCTTGACTAGCTTGCACATTCTCCAGGAGACAATTTCTTCTCATGAAGTTTTTATTACCCTTCTCCCTTATCTGATCATGATAATTTGACATTGACCTGTCTCTTAAACATGGTGATTTATAGCTAAAAATTACTGCGTTTGAAGGTGATCCTTCATTATAAAAAAACAGTGATTGATTTCTACTTGCTTTAGTTGCTTCCTTTCTGTATGCACTATACATGCCCCATGTGTTATCAGTCTTTGTCTACATGAAAATTCTTTCTATGAATTATTGAATTAAATTTGCAGAACTGTGTAGTAGAGGCTTACTAATCAAGTTATATATATATCTAAATGTTAGAGACAACCAGAATTAGTAGGCCAGACCTTTCTTTGCCCTGTGTATCCTGTTTTATATCCACTCTCAATTTTAGATACCGGTAGTCAAAGAAGTCTTCAGTTGTATTTTTTCTTAATAGAGTGAAACATAGTATTTCCAGTTGCAAACTGGATTTTAGGGTGTGGTTACATCTAGTATAGTGCATGAAAAAATATGTGAACTAGAGATATTTTTGTGTTTCGATAAGCAATATTACTGTATATCTATCATTTTTTGGTTAATAATCGATCAAGGTAATTTGTGCAGTACATGCACTGATAGTCATGTTATATAAATGGATAAATGATGAATCTCATTCCAGCTCAATGACATTGGCTTGTCGCTATATTTTGCCTTGACAAATTTTTGTTTCTAGTTCGATAAAAAAAAAAAAAAAGGGATAAATGAGAGAAAATAGACATTGAAAATGAGGCAGAAAAGCATTATTTCATGATTTGTTAAGCTAAACTTATGTAAACATCCAAAACAAAATATTCAAGGAGAACTAAACTTTCAAATAAATACTGGAAACAATTCAGTTGAGGAGATTATGAAAAAATTATTAAATCTTGAGAATGATAGAGATTGACAAGAAACAGACAGAGGCAGACAGAGACAGACGACGATGGAGAAAGAAGCAAGATGACAAGAGGGAAATCAAAAAAGAGAGATCAGAGCGAGACAAGAAGGCCCTTATGATTCTTGCAGTTTATAGTAAACTCTTCAATACGACTGAAGAATTTTTATTGCTTGCGTGACATTATTGGATTTCTGTACCTTCGACATTTTCCAAAATAGTATGGATCTGTAAAAGAATTGGGGCGACATATTGCCATCGGAGTTCCCGCCAATGCTGCACTGCCTCTCATGTTTCTTTTAAGTCTGTGAGTGCCGCAGATTGAAATCTAGCCCGTGCTGCAAAGTAAAGGAAAGTTTGACGGTATGGAGGGGGAGAAGCTTTCTATATCTGACTAGCCTGCAGGCATGAGAATCTATATGCCTAGCTTGTCTAGTGAATGGTTCTAGCTAGGACTCCGTCAGGTAGCAGCAGTTCCACAAAAAATAGTGATTTGGATGTGAATTAATATGACTCCAATGGTGTATCTGTGATAGAATTACAAAGATAAAGATCTTATTGGAATTTCAAGACACGAGCATCGTGACATTCAGAGATCTGGTTTTAAATGATTTTTAACCATATTATTTTGGAAGGGCTTTCAGATGATGAAAGAACTGGATATTCATTGGTAGATTGTAGGACATATAAAACAGGAGTTTTCAGAGTAATGTAAGCTGCATTTTCTTACTTTTCTTACAATATATTTATCTGTGTATGATTTACTTATATATAGAAAAACAAACCATCTCGAATATGTTTTCTTATATTTTCAGCAGCTTTCAGTAATAGGTTATAAATAATCTTAGCACCTGGAAGTATCTTGGAAAATCTTGTTTTTGTCTCATTTCCAGGAAACGCTGAATCTGCCCATGGATTACAGAACATGATGTTAACCAGCATTGCTTGCGGCCAGTAACCATGGATAACTTCATTCTCACGCTGTTCTACGATTTCAAGTTCTCTAGAAGGAAAATCTGCTTTTAAAGCTACACAGTGAATCACATCACTTAAATGACAAAAACAAAGATGACTGATGGCGGGGATGAAACAAACACCACCAATAGCTCGCAGTCGACGACTACTGCTGCGATGTCGCTGCTACGGATGTCCCGCAGCTCCCGTAGCTCCAGTTCGCCGGAGCTGCACTGCACCTCTGCGACCCTGCCCAACTCCACCCAACAGGTGTTGACCTCGCATTCGGCGGACGAACTCCACACAGAGGTGCACTTGCCTCGAAGCGAACCTGTGAGGAAGACTTTTGTGAACAGGCAAAAGTACAATATTCAGTGTTGCACCTTGCCGGTGTGTTTGATTACGCTGCAGGTCTTACTTGGAGTAACTGTGATTGTTTTTGGAGTAACCATGCTGCACATGACCCCATCATTGAAGACTAGAGATGCACCATATTGGGCTGGCATAGTGGTGAGTGACCTTTGAACTTTGATCCTTTATTGATTTTTTTAATGCTGCTCTAATTCATCTTTGTACCATTAACCAAGATGAATATTGAATAAATGTTTTGATCAGGTGCTACCTGTATCGTATAAGTACTCTGAAGGTGTGGATGTATGTGGATGTGTCAAGTTACATGGCAATTCTCTCCAAGTAATCAAATATGAGAATTTCTGTACATATATTTTTTAAACTTTTGTGCAGTCATTATATGTTATGTGACTAGAATATTTGCATAATGGTTTGCTTTGATTTGGTGTTTTTTTAATAAATAGAATTGATTGTATTCCTGTTCATATTCTACTTATTATGCATGTATCAGTGAAGAATACATGTATTGTGGTTATTCGTGCTATGAACAGAAAAGCAATAATGTATTCAAACAAGGAATTCATGACGTAGCAGAAAAATCAAGAACACAACCCAATAACGGAGAGAGGGAAATCTGATTGAATCATCCCTTGACATACAAGACTCATTAGAATAACCAATTGCGTCATGTTTACTGTAATTACTGGGACTGTGAGTGCATAAAAGGTCTATATTCCATTACAAGTCAACAAATTGGGGTTTAAGTGAGCCAGACAAGATGTTATATTAAGTAAGAATCGTCATTCAGTAGCATATATCAGATTACCGTTATGGAATGTCGTCCAATCTTGATGGCGGTGTAATTGCTTGTGAGTAAAGATAGGGATTATGGATAATGACCTCTCCATTGGGATGGCTTGAGCTTTCTAGTGAGGAATGACTTAATTAGGACAGGGGGATCGGTCCTTGAATGATCTCGTTTGCATGCTCGCTAGTATTTTGTCTCCAACGGGATGAAGCGAGATGCTTGGCGTTAGGAGGATGTAGCATTACTTTGATTGGTCTTCAGGGATACGCATCATTGGGAGAACTACCAAATACCATTTCATGTTGATCTACTTATTGTCTACATCTTTTGTCACCAACATTTTAAATCTCCATCTACATTAATGTACATGTAGTCATTTCAAAATGTTGTTTTCTTGTTTAGGGATATACCATTGATGTTCTTGAACAAGAGGGTTTAGTTCAGGTAAAGATGGACAAAATGAGTGAGCTTTCTCTTTCTTTATATGTCAGTTTAGAAGAATAGCATAGTAGGAATGTCCCTAAAGAGGATTGCACCTCAAATGCCCCATATTTGAAATACGATGAGAAAAAATGACTGAATAGCAGCATTTCTTATTATTTTGATGATTCCAAAACTACACAAGTAGACACCACTTATTATTTGTTACATAACGTCAACCTTTCCTTGATTGCTTTTAGTGTCTCTCACAGTGTAATTTCGTGACCAGCACTCATCCATGGCAATAGCATGTGATACATAATCCCACAGACTGTAATGGGTATTCCTTGAAAACTCTGTCTATAGGGACTGTTTAACTATTCATAAGATGAAAGTAAAAGAAAAATGAGGATGTAAACAACAAAAACAGGAAAGCAGAACGGTAAGAAAGCTCACATGTCAAGATGGGAGACGTCGCTCCTAATGTTTTTCCAATTTTCTCAAATTATTGTCTGTAGGCTGTACGGAGACAGTTAAATAATGCAGTGAAATCGGAGTTGTCATGGAGCGATATACTCCAAGAAAAGCTGATCATAAAACATGCAAACAAGTGAAAGAAGATCAAGAGTTTCTGTTCTTGTCCTCAAGGAATGTTTTGAAATTGATGAGATTATCGAAGATTGATTTTATCCAAAGGATTTCATTTCGTACATTGGGTGACTTGATTTCAGTGCTTCCTGCTAGGTGTATTATTAGCATTTTGTGTTCATGTAGCAATTCATTACCACTATAAGTAGTTCATTTATTATTCTCTAGAGCTGCTTTAGGCATACATTTTAGGCAAATCTGTATGTAATTTTCCAGAGCAATTGGAGTTGCTTGTGAGTGATTCAGGGATCGACTGATTCTAGACAATGCTTAAAAAGAAAAAAAAGGATCTGTATTTTTTTCCTTTTATTTTCTATAATGCTTCTTAAATGAAACAATATATTTTGTGTTGGTAATTCTTTGAAGTGTTTCCTGTTTGATGTTTTTTTAAAATCAGTTTCTGTGTTCATTGAATTTGATTTCAGAAAGTATTTAAGGTCTACAGAATTGAATGTGGATGGTTTACATGTATATGATCTTTTTATGAAATAACAACTTGTAGGTTGAGAGCTAGAAGGGTGTTAACTCTGTGTTAAATTATATGAGTTAACATCTCTCTGACTCCAAACAGATTTCATCAAACTACTTTACTCTGATTAAGCAGTGTGTTGGTGACCATACTTACTGATATTCAAGACTTGATGCGGTACATTTGGTTAAGACAAATACTCACACAAAAATGAGCCTTGATACACTGTTGAAGAGGATGGGGTATTTACTAGCTATATCCTAAAGTTAATGTTTGAATTTCTGTGAAATGAAATCATGATTTTTGACAATTAATCCTTATGCATTCTGGGTATGCCATTAATTTCTACTACAATGTGCTAAACTACCTTGATACACAATCTTCTGACATGATTGATCAAGTATGTTTTATTGTATGTATTTGACAACATTTTTGATTGATTTGAAAGTTGATATCCAATGATAGTAACATAGTATCATAGTAACATGTCATCTTCCTCAATTAGAATCATCCATCTATTCTAGCCATCTAACAAGTGCGATTAAAAGTTAATCCTTGCAAGATTTATTGAATTATCTTTTAGAGTGATGCATGTTCAAGAGTAAGCCATGCTACCATTAAAACTCTAGCTAAATGGAGATGTGCTGCCACATTATTTATCTTCCATCTTTGATTTTGTTTCACTGCCCACGCAATGAAGTTCCTTCTATCATCCGTCCTCGTTACCCCCGCACATTCTGGTCTGTGATAAAGATCACCCCGCCAAGCCTCTCATTCCTGCGCCTCTCAGAGCTCCAGCTTCCCACCCCAAGATGACAGGGGGATCCTTTTTACGCTTGTGTAATTGTCTGGAGAATGACTTGGTCATTGTCTCGTGGCGACAGGCTTTAGAAAGGATTACACAAAGACTCCTTCCATGTAGCTTAATTGAACGCTAGTGTAGATCGGGAAATTTTAGAAGTTGATTAATGCTTCAGCTATTCAATTATTTTCAAGTGGAAGATCAAAATAGTCAAATTATGCATAAATTAATCCTAGAGATTGGGGGAAAGTTTTATGATTTTAGAGCTTTCAGAGAGAAGATCTCTTCTCTATCCTTTGCTGTATTTGTGTGCCAAAATATAATTTTTAGCATTTTGAATATCATTGAATTCAGAGGTTTTTTGTTTTTGTTTTTTGTTGAATGCTCTAGATACATGTAGTAATTTTTTTATTTATTTCAGATCATGGCTCCCCCTCCCAGCAATTATAAATAATACTTATAATTAATCATTTATGTACAGTTCAGGGATACTATATTGTGACCCGTAACAGAATGTAGAGGGTTTGATTATCAAGGAATCATAGTGAATATCGTTTAAATTCTTGTTTAATATGTAAATGTTTCAGGAATGATCAGCAGAATGGATCAGTAAACAAATTATACACAATTAGTTTTTATTGAGCCATATACAATGGCAGCAAATGAGTATCAATTGACTTATTAAACAAACATGTACAAATTTGAATGGCATAAAACTTGCACGAAGAGGACTGAACAAAATCATAACATATGCTAATGTTAAGAATCTCTTCTATCTTTTGTTTTCTCCATCTTTCACTCCAAATTTTCTTGACAAATCCTTCCTTAACTTTTTTTTTCTCTTCACAAATGTAACCCCATCCCAGTTTTAACACATAGTTAAGAGTATCTTAACTGAATGTACCTTGCAGAACCCAGTTTACGCTTCTCCTTGTGTGTGCACTGCAAGGTATCTATGGTGAGAGTTAGCATTGTAACGATATAGTGTATGTTTATTTGTGAAATAAAGCAACAAAACGCCTCAACAATCCCAAAGAGCTAATAATCTGCCACCGATTGTCTGACTGATATTACTTTGGGTAAACATTTGGCATGGTAATGGAAGTATCATGTTTCTGTGTATTGTCTTAGAATCCAAACTGAATGCAGTTGGCAAACAATATATGAAAATGAAGAGTAGAAGAAATGACAATAAGGCTTCACTAAAGGACTTATAGATAGATATCCTTGCTTTAAAAAAAAAAAATTCCTTGCTTTTTTTTTTCTTTTATAGGAAGTATCTTCATGTTTAATTCTTTTGACTCTCATCCTCTTAATTTCCTGTATGATAATATATATTTTCTTATTAAATCTTGTTAGAAGTCATGCTTATGGAATCAGGCTTCTATACACAGATCAACTAATAGCTGATTTTTCTAATTTCACTAAAATCTGTGTATGTATATGTATGTATCGAGGTTACTTGCAAATGGGTATACTGTCATGTACAGTACATGATCTTCTATTGGGTACAGCTGTGAAATGCTTTAGAATGTTTTCATATCAGCAGTAGATAAACCAGGGGATGATTTTGCAGGAATTTACTTTCATTTTCTAAGTTGTCCTACATTAGAATACCATTGCCCCCTCCCCCATTCCATGATGAGATGCTGTCTCAGTGGCTTTTCTTTGCGGTGTAGGGAGGAGGGCTTGTTTACTGCCCGATACATGAGGCTGTACAGTATGTCAACATCAGCTGTAGATCAACTATCATTTTGTTTTCCTGGAATTTATTTCTATTTTTTTCTTTTGGGAAATCATGTCATGACTTTCATGCATTAGACATTGGCTCATAAAATAAGGATTCATGTTTTTTAATAGCTTTTCTCCATTATAGTGGGTTCATATCTGCTGTAGATCAACTGAAAAAATTAATGTTTGAACATCTACATGCAACATTTTCTTTTGGATCAGCAATGCTTTGTTTTGAATATTGTTATTCTATGTATCATTTACATTTACATTTACATTTTAATCTGGCTTAATTATGTAAATTCCATTACGCTAGATCATCTAGGGGATAATGAATTGTTTGAGAATTTTTTTCAATACCAAAATAGGATTTGTACAGTAGACATTGTTTAAATCATTTCACTCTGATTTGCAGTCTTCCCAAATGAGATACCTGTACATTAGTTGAAAAGTAACTGTACTTGGTGTTTGAATTATTCATTTGTTTACTCAGCAAATTATCACCTGTTTGGAGCCAGTAGAGTTTTAACTCATAAATTTAGCACAGAGTGAACACCGTTCATGCTCCAAAAGGTGGTATCAAGAAGCGTTACAGAGGAAATGGCTTTAGACTGCTCGATCCCATTGGCATTAGATGAACAACGTTTAATCATTCAGGGATTTCCCCATTTATTATTGAAATTGATTATTTCTGATACTACACATGCGTTGTATGTACACTCAGAAGGTACATTGTAACTGTTGGGTCCCTTTTTGTGTGAATTTACATGTGAGAGTTTGTGTAATGTGTTTGTGTACACATATAATACTATGATCTGTATTCAGGCTTTGATCACAAATTGGCAACATTTAAGAAACAGGATGCTATGTTCAACTGCTAATCAAATGAAATGTAACATATTATTGCCATGACCCCCCCTAAAGAAAAGAAAGGGAAAAAAATCTGCAACCTTTTAAAAGGAAATGGGATTCAAGTCTGACACCTTGTACATGGTTTTGCAATTAGGAAAAGAAGGAATGCAATACAAAGCCTTGTTTTCTTCTTCCAAGGGGGTATATTTGAAAACAGCATGGGATGGTTATTTAAATCTTTATTGCACATAGCTGCCAGCATTATGTCTAGACAGAAACGTTAGTAGGTGTCAGACTCCCGGACCTTAAATATTCTGCAAACACTTCAAGGAATTCACTTACATTTACACAAATAAAGCATGTACTCCCGTTGGTTGAATTGTGCATTAAGCTATTTGGAAATGCTGGGAAAGCAGATTGAAAGGTTTACGCCAAGAAATTAAGAGTGATGTCGTTGAAAAGAGAGAAGATTGATGTTTATTTTGTACACAGTCTTACTAACATTTCTGTGGGCAAAATAATTATAAAGAAATGTAGCTATGTGGGACTATCACTTACATTATTGATGCTTACTTTGTAAAGCATAGAGATGCACAGTCAAATGTGCTTCATCTAAGACAATGTACAATGTAGATACATCATTTGTCTCAAAGACTGCGTATTTACTTCTCTTGAATATAGTAAAGGAACCTCTACTTAAAGACTGCCTGCATATAAAGACTACTTTTCTGGTCTCCCCGAGTGGTCTTTACATACAGGTTTTAATTTATATCTTTGATGTACTAGGATACATGCAAGCACAATGTTTAATGCCTTTTCAAAACGTGATGAATATTGCGATGTTCTTTATGCAATTTTGTATGTCTTCATGTTATTCATAGAGCGTATGGATAGTGTAATTCAGCAATATACAGGAGTCTCCATCACTTGTGTATTTACAAATTCTTCAACAGTGAAATCATTCCTTGTATTTATTTGTATTTAAGATTAGAATCAACGTTCAATGTCTGGCATGCATTTGGTCATTCCAAAGAATGAACATGTACATGGGATGTACAGTTTCAGATACTGATGAATTTCTTTTGCTGGGGTTTGTTTCTTGGGGTTTGTTTCTAACAAGTACATTCATACAATTATGGAGCACTGAATGTCATTGTTGTTTTCTGCGATGAATTATTCATTACTCCAACACTATTTCAAGTGTGTTATATGATACAACAATAAATGTGGACCCCATTGATTACTGAATTATCTTCCTTCACTATAGACTTGGTATAGGAACCACCAGGTTGTGGTTACCAATGGGTTAAGTGCATTATCTAGAGACTGTCAGTATAAAAGACCACAAGTAGGAAAGCATATGATTGAAGTAATACCACCTATTGCAACTAGATCTCCAAATTCAATTGAATTTGACTTTCATGTCTTCAACAAGTTGTTGATGAATGCTCGAATTTCAAACCGAATTTCAAGAGATCGACCCTATAAATAGATTCTATCTCAACTTGACTAGGCTCAGGATCTTCATAGCAGAGATTGTTGGCCCACATAATTAGAGTGGATAGAGACAAGCATCGAGCATCCCATGTTCATGTTAGGTTCGACCTCGATGTAATGCAAATTGGCAACTCAGGAAGGCTAGATGTATCAGGAAATTTGCACTTAGTGGGGGGCTCCGTGCAAGGTTCGTGACTTGTTGAATTAAGCCTTTTTTGCTTTAAAGGTAAGAATGAGTTCTGTTAATTGATCTACATTTGCGAGAAACTGGTTCAGAGTCATATTGATTTTTTTTTTCTCCATGTAATACATTGAAGATTTTGATCAGCAAATTGGCAATAAACCTTCATAAATGTTGCTTAAACTCATGCACACTGAAAATGACTAACACAAAAGTGCCCACATGGAATTAAATCCTCGAATGATGAGCCCAAGTGAGCAGATTTTCTGCTCATTTACCTTTCTATTGCACATTTTTAGCCAACGTACATGTATTACAGTCAAACCTGCCTTAATGGTCACCTGTATAGAAGGGAAATGTTTTTTTAAAATAATTTTTGTTGAATAGTGACTGATATTGAAACATGTAGGCCTACTAAGTATTATAAAACATTTAACTTATAGTCCACCTTCCTACTACATGACTGTATAAAGTCTGTTTTCTGGTCTCCCTTGAGTGGTCTTTATATACAGGTTGCCCTGTATTGGATATTCAATCTAATGGCTGTTGAACTTTGTGTTAAATTAATTGTTTGTCCTAACCTGAGTTTAACTCTTCCTTTAATATTGAAGACATGGTTTGAATTCACCCCACTCTTTCACTGTGAATCATCAAGGTTAATCAATATACTAGCTGGATGGTTGCACCTACAGTATCTCAGCCCTTTTCATCACATACTGAGGTGTATTCAAGTTTTACTGTTGCTGGCAGAAGCTAGTCTTCAGGATCAGACCCTCTTCAGTCACATTGACAAGAGAGGGTCTGAAATGTAAGACTATATAGCCTGCACTCCACATGCCTTATGACAAAGTTAGATTACGTAGCGCATGATGAGATTACGCATGAGACTACAGTGTACATGCAAACAGAAGCTACAATTACTTCTACAGTTAACTCAGCATATTAAACTCAAAGTCAAATGGGTCAAACTTTCCCTAAATTGAATCAATTTTTGGGACCAAATTATACACATGTTATTTAAACTTCCCAAGAAGAATTTTTCAGAAGTCAAACTATTTTATGTGGTCCCAACAGATTTAACCTGTGCAGAGGAAACTGTACTTGTTTTGAGAAGTGGAAGGATGTATGTGTGTTTTTATATCTTTCTCTTTGCTGTGCAATTGTGTGGTGTTTGTGCATAAGTGCATGCAGAGGAAACAGCTCCGGTGCAGTGTATACCCAAAGCCAAAGAACTTTGACAAAGCATATATTATAGTTTCTTGTGAGAAAATGGAAATACACTATATGAAAGTGTTCAGAAGTGCTACATATCATTGTTTATTAATTTGGTTGACTGTTTAAGTAGATTCTTTGTGAGTATAATGGGAGTAAATGTAACTGAATTATACCTGTATCTTGTTACTTTCACAGCTGATTAAAAAAGGTCATCATTATTTATTTATTAGAGGATGTTGTTATGGCTGATTCCATGATGCCATTTCTTGTGAATGTTTCCTCAATTGCCCGTAATATTACATGTAGTTCAACTTCATGATTTGCTCATATTTTGAATCTTGTAATAGCTACAGGATATAACTACCATTAAGAATAATCCTTTTCTCCCCTGCAGTTGATTTAGTTTTGTTATATACGTCCTTTTACGCAGGTAGCTACTTTGCTATATAGGTATGTGCTTCTATAATGATGGAACTCGTTTCCTTTATATGTGCTCTATTTCGCGTTTCGCATTTGTACCCCAGCTACTGGTAATATGTATAGATTGGTCCTGGGATGGTTTCAATTGCCTGCGTCCATTCTAATATCTCACATCCCATATCCAGCCTTGCCCTCAATCATACGAGAACATTAGCCTCCATAAAGCCCATCTCCGATATTGACCACCATCCCTCCCTTCCTCTTCCTGTCCATCTCGCCTCAGTCTCGCCTCCGACCCGGCATCAAACCCCCGTCTTCCTGCCACCCCAGAGACCATGAAGAAGTCAATGTCAGCTTGATAACCTATATTGCCATGGCTGTCAGTATCACTTACAGGAGGTCCTGATCCACAGCTCTACGCAGGTAATAAATCCCCTGTAAATGTATGACCAGAACAAGAATTGGATTCGGGATGGGAATCCGTGCAAGATGGTGGGTTCATGGTTTGCCCCAGTTTACAGTTTCCTGCCCAGACTCAATGGTTAAAAGTAAATTTGTTTAAAGTTGTTTCATGTTTAAGTATCTCATCCATATTTCCTTATTAGTATTGTTATGATTGTTATTATTATTATTGTTATTATTATTGCTATTACAATCACTATCACTACTACAATGACTAATTATATTACTATTACTATTACTATTACTATTACTATTACTATTATTGTTTTTAAAATAATTATATCATTATCATTATCATTATCATCATTATTATCATTATCATCATCATTATTATTATTGTTAATTCTTGGAAAAACAGAAAATCCATTACCAAGTATTGATATTACCAAGAACTGCACAAGTCATGTTGCATGAAACCCGAGATGCCCTGCACGCACTTGAGAACTCATTTCATGGGAAATGACTAGATATCGCTTCTATGACAGGTTATTTCATCGATAGAAGAAAACTGATTAATCTTTGAATGAATATTGTTATTACAAGAACTGCACATGTGTGAAATGTGTGACCCCTGATCAAGGTGCCTTGCTTGCATGCTTTAGTCAAGATTGAAGAATACATTTCATATGATGCAGATATTTTTCTTATCTGTAATGAGTTTTCTATCTCTTGAAAGGAAAATAGGAAAATGCAGGACTGAGTATTACCATACTCTTTGTTTTTAAAATCACTTCAATAAAACACTCAACAGGGACAATTCCTTTGTGACTACATCACTATCTGTAATTATGTAAGGATGTAGTTGAATAAGTTTCAAGAAAGAAAGGGCATAAAGAATTGATTTTAAAAAAGGTTTATGAAACAAATCCTCTAGATGTGCAATGACAGTTTGACCTGTTTGTATATTGTATTCAATCTTAATTGATGAGAAAATACTGTTTGTATCACATACAAAATATATCTTTAAGTTATATTATGTCTTTGGTTAACACACTCTGGTTAATCTTGATATTTCCTATATGCTTGCTATTTATTTATGTGGTTTTTTATGACCTTTCTGTTCAGGATAACTTGTTATTAGTCTCTTCAAAATGTTGTTGCCTTCATACAACTGGTGCCCTGGATGCAATGTAAGATTCCACTCAGTTTGTGAGGTTTTTCCTCCTTTAATCGCACAAGCTTGGAACTTGGATGCATTCTGAAATACATACATGTATCATTGTAGAGCTTGGCTCAGATACTGCAAAATTTATCCATCTCTATAATAAATAAATCCTCTGAATCTTATTCAACGATGAAAGGGAGTCGTCAAGGCTTGAGGAAGGTCACGCTTCTTCTTTCAGGTGAGGCTTCTTTTGTGACGATGGAGAGACAAAAAGAGACGTGGACCCAATACCCTGGGGGAAAGGAGAAGCAGTCTTTCAGCATACAACAATGGCATTTCCATGATGTCGTGTTTTCATAATGGCATGAGAGATTGCTAAAAGTCACGTCTTGAAAGACGATGTGCCGTCAACCCGTTCGATCCCAGACCTGGTAGTGCGTGCAGATAGCAGACAGTCGTTTCTGAGGCATGCCCCGTTTGGGTTATATTGCCACCGTAATCTTCTGTCAAATGTTTGATGCATTCTATGTTTACGTAAATAGGGATTTCATATTGTATGGTACAGAAATGCCAGCAGCAATGGAAGGAAATGTAGGTTACTCCCTTGGTTCAAAAGCCCATATTTTAAGCAGTTGATTGTGACTTTTCAACAGTAATCCTTGTATGATGAGGTAAACCATCTCAAAATACTGCCTTGACAACATAAAAATGACATGTAATGAAATTTACACTCTTTGTCATTTATTTTGTCCACTGCTCAAAAGAAGGCGGTAAGAGCCATATTGTCTGGCAGTGACGGCCTTCTTGCGGAAAGCCAACAGTATTTTGTTTTTATAACAGTAAATAAATTCAAATCAAGTGTGTTATAATATACAGGAATGGGAGGCAAACTATGCTGATATAACTTGACTTGATTTGAATTTATTTACTGATATAAAAACAAAAAAAGTGAGTACTATTAGGGCCATTCTTTAAGTGCAAATACTTATTTCTGACTCTGACTTGCTATTCATTTATTCATGAAATAGTTTTAATTTCACTCCAGCAATTTACTGGGCCATTTAAACAAGCTTTTATGGGTGTGTTATTGGAGTGACCTTTGGAAGGTCTTGAAGTTTGTCAATTGGTGTAATGTACCATGTTAGAGAGTCAGAAGGGCATTGACTGTGTGAGTTTCAGCTAATGTACTGTACATTGTTAATATCTGGTGAGAGCCAGATGGTTATTAACTGCGTGAGTTTCAGCTGATATAATGTATATTTTAGAGCCAGAAGGGTATTGACTGTGTTTAAGTGTTGACTGATGTTGCATACGTTCATCTAATGAAAGTCAGAAGAGCATTAACCGTGTTAGTATCAACTCATGTAATATACATCAGTTATGTGATCCACTGAGAGCAAAAAAGGGCATTAAATGTATGAGCAGAAAATATCTTGTTTCATCACCCATGAATTCATAAGTACCAAAGTCATTTGAAGTTTCCCCTTATGCGATCTTGTGCCACTCTATATTAAGCCTGGCATTGAAAATTCAGTGAAATTCAAGTCCAGCTTGTATTATCGTGAAGTATGCATCCCAGCAGTATTCACAAGGCTTTGCTATCATTATGTGAGCATTTAGATAACTTGGGCAAGTGGTGAAGTTGTAGAAAATCAGCTATATTTAGAAATAGGTGATTTAGGGTTTAATTAAGAAGTAGGAGTATGAAGTATTGAATCTCTAGTTTTTACAGCTTCATTTTCATTTCAGTACTGTAACTTTTTGTACATTTCCTGGCTACCAGTATTGATTTTTTTTCTTTTCTGAAATGCCATGTGAATTATTTTTCACTTCATATACTAAATGTGTGGAATCATGTTAAGCCAAATACTGTAAAGTTATTTTCGCGTGATTAATTTTTCGCGCTGAGCGACCCCAAAACATATTCGCTGGTTCTTAAATTCGCGTTGCACGCATTTCAGCCCATTCAAAAGACGCATAAGAAGTCATGCTTATATTTTTGTGAGTTCTAAAGTTCGCGCTTGCCGGTCTTAGCGCGAAATCCGCGAAAATTAATATATCACAAATATTTCTACTTTTACAGTACCTCAAAATTCTAACCCTTTTTTCTTTTGACTTCAGTTTACATATGTACACTTAATGAATGTGTAATCTATCTGATATAAATGTCTCCTTTTGCGGATTTATGCAAGACATGTTAAATTGGGATATGGAGATACAACATAACCTTTTCACACCCACACACACACACACACACCCATACCCACACTCTCATTCTCTCACCTCTCTCTCACTTGACGGGATAATTTGTGCACATAATTGTAGACACTTTGAAATGTCAGCTGAAATTCATACTCTTGAATGGAGCGATGTAATCTATGGCTACTGGGAGCGTGGGAAGGGCTTATTTTGACAAGTTTTCCGTGACATTTGAAGATGATTTGGTCCATCGTGGGTGTTAATTGGCAAGGATCTTTGGCTAAGATAATGGTGATCCTCTCTCTTGATCTTTCTTGGCATTCCACTCCTCATCCTCTCTTCTTTTCTCACTAAAGGATATTGCCAACTTGCCAATGATTTGTGGAGAGGCTAAAGTTAGGCTTAAGAGGGGATCATTTTCTCTTTAGCTGCTTCATTGTACAAGTAATTAGGATCGATCACACATGTTTTTCCATCTCAAGTGAAATGTGTGGGCATGACAGATGATGTAGAGTACTCGCAGCTAAATTTTGTTTCGATGGAAAATATATAGACTTTATCCTGCAATTATTATTCATGGCGTAAATTGGAATCGTTGTGCATTGTGGGACTGTCTGAACCAGCAAAATTAAGAGCAAAATCAGGAGAAATAAATTGCTGAAATTGGCATATGCTGAAACCAAAAACAGATTTATGCCCAAGTTTTACACAAAAATGCTACACACTCCTTTTAGATTTCATGTTGTAAGAGTGCTGACATCATTTTTTAAGTAATACTTGTTAAAGTAAGGTAGATAGGAAAGGTTTTGCAATATGGAAGCATGTATCTGTAGCAATATAGTTCATTTAGTAGATGCATGGCTATCCCAGAATTCGATCAAGATATTTTTGAAGGCACGTACATATTCCCATCAAGTGAAATAATGATTACTTGACCCGCATTGTATAATGCAATCTACCTTCTTCAGATGGGCTTTCTTTACTATACTAATGCCATGCAAGGTCAACTTACATTGCATAAGCTTTTAGTCATGGAGTAACACACTGTGTTTTTCCATGTGCTTGTACTTTAAGATAAATTTCTTTTCTTTATGCATTACCCCCCCTCCCCCCAAAAAAAAAGCAGCAAAATAAAAAAACATAGAACAGGTGAATAATTTGCAGAGGCAATGGGGGCAGGGGGTTCGGAGTACAGAAAGTAGCTGCATGCAACAAGGCCCCACTTATCTGTATGTTCATAAGGCACAGCAATGAGAGGTGCACTCTGCCCATGTCATCTTAAATCGCAATGGTTATTCTTTTATTTATGTATATTTAGGTGAGCTACAACAACTTAAAGATAAAGTTGAGTTCTGGTCATGCGATTGCATTGTGAAAGAAACAGTGTGGAATCGATCAGAAAAGGTTGATCATCTAGCATATAAGTATTGGTGTGTACTGCAAGGTTCTGGAATCATCAAAATGATAAGAAATTTGGCCCAGTCTTGGTAAAGTAACAAGCACTGTACATAGAAAGATGTACATGTATATGGGACTACACAAACATGTGGCATAAAAATCTGTCACGATTTTTATGCTGTTACATGCCATATTTAGAAATTTAAGGCATTTGAAGAGCCATGCTTTTCACAGAACATTTTTAATCTGATGTTCTTTCACACTTGTAGAATAACAATGATAACGCTCACAAATTATTTTTCACCTCTTCCCAGAACTCAACCTTCTCTTTAAGTAAAAGAGTATGTAATAAAGGGTGGAAAGTATGTGTTGGGAAGGGTTTCAATATAATTGGGAAAATGAAATTGCAAAGGCACTATATGGATGTCATCACCACCTTGCACCCTTCCCCTTGGTTTAAGTACTTCTAAGAGTGCAGTATACAAATCAAATGGAATTGGGGCAGACAACAACAGTCCCATTCCTTTCTTTTCATGTTTTGCCATCAAGGGTTGTACCACTCTACCTTGTCTTGTCATTTAGAGCCTTAATGGTGACCCATTTCATCAACAGTTTTGTGCTTGATCGATACCAGCTTTAATCAGTCGCATGCTAAGGTCTCTCTCTCTCTCTCTCTCTATCTCTTGCATGTGCAATCTAGATTTCTCTTTGACAGAATTTTCTTCAAAATGGAACTTATTATCAAGTAGGGGCACGATTACAGGAAGAATGTCATATGCATGTCAGTTGAATGTGTATACATGTACAAAGTTGAATAGATGGAATTATGTCGCATGAGAAATGACCCAGATATGCCAGTCACAATTAGATTGTGAATAAGGGATTGATTGTTCAAGTATCTGATAGGAAAGGTGATTTCATCTGTTTGAAGCCAGAAGGACGTTGACTCATACACTTAACTAATGTACTTCAACACAGAGTTAACGCCATTCTGCCTCCAAACAAACTATTTTGTGATGCCTTCCATAATCTACACAATGTCTGCATGTCAGTGCATGTAGCATCAAATGGCTGCTTACAATAGAGTAAGGTGTTACTGCCATGACAATACATATCCAAAACAGCTTTATCGCAGGCATTTTACAAGATGATGAAGAATGAACCTGCTGAATTTTCCATTCCAGTTTAACATGAAATCCAACACTCGTTGGCTTAGAGCCAGAAGGGCCTTAACTCATATATTTACACAAAGTTAATGCCCTTCTGGCTTTCAGCAGATCAACTAATACCTGTATCATATTTCCTTGTAGAAAACAAGCTACGTCCTGTATGAATTGATGCCAGCTCCCTCACCACAATGTCTATGGATCTCTGCGAATAAGTCTCCATTTTCAATCTCTGTCTCTATCTCATGTATCTTTTTATGTCCCAAGGCAAACGAGAGGTATCGAATTGCTTTCCAAGGAGCTTTGCATTTTCTCACTAGTTGCTCTATATTTTTCTTCCAATCTAGTCCGTTTTTCCTCCTTCTTATTTTCTTTTTTCTTAAAAATTCCTCCTTGGCTGTGTTTTGTGGTTAAGATGTTTTTGATGGTCATGAAGAAAGAAAAAGAAAAAACAGCATGAATGCAATTAGATTGAAGCATCAGTGTCAGGACTTTTGATAACAGCTTTGCATGCCCTGGGGTAAAAGAGCTGAGATGTGTAGCTTGTATGCCTTTATCATTGTACCTCTGTATCACTCTGCAGTAATGCATCTGAGAAATCTATAAAGTCTGTAATATATGTGCTGTTTACACAAATGGAAAACACGAGATTGAGATTTTAAAAAATCAGTGCTTTATAAGAGCATCAAGTAAACACTGCAAAGTGTTCTGTTATATGTTCACATTAGTAGAAGATATTCACCTACAGAGAAAATATCAACTACCAAATTTTCTTGTTCCCATTGTCTTAATACAGGTATCTCCTGGTTCCCATAGGCATGGGATAACAGTTTAAGTGGTCTGTAATGGGTCCTTTTAGTAGAACTTAACACCAAATTGCAAATTTATACCATTTTTGTGCACATCGATATGTTCACATCTGCTCAAGATAAACAACAGATTATACATGTATCATTCAATGTACTAAAAAAATGGTATAAGAATGAAAGATTAAAAATCTGAGTAAAGAGGTATGCCTACTCTTAATAAGTATAATACATTCATATCAATAAGACATAAACAACATATTGGCAAATTCCAATTTTTGTATATATATATGACTTGTTGACCTTGACCCGTTATCGTTTTTGATATGTTCACATCTACAACAGATAAATGCCAGAATTAGCAAAGTGTCACCATTGGGTATGTCGTTAATATGTCAATACCAAGAACATTTACGATTAGTTTCAACACTTTTCACTCTCTGAACATTCTAGCCTATATTCATTTCCAGGTCTCATGACTCTGGAGAAGTCATGTGACACTTACTTTCCCGGCAGATATCTCATTTCCATTCTCACACAACAATGCTCTAATTAATGAATACCTGCCTCCTAGGTCTGGTGAAAGGTTCTGGAGAACACCTAAGAATATCTTTTACATTTGCCTTTTTGAAGTGATGAATCCAGTGTCACGTTTCATGTAGATTTCTGTCCAGTAATGTCTGTTGTTAAAATAAGAAATGGTTTGTGCATGAGTGAGGAGGGAAACCATTTCATCAGACAATGAAATATTTCAAGAGTGTAAGAGACAATACAAAATTCTTCCCCTAACCAAAAGAAAATAAAAAAATCCAAGTTGATTACTATGCTACTCAACTTCAAATCTTACAGAAAGAAAGAAAAAATTTAAACTGATTTAAGAAACCTTTGTCATATATGTTGTGGAACATTTGAAGTGTATGTAGAATATGACACTTTTTTCTTAAATCATATTTTTTGGTTGATTTAAGGTTGGAATAAATCATGTCCCATTGTTTTATCTTTACTGCTCAAGTGTCCTCACATCACAGCCTGCACTTAGGGTTCTTATCCTTCAACAGTAAACATCACCTGTCTTCAAATAACCCTCAAGTTTTACACACTTGGCTATAGCATTGACTTCATCTAATTTTACCAGTAAATACATTTCTGTTTTTAAAAAATTATTTAGCAGTACCAGAAAAAAATAATACTGAGATGATGTGGTTAAATTTTAGCATCATGAATAGTTATGACAGCTTTTCAGAAAAGTATCCTTGAAACAAGCAGGGGCAATATTTCGAAAGTGTCTACTGCTTTGATAGAAATGTCAAAGGTCCCTTGTCTGAAGATTTTACACTCACCCGGGGCCTCAAGGTGTAGCAGATGCAGTATTTAAATAAGGAATGAATTGTGGTCAGGTCTGTGTTCTTATTCTCATTGTAAAGGTACTATGCGTAAGTAGAAACTTTTAATACATTGGGAATTCTTTTTTCTGTTTGTTTTTATTTAAGAGATGAAAATATTGATATTGAAGAAATGTAAGCAGTATTTTCCGATGATTGACAGATTGGTTTCCTTCATGCTAACATTCTTTTGACATATTTTTTATTATTTTAATTCCATTTATTGCAAAACCCAGCTAGTTTCCAATATGCATAGATTTTTTGGATAGATTTTTTGTATTTTTTTAAATTTCATTTCTTTTAACGCAAAACCCTGAAATAATATAGAGCCTTCCCCAGGGACCTAAAAAGCTAAAATTTCAGGAACAAATATGTCATTGGGATTACATAAAATTGTTGGAAGACGACTATTGATTTTTCTATGATAAGTCTTGTTCTGGGGCAAATGGCGCAGTAGATAAGTAAATATTGATGGAACAATTACCCGACTGTGTTAGTAGTAATCAGTCATTGGTAGAGAGTCAAAGAGGCTCAAATATTTGATTGCGTGATCAATGCAGGCTTAGACACGAGGGCATTGAAGATAAGAATGGAAATGAAGGATATCATAGCTATGTTTTGAATTAAGAGAAATCGGAATGAGGGATGCGGAATGGGCAGGAATGATTTAGTGGCTACTGGGTTATTATAGTTTATGATTGAATACAGATTTGTGGGATGGAATTGGACGAAGTATTGATGGTATCTCATTTTATATATTAAATGACTAATGAGAAATGTTCCAGTAGAAGTTAACTATTTTCTTTGTCATAATTTAATGGATAACATTTTGGACATAAGTAAATGCGTTAGTTACATTGGCTAGTTACTTTTAAATTATAGTCTTGAAGGAAGATATACATCAGGTGAATTTATTGCAAAAGGGTGGGATAAAGTATTAACCGATAGGAGAAAAGAGAAAGAATGGGTAGAGGAGGAGGAGGAGGAGGAGGAGGAGGAGGAGGAGGAGGAGGAGGAGGAGGAGGAGGAGGAGGAGGAGGAGGAGGAGGAGGAGGAGGAGGAGGAGGAGGAGGAGGAGGAGGAGGAGGAGGAGGAGGAGGAGGAGGAGGAGGAGGAGGAGGAGGAGGAGGAGGAGGAGGAGGAGGAGGAGGAGGAGGAGGAGGAGGATAGAGAGAATAAAGAGAATAAGAGGCAGGGGGTGAGAGATAGAGACAGCAATATAAAGATAAATAGAGTAGATAGATATATTGAGCAACTGAGCAAGAGAGCAAGAATTGAAAGCAATGTTGACAATTTTATTAAGATACACATGTACGTTTATTAGCCAGACAGATGAATTAGGATTAAGATGGATTCTTGCCTGAGACAAATATGTATGTGCCTGGTTTTAATGTTTAGTGCGTCATTATGTGAAAGCATGTCAAATTAATCAATAGTGGTAATTTCATCCGCCATATTCATCTTCGGATGTCGATGCCTTCTCCTCTAAGTGAAACAAAGCACAGAAAGTAGGGCACCCACAATCATTCTATAGACATGCTGTGTTCTCGGAAGATTCCTGGATCTCTGGTTGAAAGACATGTGCAACTTCATTAGCCTCAAGCTGTTTGCATAATCTACCACAACTCTTCTGCTTCCTCCATTTGCTTGATCTATGGATTGAATTCATTATTTTGTGTCTTTCTGGCGCTGGCTAGGCTGCACGCCTGGTTACGACTTAACAAGTCAAAAGACGTGGTGTGGACGGATGACATCATCCTTAATACTAGAGTCGTCTTTATTAACCAGACTCCAATACTTTCATCTTGGATGAGCTTTTAGAATTTAATCCCTTCTTTTTATAAGTTTGAGACATCAACATTAATTACAATCATAAATATGTAGTCCTCTCAATGTCTTTATCTATCCCATGCTTCCATTTGTTTTTTCCCACTCCCCTTTTCCTTTCACTCAATCTCATTTTTGTCCACTTCCTGCTTATTTTGATCTTCCATGACTTACTCCAAAATATGATCCTTCAATTCTGTCAGTTAACATGCATGCACACTGATATTGATTGAGAATATTGTGCAGAGGAATTAGAGCAAAGCAATTTTATCCCTGAGCTGGCTATACTTCTTACCCTAACAAGCTAAAGTCAAATCTCCATTCTGGCATGTTTTGTATACTTAAACAATTTGTGTTCTTGTAGATTTATATGCATTTAATGGGCAAGTGGGATTTTATTTTTTACTGGAACAATTTTGACTTGTTTAGTCCTTGCTTCTTGTTCACACTTTAGTAAAAGAATAAAAATTGTAGTATTACAGAATAAAACTATGAAAAGTTATAATTTTCCATCCCTGTGTTTAAGGAAAATGTTGTTGATCATGAGAATTCTGACATGTGCAATCTACTTTACCTGGCTTGCTTTGTCTTGCTTTTATTCATTTGAAAGTTTTTTGATGATTCTTTACTTCATGTACCTTCTCCCTCCCTTATCTTTCTCCTCTCTCTCTCTCTCTCTCTCTCTCTCCCTGCCTCCCTCCCTGCCTCCCTGCCTCCCTCCCTGCCTCCCTGCCTCCCTCTCTCTCTCTCTCAGTTCATGTTTACACATTCTCTTTGAAGTAAGATAAGCACACACACTTGGATGTGGCGGTGTGATGGAATCAAAAGAACAAGTTATTCTTACTAACGGCTCATGACGCTACTAAAAATCGATATCTTCATTATTCCCAGCTCTCTACTGGGCAATGCACTGCCAGGGCGAAATTTGATCTCCATCGGGACTGTAGGAGAAAAGGAAGCATTACATGACTAAAGGCCCAATTCATTTTTCTTAAAAGTCCCAGCAGACTTCATTATTCAGGTTGCGAAAGAGTGCTTGAATGCAAATCTAATCACAACTGAAGCGCAGCCATCTCGCTCACATCTCCACCATGATTGTTGTCTGCGCACCAAAGTTTGTCCCTCAAGTGAGGCAAGCCCTTTTTCTTTTGGCAAATGCCTGGAGAACCCTTGGGAAATAATCCAATTGGAAATTTTGTCCAAATTTTGGTTGGAAAGCTATTGAATTTGCAACAGATGGTGTCTGTTGTCTGAGGAAATCAATGCAAATGTAGGCCTGGCTTGAGTAATGCGGAGCTGTTTTGTGCTGTTCATGGTAATTGAGAGCAGTCAACTTGAAAAGACATTTTATTGGGTGAATTGCGCATGAGAATTAGCTTCTGGTTTACCCCACTCCACATTATTCTTACACCCGGAGCGGAGAAAAATTCATGAAATAGAAACGTTGATGCAGAATCCGATTATATAGAAGATGGACTGGGATCTACATGCCAATGCACTTTAAACAGTTGACATTTAGAGAAAATCATAACAGACATCCTCCTTTTTTCAACATTAAACGTGAACAAAATACAGGCAAATAAACAATTTTTTGCCTCGAATGAATCTTTTACTGTTGTCTGCAAAAGTAGGGTGTATAAAATATGCAACAGGTGCAAAGTATTTTTTTTTTAAGGAAAAAGGAGTTTTTCTTTCTGAAGTGCAACATGGCATATTAATCACTATTAGAGCATATTATAAATGTTTTGTGTATAATGATACATGATGGATGTAATTTGATTTTAGTATAACATATAATTTTTGTAAAATCTAATAGGAGTTCTCTTTGGCCTAGTATTCAACAGGTTAATGGTCTAGATTGAGACAGAATTTTTACCACCGTTAACCCTTTAAAGGGTCAATGTATACATGCATTTAGTGGGATTATACTCTATTGCTTTTCCATTATGAATCATTAAATATTCAACTTGTTGCTTTTGTGTATGTTTTTTAAAATATAGATCTATGTGAATTTAAATGCAGTTTCACTGCTCTGACTCTGACTTGAAATGATAAGTAAATGTTGATAAATTAATATGAAACTTGCAAAGTATAGTTAAATAAAGTTTTATAAAGAGTGAGATGTCAGATTGCATTATGTTTCCCTATTTATTCTACACAGGTTTTTAAGGACTTCTATATTTGTCCCTCAGGGTGTAAGACTCTTCTTGTTAATAATTTCCTGTTTGAGTTTTAATATTTCAGATTTAGAGGAATATTTTAAGGGAGGGTGTACATGAACTTTAATGGTGCATGTAATACTCATTTTCTCTTATTAGAATGAGTCACATTTAATTGATTTGAGAGGAAATGCCCCAGTTTTGTTCTAGGGTCTCTTTACATGACCTACATTTAAGAGCCAATATGCATTCTGACCTTTTTATCCGAAATCAATGTTTCATTACTTATTGCTTTAACTTGCGGGGGAGAAATGTCAAACTTAAGAATTTATTGCCCTCAAAATAGTGCATTTTGTTGTCTTTTTGTTTGTCTCTGCTGAACAGGCGTATAGCTGAAAGGTCATATGCACTGGATAAAAATTACATGAGGTATACAGGGGGAATATAAGGTACAATGGCCATTCAATTGGAGGGTTGATCAGAGTATTGAGGAAGCGATCCCAGGTATATACTATAGAAACATGGAAAATTAATTACAAAATAAATAAAACAAGCAGTGAGCAATCAATATGAATTTTGAAAGGTAAAGAGATGACAACAAATGAGAAGCAGAGTTTGACATTTTCATTCTGTTCAGGATACCTGTTGGGGTTGTTTCTTCTATTGCAATGATAAACAATTGGTATAAAATTCAACATATGAGCTCTGTCATTGGCAATCTTATGCATTTAGATACAACATACATTGATTGTTTGTAGTGTATGTGCTTGCTAGTAAATTTGTTCCACTGGGCTTATATTGGTTCATGAAATTACAATATAAAAAACAGTATTAAAACTATAAGTACTTGAAAGACATCCGTTACCTTATATTCTAAGTTGGGGGAAATGGGGCATTGATGGTAACTTTGCCATTGATGGTTACATCCATGGAAACCTTGTTTTGAATGGCTGTTGAATGATGTTGCCTTTGTTGCCTTGGTAGTTAATATGGACGTTTTGGCCATGGTCATTGATGGTATATGTTTGTTTGATCACTTGAATTGTGATTTGATTTAGATATTTTCTCTAGACTCCAGTCGAAAGTTATCTTGGGCTTTGTATTCCATGGATTTAATATCTGAATAGACTTTACTTCATCTTGTTAAATATTTACTGAGTTTTTTTTCTTTATGTTGTATTTTTGTTGCAGATGCTTGTCTCAATGGTGTATATCTGTTGTGTTGAGCAGATTTTAATCTTGAAATAAATTTTTTAAATCTTGATTTCCAGCAAGGTACTTGCCAAGAACTTAGTGTAACAAGTTGTTTTTTCCAAAGAAATTTTGTTTCCAAAGTTCTATCCAACATTACACAAACCTTCACTGGCATTTTCTCATCAAACTCCAAACACAACGGAACAGGATACCTATGACACCCTTCATTCATCAGATACCCGGCCCTATAGGTTCTGCCTTGCTCCTGGTTCCTTAACAACATTGGCACAAAGTGAATCCACTCTTTTCCCACCAAAATCCTTCTCAAATTCATGCCTGAGTTGAAATTGGAGAAGCTTTCAAGCTGCTCGGGTTCGGGTGGTCTAGAGGCAGGTTTTCAGGTGATAACTTTACTCTTTCTCCAACACCCATGTCCTCTATATGGACCCTTTCACATGAGAGAAATCAAAGTACAAGAAAGATTACAGTAGAAATATATTACTTAGGTAACCCTTTCACACAAGACAGTGATATGCTGTATTATAAATATTTTACCTTAGCCTTATAAGTTTTCTCGATGTGGGCCTGTTTACACTAGAAATGTGTGTTATCATAAATCTTTACCTCATAACTGCATGGCCATTCACTAGCTTATGTGTATCTTGAGCAATTTTTGATCCATACATAAGACAAATTATGATAATCAACAAATCCCTTTTACGCGTAAAAGCCATTATAGCTTTATGCTTTGCATTGCCCAATACATGTAACAGCTTGATACAGCATTTAGCATACTTGTGTAATTATCTCTTCCTGACTGTCATTATGGTCATTCAGTGAAGTAATAGGAAACTAGTCACTTACTTTCTATTATGTATATTAGACTATAAATACATATTAGGCATTCAATCTACTTGTTTTTAATAAAACGTGTCATTGTGCAGCTGTTAAGTCATAGAAAATAAATCTCAAGTAAATTAATATTATGACTGGTTAAAATGCAATCTGCTACATGTAATTATAGCTGTATTCCCTAAGGCATACTAATTTGCACCTTCCATGTGTTACCATTTTCATCTAGTTTCAATGTTTGAATAATAGGTTGCGATGATATATGCTAGTTATCCAATTTATTTGCTCGTAGGTAAAGGCCCTTAAATTGCATTTCAATTATAGAATAACTTGTTTCTGGAAAACTGATTAATGTATCTAATCATCTACATTTTTTCAAGACAAACTAGGAGGAAGGAGGAACATAGAATATAAAGTATATATAGAATATAAAGCAGCACGAAAACCATGTTTGGGATGAGTCGAGGGTAATAATATACAAATGATGCACAGGTTTGAGTGCGTCGGTAGGAATTGTGTGCACAAGGTACCTTTGAATGGTTTGAACCCACGAGGCACAGCCGAGTGTGTTTTAGACCAAATTTGAAGATACTGCGTGCACACAATTCCACCGACCCACGAATCAAAGCTGTGCATCATCTGTTTTATAAAATGGGCCAAAAAAAATCATCAAAAATACAACAATCTGTTATTTTACAGATTTACCGGGTGCTTGGCAAAATCATGCTTTCTGGTAATTACCGGAAAGCATGATTTCATGAAACTTATCATGAAATTTATTTTTTAAAATTGTCAGTACAAGGGATGAAAACATATGTAATGACTTACCTTCACTTGAAACTATATGTCGATTCCCGATATTGCATATATCGTGTTGATACCGTGTGCATCCAGTAAAAAAATCTACATGGTAGTTGACCAATCAGATTGCAGGGATTCTTCTACCCATCTTATAATTGCTTGTATAATTTTGTAGTCTATTTTTCTGACTAACCCTGTCATTATTTCAGAACCTATTATAGGTAGAGGAGTCTTACATAATAACAATAGTAACAATTTGAATGAAATCAACATGAAGTATACATGAAATCTTTCATTTTCAGGATTCAATCTTTATGTGCCATGCCATGAGTCAAATTGCCATTTGTACATGTACATAGTACATGAACATTCATAATATCTGTAAATTATGTGTTAAAAATGAAGCTACATGCACTGACCTACAGTGTAAATGTGGAATATGTTGGGCTATTCCATTCTATACCATTCTATACATCCCATACAACATACATTATTTATGATTTTATCATCATCTGAAGAAAAAAAATCAAGTGATATATTCACTGACTAAGGACAGTAATTCAATAGAAATATAAATAGTTAGAGCTTTATCAAGAGATATTTTATTATGGTTAAATTAAATGGATAAAAATTACACTCTGAATGGATCATGTCATTGAATGACTCTTTTGTTGTTCATGCAGTTCACATTCATTGAAACTGAATGCTACTTGTTTAAGATTACTCTCTGCATCTTAATCAATGGCCATTTCTTGTATACAGCCATATTGATATCAATCAACAGGTAAAAGACGTCTTATTCCTCTTCTCAACCTAGCTTGCTTGCGTGAGGTAATTATGGAGAACCCTGTGTAGGTGTCGGGTTCATGCGTAGTACTGCCAGTACAAAACGCCACGGCAGTTTGAATTTCAGCCTGTTGCGCCTGTCCGTCTTTTGCCCTTTTCCTCTCTTTCTCTTTCTCTCTCTCCCTCTCTCTCTCACTCTGTTTCTCTCCATCTCCCTTTCCTTTTTCTCTCTCCCTCTCCCTCTCTCCCTGAATGTCTGTCTCTCTCTGACTGTATCTCTTTCACTCTCTCCCTCTCTCTCTCCATCTATCTCCCTTCATTTTCCCTTTCCTCACTCTCTCCCTCAGTCTGTCTCCTTCTCTCTCTCCCTCATTCTCCCTCTCTAACTCTTGCTCTCTCCATCAGTCTCCCATTCTCTCTATCTTTCTCTCCCTCTCTGTTTTCCTCTCTCTTTTCCTCTCTCTCTCTCCCTCCCCCTCCCCTCCTCCCTCTCTCTCTCTCTCTCTCTCTCTCTCTCTCTCCTTCAGTCTCCCTCTCTTGCTTCAAGATGATGGATGGAGCCCAAAAGCTTCTCTGGCTCCTCATTGTTGACTTGATGACAAATTAGGAGTCGCAGTTGTAACATTATCCTGACAATGCCGAGCATGATGGATTGGACGTGACCGAGGATGGGAACAGGGAAGAGGACTCCGCCAGCGAGGTCGTTGTCGGGTGTTTGTAGGTTATGAATGGAGTCGTGGAATAGAATTCTATTCAGAAGTGAAATTTTAAGCAAATATGATATATTTACCTGTTGAAAATGAAAAATGTTCATTGATGGCTTTTATAATTGTAAAGCACACAATAATTCACTTCAAATTGGGTTTTGAATATAGTGTCAATCATTTTGAGACACTTTTTAAAGATGACTGGACTTTTAATCTTTAACTTTCACTGTAATTAGATCCCTCAACCAGCTATGAGAGTAAATATCTGGCATTTTAAAAGGTAATTTTTTTAAATAAATCATTTCTGTCTCCATGTCATATACAAAGTATATTTCTTTCTGTACAGAATATGAGAGAAAACATAAAATGTGTCTATAGACTCGAAGGAGATAATATAAATCTACAATGTGTCATTTCTTTTAATTTTTTGTAAGTGTTATTCTATAATATTAAAAAGAAAAAGCATACAAATGAATAGGTGTCTGATAAATACTACTAGGACATAAAGCAGTATGTCCTTGTTGATTACAGATAACATGAGTAACTTGGGTTAATTTTCCTTTCTTTTTTTCCCATTTTGCCAACTCTGAAAATTAAAGAAAAAAAAAAGATAGATAGGGTACTTCTCATTTTGTATATGATTGAACCATATACGTGTACATTTTTCATAATTTTGAATGATGATTTTAAGGGCATGCTCTCCCATTTGGCTGTTCCTCCTTACTTATGTTAATTATGTTATATTGATGAAAATCGGCATTCTCTTTTAGGTATAATAAACATCAAGCAAATTGCAAGCTGTGAGAATTTGAACGCTTCCTCAGGAAATAAAAAGGATCGTGAGTTGTTTTCTTCATTGTCAAGAAGCAACTAAAATGTTTTTCACAACTTTTAAGGTGGAAGTCTGAAATAAGTTAAGTGATGCGTTGTAGTCTGAACTACAAGCAGAGTGCTTTTTATGGCAAGAGAGAGTCTCCGCTGAGTGTGAGAAAGGCATGAAGTCATAGAACTTGGTAACAGGCTAACACCCTTCTGCTCCTCGGTAAACAATAGGAAGTTTATGGTTATGGTATGATGATGAGCACTCTACACAGCGATATAAAAAATATAAAAAAATCCCATGACACAAATTTCCCCCGTAAATGGATTCTTCTGTCAAATCTCATACTCTGGTAAAGAACAAGAAGTGAAGAGCTCTTAACCACCCACTATACAACCTTCCATTCAAGGAATAATGGACGGCTGTCTTGCAATCCTCGTTTGCTTTTAATGAATCACAATTTTCTGAGGTTCATCTTGCCATGGACGCGAACTGTCATTCAAGTCTCCAGACGAGGATGTCTCCTTTCAAATTATTCCCACAAGAAATTAAGGCTTGCATACTAGTGATGGCCTTTCTTAGTAGATTGGGATGTTGAGTAGGATAGTGATAGCTCTGACCTTGGTGTATGCGTAAGAAGAGAGAGAGAGAGAGAGAGAGATGAGCTAGCACTTAGACTTAATGAGTGGGACATTGTTCATTCGCTAGGCATTGTGGATTGTTCTTTGCGAGGTATTGTAGGTCATTGTTTTTTTCCAGATCGTGACCTTGTTGCATATAAAGAGAGAGGCGTGCATTTCATTAATGTTCTTTTAAGAAAGTTTTATGAATTTCTCTTACGGATGTAGATTTGTATCAGCACTTATGTCTGTACTCACGATGTACTGTATGTACTTTGTATGATTTCATTGCCAAAGCCGTAATGGGGAACGGAGTGGCACATTCTTAACATGTAAAAAGAAGTCAAGAGGATTGCGAAAAATACTATTTAAAAAGATTTTATTAGATATAAAAGATTATTTCCCTGAGCATTGTCAAATTTTGATTTTAAAGGGAAGCTGATTTGTCATAATTTTAAAAGAAAATGATTAACTGAACCTTAAATAACAAAATATTAACGCAATATTTGTTAAGTGCTGTATATAGTTTTGTCTGTATCATATCATTTTACACAAAGTCGATGCCCTTCTGGTTCCAAACAGATGATTTTAAGTGATGCCTTGTAGCTTGCTTTTCATACCCCTCCAAATCTAGTACATTAACTATTTGGTCATGGTTTATATATTGCATCAATCTTCTATCCTGGCTTTTTAATAATGGATCCAACGATGGAGTAGTTTGATGCACCAAGTATACTCCACAAGAGAGAGTCAGAAGTGAAAGTGGCACAAGTTCATGAAAACAGGATAGAACAGCATGCTCTACAGATACCCAGCATGATCCTCCCACAATGACAAGTTCACACAGAGTTCTAGAAATCCATCTTGAGATGTTATACAGGTGATTTATACAAATGATTTATAATATGAGGCAGCCCCACTTGACTTGTTTGGAAGCTTGGTATCCTATTTAACGAGGGCGACTTAATCATACTTTACAGTCATCCAACTATGAGGATAGGGTTTATTATTTTGTTATGACCTAATAATCTCCTTGGATTTATGAAGGTCTGCCGTCTCCTTTCAGTTGAAATCCTCTTATCATTGGACAGTTTACATTAATATCAATAAGCAGTCTTACCTGGTTTATAGTCATTACTTGTATATATCTTAATTTAGTTCCATTGATACCTCAGTCACACCGCCAAACTGACTCCACACCGACCTCAAACTCTAGCCATTTGGGGTAATGTCACTGCTTGTTTTGTCAGTTGTCGGTCTGGTGTTGGTATCATCGGTGTGACTGAGGTATAATCCCTTTAAAGGAAGTTTCTTTTCAGATTCTGAGTGATTGGGATTGTGAAAGTAGTTATATTTCATGAAATATAAAAGGATCAAGAAAGACCTGAATTTCAGTTCTTCCTAAAAATAATATGAATTTCCAGAATCATGACTGTAAATTCATAAATGAACTCTTGTTAAATGGATACGTTTTTAAACATTTAATTTATACTGTATTAACTGCATGTTTTTATCAAAGCTATCTTATTTCTGAATGTATTTTGGATATTTGAATTCATGACTCTACCTTTAATTGGTGCCTATATTTGTGAATTTGCCAGACATAATGTTTACCAATCTAATATTGTCTCTTTAGTCTATGGTTGTTGAACGATTTAATTGCACTCTATTTTAATAAATCCTGACAAATGGATGTCTCCACCTATGATGTATATCTGCTATCGTGAATCTACGACTCTATCTTACTCACTACATCCAGACAAATTTACGATTCTACCTTTAATCTCTGTCTGTCAGACAAATGACCTCGCCAGATATATCCTGATAACATGCAAAGTAATATTAATTTTCAGGATTATGAGTAGTCCAGAATAATGTAATTAAGCGTATTAAGGCTTATGCCGACAAAGCCTGTTGTAGGAGGTTTGTTTACAAATTATACTGTGTGCTGAGATGAGTTCATATGGCGGATAATCGTGAGAGACATCAATGGGATTTTTAAAATTATTATTGCAGTCATATGATTATCTCTCATTTGTTAATTCTATTAAATGCCTGACATGTCATTGTTTAAAAATAAAGTGAGGAGGGTAGAGGGGGGGATTGTTAATCATTCCTATAGATGAGAGGATGAAAACTTTAGTTTTAGAGAGTAATGATGCAACACCTGTTTATTGACCAAAATGAACAAAAATTCAACTTGAATGCTTTATTCACCCCCAATCACATAACATAAATTTGGTTATGTTTTAGAGGTAAATTTAAATGCTAAAACTGAAATATAATTCTAGATTGAGATACTAATGCAATAAATTAATTTCCACAATTTTTTGTCATGTCTCGATTAATGGCTGGGTTTTTCTTCAACGTGGCTGTTTTTTTTAGAAATAAGAAGAACAGATTATTTAGGGGCAGGGTGCAAAATTAAAACTCCTGTAAAAACCTAGCATTGCCTCCTCAACCATGATACTTAGTCATCACGATTATTCAAATGAGAGACGCCAGTCATCTGCGCACAGTGTACGGTGACGCTGTGCTTCCACGCGAACCGGTAGCATGCCTCATCAGGCGCATAGATTAGTATTGATTACCAGTTGACTATCCTGGCCGGAAGTGTGGGCAGCGGAAGCGTCCATGCATCAACCTTTTTCCGTAGAAAGACGGTATGGGCAACCAGGAGAGAGTAATTGATAGAGGGTGTCCGTAATGGGCCATCAAATTACATCGGAAAGAAACACAAAAAGTAGAAAGGTATGACACATTGAGTCCATTAAAGGAATGAATGGAGATGTAAAATACAAAGATAATGAGTTCATTTAAGTAATGAACAGGCATTGAATCACCAAGTGAAAAGTGAACAAATTCACAATGTGTATCAGCATTGTTGATACTGCAAAGTCAACACCATACTATAACATTTTATAAGATTTTTAAAATAAACAAGCTCAAGTGAATATTATGCCTTTCAGTCAGAGTAATATGTTTTAGTACAGTCTATTTCCTTTTACATATTTGCTGCAATAGAGATCTAAGATTGTGTTACTTTATACTAAATAACAGGTAAACAGCACCTTTTCTGTTAGCCCAGTTCCAATGACCCTTAACAATCAGAGGAAAATCAGATGTTTTGAAGAAAAAAATTAAAGGGATAGGGGCTTACAATATCATTTTTAGAATTGGACATTTCTTCATGCAGACGTGGACATTTCTTCAAGCAGACTTGAATTTCTTTTGTAGATATAAATGTTTGACAGTCAAACCTACATAATTATAAAGACCACCTGTATTCAAAGACCACACATTTTGCTTCCATTGAATATATGTTTCTTAATAAAATGTTGAAGGAAACCAGTGTACAGATAGGACCTGCCTCTTAAACTCTTATTTTGGATGGTATTTTTATACAGGTTTGCAAGCATTTCAAAGGAAGAAAAACATCCAGTGCCTGCCCTTGTATCTTTATAAGAAAGCCAACTGAAACACTGCATAATTTCTCTGTGTTATATAAAAGTGATGAGCATGAGATTAAGTGGCTGCATTACTAATTGATGAAATCTATGTCACAGTCACACAGCGCTAGCCCCAAGGAAAACTAAGAATAATTGATGTCAATGCTACGTATAGGAGCATTTGGATAATGCATTTTCGTATGAAAGTTTTATAACTTGTCCCTTGAAGCATCACATCTTATTTCCACCTGGCGTGGATTGCTTTTTGTATCGATTACGAGGCTGTGGGTATTCTCATTGTGCAGTCACAGTTCTCGCTTACATGTATTTCTTTCTCTGAAAATATATGGGGAATTCTTTAACGGATACGTGTGTAGAATTTGTGTTGGAATTCTTGAGGTCAACTTCTAAGAATTCATTGCTGACATAATTTTACTATCAGGGGCTATACAAAAAATTTGTGACTCTTCTTTCAACATATAATTATTCCATTTATTAACTTAATCAATTAATTAGTTAACTCATTAATTATCTATTTCTCTTTATTTGCCATGATACAAGAAACCATTAGAAGCGCAGCATCTCTATTGTTCATACGTTTTCCAAATGACTTAAAATAGCATGGTTATAAATCATTTATTATTTAGCATTTGGATAATGCATTTTCATATGAAGGTTTGATAACTTGTCCCTTAAAGCATCACATCTTATTTTCACCTGGCGTGGATTGCGTTTTGTATCGATTATGAGGCTGTGGGTATTCTCATTGTACAGTCACAGTTCTCGCTTACATGTCTTTCTTTCTCTGAAAATATATGGGGAATTCTTTATCTTATTCGTGTGACAAATTTTGTGTTGGGATACTTGAGGTCAACTTCTGAGAATTCATCGCTGACATAATTTTACTATCAGGAGCTTAAAAAGTTTATGACTATTCTTTCAACTTATAACTTTGTTATCAATTAATTAGTTTATTTATTCATTTATTTATTTACTTAATTGATTAATTAAAAATGTGAAATAGTTCACACTTTCTCTCTTAATACAGTCATAGCATCTGTAAGTTCATTTTTGTTTTGTTTTATTTTGTTTTATTATAAATCGTAACTATATCTTTTAAGCAGATGTAATAATCAACCAGCACTCATCAAGACAGATGAAGAAAAAACCAAGATATCTTTATTAGAGGGTGCAACATTTCACGGGTTAGAAGGTGGGAAAGTAAGCCGAGCTTGTTTCTTCACCTGCTTCCCCTAGAGCCGATATTGCCTTAGTCGACGGCCTTCTTCCACTGCTTCCAATTTAGTTCATCTCATAAAAACTCAGCTTCCTGCGCTTTCTTCTATTATTGGCATCATCTAGGAGGTGTTGGCTTGTTTTGTTTTTTATATACGGTTGAGGTGATTACGAGACTGTGTTTGAGAATCGCCGGTTTTATTGGCATGCACAAACAAAGGGCTGTCCCCCTTTATGGAATTGTCAAGATTATTAGAGGTTTCAGGATTGGAATGACATTTCAGGAGGTTGTGACGACGAGGATCGCATCCAATAAGATGCATTTTATGTATTCTCTTTCATATACATGCCATGTATGAACTCAGCGCACCGTTGCAATAAGACGACTTTGTATACTCTGTTTTGTATGATGCTCTTGTATGATGCTCGTGTATGAACTTATGCACTGCGCAATAAGGTGAATTTTACATGTACATGTATGTACTCTGTTTCGTAATAATGGTCTTGTATGAACTTTGTGCACTGTCCAATAAAGAATGAGATATTGGCTTTGGGCATTATTTGTATTCAACAGTAGCTGGCTGAGTAGAAAATAATGACTTATGATTAAGATGACATTGTATTAACATGTGAGGAAGAAATTCTGATGAAAACTTGGTGCTCGATGCATGGCAATAAGATGCTTTTTATTTATTCTGTTTCATGTTCTGGCCATGTATAAACTTGATGCATTTGAGTATTACTTTAACTCTGTAGAAAATGGAGATATATTGTTGAATATTAAAAATAAAAATATGATATGATGTAGACTCGAGTGCAGTTTTGACATAAAGTTGCTTATAGTGCAAGCATGGATAATAAGAATGTACATACTTTTAAAAAAATGAAGGAGTGCTGAATTGAGTAAGCAGAATACATAGATATAGAAAATAACAAGCAATCATAATAATGGAATTTTGAAGTAGCATTTGTCACTTTATATCAATCAAATCCTTAGGAAGAACACAAAAAGAGAATGTTTGTTTATCAGGAAACGTGATGTATGCGACTTGCATGATGTAGATCTTATTTCACCAGTTTGAGTAATCTCTATTATTCACAGGGTTCCAATATTCCATCTGATTGATGTGAAGAGTAGTCTTGTTTGAATTGCAAATCATAAACATTGATTTCCATAGTGCAATCCTGCTATGCTACTGTGCTTGAAGTCAATTGCATGTAATGGCTTGTTCACACACGGTGGAGAAACAGCATTTTTTCCCCCTTATGTGTAAATGAATAGGAAGTGAATATGAAAAGTGTTCCTAGATCCTACACATACTCGCTATTTGTGTGTCATAAGATGTGTGAAGTCAAATGTGAAGCGTATTATGCTCATGTTATTATGTAAGGGCTTGTTTGCACATGACATGCAAAACGTGTTGGTTTACTGTGACGTTTTTTTATCTTACGTGTAAATGAATGAGAAGTGGAGATGATAAAAAAAGTAGCTGTACACAGTAAAGGTCCTATGCGTACTGTGTGTTATAAGGTACATAAATCTGAAGTGTATTATGCTTAAGAGGTAAAAATAGAGGAAGAGGTCTTGTGGATAAGTCTCTAGACTGTGAACCACAAGATACAGGGTTCAAATCCCTGCTGCAGCACTAATGTCCTTTGCCAAGACATTTATCTAAATGTGCCATACCCAACCAAAGTGTACCGTAATTAACGTTGTATAAACCGCCCTCGTGTATAAACCGCACCCCTCTTTTTCGCCCTTTAAAAAAAAAAAAAAAAAACTTTTTTTTTTTTCGTCCGCGGGAAGAATTTTTAAAAATATTTTTAAATCATTGATTTTACCGGCTTTTACGACACAAAGTAAGCCGACGAAAAGAAAGAAATGAATTAAGAAAATGATTGCCGACACCACCATGGCAGCATTTGAGGAACAACATAAGAGACAGATCGAGGGAGAGAGAGAGGGGACAAAAGGCATGCCGACGGAAAGCAAGAAATGAATGAAGAAAATAATTGCCGATACCACCAGCGTTTGAGAAAAAACAAAGACATCGCGGGAGAGAAGCGAAAACAATCGCTGATATTTAATAATTAGGCTTTTAATTTTATAACAAAAATAAGCCGACGGAAAGAAATAAAATATGAAAACTAAAAGTAAGATTCAAAGTTATCACTCATACAAATTAGTACGGCACATCGCACCAGGAAACAAAGACGTCTTGTGATAAACAAAAATCACAATCTAAAAGCAGTAGGCGTAACGACTAACGACTAGCATGCGCCAGCCCAACAAGAATATTATTCGGCTGTGAAATAGCCTGCTATTGATTGTATTACCATAGCTTGATCAATCGAGCGGGACGCCGGCGGAGGTAGACGGCCATATTGTTTTTATTGTTATTGGGAGATTAACTCAACACAAAAGGTTGGTGAGTCTTAGCAATGTTTAACATGAAACAATGAGATCTCGGACAAAACATAGGGAACCTTTTGACTGGGATAGCGTCAGTCTATGTCTAGTACACGTTGTCTCTTTTGTCCTTCTCTCCAGTTGGTTACGGATTAAGAGGAGATCGGACTTGTCTAGGCACGCCCGACGGCTAGGGGTGGCTACGGTGTGCGATGGGCTGCCAAATACCCGCTCTAGAAAGCGTGGCTTCTCGGCCAGAATGTGCCGTCATTCCACTGATATTTCTCATTAAATTTAGTTTACTTATTAAATAATAATAATAATAACACCGGTGGAATAAGTAAAACAACATTAGAATAGACGGACTTCACACAATTTGCACTAGATCTAGAGTCTATGACTATGATTAGTCTATGTTACACAAAAAAATCGTAAGAATGACCTAGGCTCACATCAATACGAATCATTGAATTAATAATAGTATTTAAAAATTATACAACATAATCCCCCTTTTCGAGAAGTCTCTGAATAAAATGTTATTTATAAATCATCAAATCTATCTCTTTAAATTAAAAAAACATTTTCCCCCTTTATTTTTTTAAGAAAGGAGGTTGATTCATGATTATAATTTTATTCAATTATTGAAAGAGCTCTGAAGACGAGACTATGTATCATGTAACCGTACTCGAAATCCCAACGCCCACCACCCGACATTTATTAAGAATCGACAAACATCTCTCTTCAGGATAGTTAAAATCATCAATCAACCAGAAATATTACAATAATAATAGTTCACAAAATAAAATATTGCATATTTGTAGGTTGATGACAAGTATTTATATACAAAATCTCGCTAGAAAGACGAACAATTTTTTCCATCGTCACGTCATTTCTTCATACTACTACACATATTATTACACATGGGGCAACGCACATTCTTATCCACCGCACGTACGTCAACACTCCAACACAATTATGATCGACTCGGTAGTGACAGAGCACAATTATGGGCCCCAAATTTCACATTTCGCATCATAGGAATTACATGAAAATTATCAGATCAAGATTAAAATATAACATTCACATTAGATATATTTTTTCTGATGTTAGAACTTCCAATGGATGATTTGAAAAGCGTTGAAAACGAGTGTCACTTTCAGGACGATGGTTTCTAACTAAACCAGGAACTTCAGGATATTTGTTGCACATCATTTTGAAGATTATATTTTCCTCTACATAAAAATATGACGTAGTAAGGAATTTCCTGCGATAACCAATGAAAAATCTGCATTTCGGGACATCCCCATCCTCTCCTAAGCGCGAGCACTCTCTGGGACACAATTTGACCGCTGCTGAACGCGGAGATTGTAACATACCTGGAATTTTCAGCATGATGCATGTCTGTATGGGTGTATAAACCGCACCCCGACTTTTGATGTTTACCGACGGTAAAAAAAGTGCGGTTAATACACCGTTAATTACGGTAGTACCTTTTAAGATTGCACAGAACGCTAGTTGCTGGAGCTAAAGCCAGGTAATAATATCCAGAGACCTTATATCATTTAACGTTATATGCCCTGTACAACAACGGCATGTTATTATTATAATTATTATGTCGTTAAAAAATATTTTAAAATGCTGTAGTTCACTTTGTCATATGTGAACGATCCTTAATGGTTATCAGCCTAGTTACACTGATGCCTGCATGCTGGTTGTACACGCTGGGCCGTAACACACGAGCTAGACACTCATAAAGGTCAGTAAACTTTTACTCTAGCTATCAATACAGCTCTCTCAAGTTTACAAAGCATCTTAGTTTTAACACATTACACATACTATACAGAATTTCAATTCTCTCAAATCCTTTTAATGCTTTCAAATAGATATCAAAACTGAAAAATCATGAATTATTTACATATTCTCATTGTCACTTGTTCCTATGTATTTTTATCATGATCTAAAGGGGAAAAAGTCTTTCACAAGAAATTGTTTTCTTTTTGATAGCAATCAATAGCTATAAGTTGATTGATTCTTTTCTTGTTTATCTTTCGGTAAATCTTTATTATTTGTTATCATTATGTCCTCTAGGATCTTAAAAGTTGGATGATCCTAAATCAAATAAATCAAAACTGATTTCTCTTTTAGTAACTATTATCATTGATTTTACCATTAAAATGAAGCAAATTGCTTTCAAAATAATGACAATCTGAAGAGATGTAGTAGAATCAGTCTATCACCAAAACATATGAATGGAAATGATCGCCTCATGCGCCCTTGATCTCTCTCATTATTACATGTTTCAAACTGTGACACAGAATGTGTCTTTGTTTAGAGACCAACATCTAATGAGCAACCACATTTATACATGACCTTTATCGACCCCATTCCTAACTGCACTCCCCTTCTCCTGCGGCATAGCTAAAAAGGGGCACAGGAAGGGCTATGTGCCCCGAGTAGAAAACAATTAAATGAGAAGAAGTTATAAATGGGGAAAAGGAGAGTTGACCTCATTACTAACTGCTATCTCTTTCTCGAGTGGCTTAGCTAAAGGGGCACAGGGAGGGGTGTGTGCCCCCTTGTATAGACAAAAAAATAAATGAGAAGGAAGAAAAAGGGAAAGGAGGGGGACAGGATGAGAAGAGAGAATGAGAGTGCACCCTCTCACTAATCAGTGGCCTTCAAATTTTGCATGACATTCACCAAGTAAGACAAGTTCCCCCGCCCCTTCCCATGAAGCCAGTGCCCCAATGATCGAACCCATGCTCTGTCACTGCCATTCTCAAGGCAAACTTCACTGCTGTGCATTGCAGGAATGAATGAGTTGACTTGTATTGGAGTTAACATAACGTCATGTGAGCTACATTTCCATTACATAATCATCATGTCTTAGTCCAGAGATATTAAGATTCAAACTTAGTTAGCAGCAATAGGAGATACAACTAGCCTGTGCCCCCCCCCGCTTCTCCTTTGAAACCAATGTTGGCATACCTGTAGTACAAAACAAAAATTACCCTCTTTCTCTGTACTGAGATATAGAGTATTTGTTCTGGCATAACTGCTTCTGTAGGCACTTTTGCACTTGCAGGCCATTGCAAATATTGATACTGGAAAGGATTGTTACTATTTAGAGACCAATGTTTGCAGTAAGTGCTGTGTCAATCAAGAAATAGTATTGCAAATGAAAGTGAATGCTGAGTTTCATCAGTATAGTTTAATAGGCAATGGAATAGCATGGGGGTCCACTCATTGATGGGGGCACTGGTGTTGAAGGGGATGACTCACCGGTCTTAGTAGATTGATGAAATGACATGTTAGTGAACGAGGATATGGAGTGAGGGGAGGGTGTCATAGCATCTTCTCTCCACATTCCCTCCCTCTCTCTCTCTCTCTCTACCTCTCTCTCTCTCTCTCTCTCTCTCTCTTTCTCTCTCTCTTTCTTTGCCTTGAAATTAGGGAGGCACATGCTCCCCCCCCCACACACACACACTCACATAGCTACACCACTAATGTTTGGACTTATTAGAAGAATGTCCAAGTCACACTCTCTTTCAATGCTGATGTAGACAATTGGCCTGTCTGTAAATAGGATTCAAAATGGAGTATATAGCAATCTACTTTTCTACATTACTATTGTTTAAAGGTGCACAGAGGACCATAGGAGCCCTCTCCTCATACTACAAATATGAAGATTGTAAATAGGAATTAGTTGCGAGGTTGATAAAAAATAACCAATACATTCCCCTGTAGTGACATATATATAATAAACAAGACAAATACATATATTTATTGTTGAATACTAATATTAAATCCTAGTGATCATTAATACCAGCCAACAATATTTTCATTACAAAATTAGATGAAAGCTCTTCCATACATTTATTAGGCCAAATAAAAGTGTTTCTCGTCCACACTGCCTCCTTTTGGCTGCCGCCTCCTTTTTGGCCGCCGCCTCCTTTTTTTAAACTATTTACTATTCAGAAGAAAAAAAAGCAAAAAAACAAACAAACAAAAGCCTGTGATATACATTTTGTTTAAATAGCTTCTAAAGTGATACAAATCATTTGTTTTGTCATACATTGCATCAGTATACTCACATGGCACAATATCTGTGAATAAATAGGCTTAGCCAGCTATAATTAGCATGGCAGCCATCTTGGAAAAAAATAGCAAAAAATTGCAAAATAGTAATGCCCGGCCTCCTCCTTTTTTTTTAAAGTCCGGACGAGAAACACATTATTTTTTTTTTGGCCTTACATGGAAAATAAACAATCATTATTTCAAGGGACAACAAAATTATATTTTATGCCACTTAAAATGAATTTTTCATAGCATGAGGTAATGCATTATGCACTTTTTTTTCTGAAACCCTTATATCTATTCCCAGGAAATTGTCTCAGTTAGAAATAGCTCCAAGGGATTCCATGCGGATGGAAACATCTGACTCGTATCGCTCCATGCTCTGCTAACTAAGGCCAGAATCAAGCCCCGTTTACATATGATGCATTAAGCAGCCTACAAAAATGCCACAGCAAAATGGAATCACAAAAGCATACATACTGTGCATCGCAAATATGTATCTTATAATAAGCACACGGATAAGTGAGTATGTGCAGAGGGTTTGTTGTGCATAGCTACTTTTTTCACCCTCACCTCACCCTCACCCTTACCCTCATTACATTCATTTACATGTAAAATAGTTCTTCATTTTGCTGCATGGGTCTTTTGAGCGTGTGTGAACGGAGCCTAAGAGGGGGAGGGGGTGATTCTGGGTAACATGGCATGGGATGTGATGTATTGTGCAAGGAGGAAGTAATGAGGCACTGTTCCCTTTATCATATTCTTGATACTGTGTGATGGAGAAGATGATGCTTTAGAAATGACGTTGTTCTTGATTTTGGATACATTTATTTGTTTTTCTGTGGACATATCAGAAGGAAACAATTCCCATGATAAGCAGTATGAATATACCTAGCAGATGTATTACCCACAAGATTATTGGAAGATCTTGTATTTTAAAAAATAGCAATATTAATTTCAAATCAACCCAGTGAGATGGATATAAATATCATTTATATCATTTTAAATTTCAGATGGTATAGTCTCCTATGAGCTAATGTCGCTTTTCTCTATTCAACCATTATTGATAGAAACTTGATTGGTATGGGATTAGAAGTATAATCGTAATACATTCACAGCTATGATGCTTGGTCACCATCCAATGAATAAACCATACTGCCTCACATACTGATAGCAAAGGACGTAGATAGGCTTACACGAAAAACAGCACAAAGGACATAGATAGGCAGAGCTAGGGCTTTATGCAAAGACATCATGAAGGACATACATGAAGTTACACAGGGGACTACAAGGAAAGACAAATTGGAGGACAAAGAGAGGCAGAGTCCTAAAGGAAAAGAAAACTTGAAGGACATAGATACATGAAGGCAGAGGCCTACATTCATGGAAAAGGCAAATGAAATAGGTAGTCAGAGGCCTACATTCAAAGAACATAGGTAGGCAGATGTTATGTGGACAGGCAATGCGAAGGACAAAGATAGAGAAAGGACTACAAGGAACGTATTGGACGGATACCATCTGTATGTTCGTTACTCCTTATGCTTACCGACGTTCCGGAGACTGAACATGTATGCTGCACAACTGTGTCGCACACAGGGTGATTCTAGAAATAATTAGTGACGTACAAACATGAGAAGAACATTAATGATGCGTAACAGGAGAGAGAGAGAGAGTTACATGGAAGAGAGAGAACAAGCAAGAGAGAAAGAAAAAAAGAGAGAGACCATTACTGGAAAAAGGAAGGAAATGTATGGGAAATGCAGGATGTAAGGACATGCACTATGGAAAACCTTCAAATGACAATCTGAAAGCACTCATTTCTCTCCCCCTCTCGATTGACATTTCATTAATTTAATTTATCTTCATCCATCATCTATCAATCAACTATGCTGTGTAATTATTGTCGTCTGGGTTTAGGGGATACTGCGGTTTGTGTTTTGTGTTTTGTCTGAACTACACTACTTTAGTGGCAGTATATCTATTGTTATGCAGCATCCTTGATTGCAATCAACGATTTCTTAACTATCGTTATATTTGTTTCTATGTAACCCGTAATGCTCCTAATGTTTTTTCTCATTGGGTTTTTGTATTCAAATTAAAAGTGATGACTTGGATGTAAAATGTATATATGTACATATATTTATGTTAAATGATATATGTGTATACAGGCCCCATAGCTAGACAGGTTTGCAGTTGTTGATAAGGTTATTCCTTGTTTTAAAATTGATCCTTAGAGAAGCTACTATAGGATAACTTGCAAAGGAATAGCTGAAATCCCCTGTAAAGTATTGGCAGCCCCAAATTGGGAGCCCCAAAGATTTGATGGCAAAATTTCACTCAAATTGTATCATAATGTCATTTAAGACACATTTCTGCAAGGATTTTCAAAGGAATGTGTTTGAAGTCGAGTATTGATGAAAGAATACAAAATTTAAGTTTGCTGTGTACAACAGAATACCCAAATTGTTTATTCTTTTATCAATATTTGTCTTCAAACACATTTTTTTTTTTGGGGGTTCTTTGCAGAAATGTGTCTTAAATGACATCCTCTTTCACATTATGAGTTGGTGAATTTGGGGCTCCCAACACTTTAGAGTGGCTTTAACACTCAAATTATATCTAACTTTGTTTGATTTAATCCTACTTTATCTATATTTCTTACAGTCAGCTTGTAAAAGAATAAATTACCCCCTCCATGACATTTAAGTCATCAGGAATATATAATAAATGTATCTGTGTACACATACATGTACATGTACCAAAGATATGCCACAATGCCATCATTGAGTCTTGATATAATTAAGACATAATCTTGGTCTGCCCTTTGCGAGACAAACCATAAATTCAAATTATGATGAAAACAAGACAGACCTTTCTTCTCCATGATGTTAGATGGAGCTGCACGAAGGTGATCTAATTCACCGTCAATGGATGGAATGTCTCATTAAACTATGACTCCATGTCCATATCAAGGATGAATACATGGAGGAAATGATCTGTCCTTCCTTGCCTCATTAAGAACAAAACATTATCTTGATCAGGGGTGACTATCTTGGATGCACTAGGGGAGTGGCACCCCCTCCCCCTATAATGGAATGCATTACCCTATGCCGTATATGCCCCCTTATTCTGAAGAGAGATGAATACTTTTGATCTCTTTCTTACATGAATATTTCCTGGTGAATTGGAGAAGTTTGCACCCTCTCCACCAGTGCAGAATTGACTCCTGTGAACAAAGCATGCTCTATTTATCCTCCCTCTTTAATATGCAGTGAGATGAATATTCTTGGCCTCTTTCAAATCTCTCATATCCGGGTGGATTAGGGAAGTCCCCCCTCCTTCCCCAATTAGGGAATTTATTCTAGATACCCTATGCACTGTATATACCCTTTTTTATTATGAAGCCAGAAGAGAGATACATCCACTTAGCCTCTTTCATATCTTATCCTGGTATGGGGAACATTGCCCTCCACCTCTACCCCCCCCCCCTTCATTGCAGAAGTAGCTCTATACTCTATACTCTGTATATCCTTCTTCTCATTTTGGAGAGGAATAAATGCAGTTGGTTGCTTTACTATTTGCATATTATCTGATGAGAGCCAGAAGTCCATCAATTTATGTCATTTTTTGACCTCCCCCCTCCCCTTCCCCCTTCTTGTTCTTTGATGACCATATATCCCAGTATACTGGGGCAGTTGCCCTCTTTCCTACACCCCTAATAATTTGCTGCTCATTTCACAAACTAATGTAAGTACAGAAGTACAAAGAGAAAACATTAGACCTGCAATAAAAGAATTTGCAAGAAGACAAAATAATCATAGTAATTGTGTATTTAATCTAAATAAGATATGAATATAGTGTATTTATTCAACATCGTGTATTTATTCAACATCATCACAAATCCAGTTGTGTAGTATACCAGGAATGTGAAATTAGGTATTCTAAATAATGTTGTTGACCGTTTTATAAAAATACCGCCAATTAATGTTTAAAAATGTCAGTACCCATTTTTTCTGTCCTAATCTTCATAAGATGTGAATATAGTGAGTTTATTTTATTAAGATATTTAAGTCTGTATAGCAAAATGCTAGAGGCAATGATAGTCCATCTTAAATCAAGATTTTCATCATCCTAAGAAAGAAAAAAAAGATGTTTTACTTCCTTCTATGTACTGGGGATGTTAATTCTATTGGCTTTACTTCGGATCCATGAACCCACATGTGGGGTGTTTAATTATATTGTTTTTATCCATGTAGTAATGTGCTTCCTATCTGAATATACAGACTTTTATTTCTATCAGATCATCATGCTAGTATTCTATATGTGGGAGGGGGTTTCTAGGAGATTGGATGGATGTGACTCTGAGAAGGGGTATGTCAAGAGAGGGGGTGTGTCAGATGGGTGTGTAGACTGAGTATGGACTGAGTATGCAGAGGTTCGAAAAAGAGCGTTTCTGTCCAGATGGGATTAATTTTTAATGAGAGGAGATAATCGGGTAAGGCGGGAAAGAACGGAAAAGATGGATACATTAAATTGCGGTTTTAATTTAGGAGAGGCCACTTATCTTCCAGATAGCATGATGGGATGTTGTATCAGTGGCGGCTCGAGGATACGTAAAAAGAGGTATTATTTCCTTGAAAGGTCTGATAAACAGTGGGAAAAAGGGAATTATTGAGCATTAAAAGTGGGGTATAATCCTATTCCCCAAAATTCCTGACAAGTAGAAGAGGGGAAGAAAAAGGTAATCAAGTGTAAAAAGTCTTGGTGTGTTATCTTACTTCCTGCATGAATAATTGATGCAGAGAAGTCATGAACAACAGATTTATTATACCCGAGAACAAAAGCATAGAATTATGTCCGCTGAGAGCGAGAAGGGTGTTAATTCATAACATCTTACATATATTGTTTACATCCTTCTAGCAGTCATCAGGTGACTTACAAGTCCAAATCAACTGTCACTAGAGCATATTGTCTGCTTGGAGACAGAAGGGTGTTCACTCATATACTTTAATGCCCTTCTTGCACTGAACAGATGATATGTCTGATCACCCTCAGATAATGTACATAGTATATGCTGCACACGGCTTAATATATTATGAAGCTATGTATAATTCACACGTCTATGAGAATCTGCCTTCAGAATTGGGTCAAGTAGCAAACGTTGTGTATCCAGTGATTAGCTGGGAGCAAACATGTTTTCCTTCCTCTGTTATTCTATTTCATATATGTTCTCAAGGAGATATGGATACTGGTCTGTTGTGTATCTCTATAATAATAATAATAATAATTAGATTGATTTATATAACGCAGCTACGACATATATATACTCTCTCCTTAACGATACATTGCATGGCAGACTGGACTCTTATTCATGTCATGTAATTGCATTGTGAAAGAAATTGACTTATTCTTGGTGAAATGTACATGCACTAGACACATAAATGTGTATATGGGACTACACACACACACATGGCATGAAAGTTTGATCCAAATATTTCAGCTGCTTCTCGTTTTTTTCTTCAAATATGAGGTCATCTGAAGAGCAATCTTCTTCAGGGGACATTTCCTTTGTGATATTCTTCTACATCAAAACAAAGGGAATGAAGAAAGGTTAACCAATGAACTATTTTTCTCTTTCACCAAAACTCACCTTCTCTTTAAGTTACTGTTGACAAGCACTAAATAAAGTTTAGGATGTGTGGGTGTCTTGTTTTTGCTACTTAACAATAAGCAAGATCTGTTTCTCTGCCCTACATATGATCCCCTTTTCCTTCTTTCATCTCCATTTGTCATTGCCCGATTCCAGCGTAGACAAGAGCGCATATTTGTGTTAAGGAGCTTATACACCTTTTAAGCATTCATGACCTCTTTCCTTGCCCTGGATATCACGGCTTATATAGCCTGGACTTGTCACATTGCAACATTAGCAAAGAAACTGGAAACATAATCGTTTTTGATATGTTATTCAAAACTCCAGGTTATATCAGTAGAATGAGTCAAGTGAGAAATAACTGAAGCAGTGTATCTAGGTTTTTTAAACGATCTTTATGAATCATGTCAGTCAGGGAGCAAACTGCAGAGATGTTTTTATTTTAAATGAGGAGTCAACCCCCATGTGCCTTCTTATATAAAATAGCCCATGGGTTGATGACATTTACATGATTACACACTGCAAGAAGATAATCGTAATGGGCCAACAACACTGACTGCAGTTCATGTATTAGCAAGAGTAACAGGGGATGGGGGACCACAATGATTTTTTGTTGGGGAGGGGGTCTGTGTACCCTAGGCCCCTGCCTGTTAGTATTGAACCTAAATGGTATAAGTTACATTGAGTTATATTTTACTTATTTGAGACTGAGACTCCCTGCTTGTTTTCTTCTGGGATTTTCTTGATTTTGATCTGGAGCGTTACAATGTGACAGACATGTGCGCTATATAAGAAGCCACCATTATTATTATTATTATTATAACACTTTGGCTACATGCTGTTACATGCTCATTTTGTGAGTTATCTTTAATAATACCAGAATAGGGATAGTGGCATAGGAAAATTCTTCATCCTTTACATTTTCTTGTTTTAAACTCTGCTGCAGAAATCTCACCTCTCCTTGAGGAATTGGGAATTATTTGTCTGTGCGGACACACAAGGGCGTTACCTCATATACCTTAGCACAGAGTTAACGCTTTTGTGCCTCCCATCAGACGAATATTCATCCTTTACATTTTTTCCTATCTCTCTGAAAATATCTCTCTTCTCCTCTTTGAGCGAGCTGGAAAAAATGAGAGAGGAATTTTTTTCCTGCAAAGGAGGTTAATTTTTTTCCCACTTTGGCTGAGAGGATTGAGACATTAGCGAGACATGACCAGAATTCATCATGGCTTGAATCACAACGATTCCTCTCCCTAGCTCCAAGGCTCGAATTGGGTTCAGCATCTAGTTATGTGAAGTCAAATAAAAGAGGGCCATCAGAGCATGAGATTGGACGAGCGTGATGCACTCTTGAATTGAAGGAAATTATGCAGCATTCATCGCTGTGTGATGGTAATCATGCCAATCAAAATAGCACCGTGATTAGTCTGCAATTGTAATTATGGAATGATATGTCAAATAGTAATATCATTGATTGGAAACTAGAAAGGCATTTAACACTTGGTGTTGAAGTATATGAGTTAACATTCTTCTGATTCTCTAGAGATGGTATCCAGCATGACTGAACTTCTAAAATAGCCTAGCATTAGGAATATTAAAGATCTTACTGATGGATGCAGTTTTTGTTTTGTTAACCTTGTGTAGATTTTTTATCATTTTGCAACAAGCAATTTTACTATCGAACGGCAGATGTCCTTGCAAATCAGTGGTTAATATAAAGGCATAGTCTTCTACTATTTTCTTCAACTTTGTTTGCGCCATTCCACCATTTTGTTTGCTCCATTCCACCATTTTGTTGTAAGGAGTCAGAAGGGCATTAACTCTGTGTTAAAGTAGGACTGGTATATTAACTCCCTTCTTGCGTTTAGTAGAGGTAATGTTAGTTTGGTTTTATGTATAGGAATCGCAGTTACAATGTAAATGAAAATTTCTAGTCTATATGTTATACTGATCACATTCTTTTTTATAGAATAAAGTTTACATTTTGCTGCAGATGCAGATGCTGTCATCTTGATGGTCTAGAAGTTGTAGTAGATGTATATATCTAACTTATACCATGTATGATATTGTGAGGAGTGATACATCGGTATGGCATGGCTGGAATCACTGGGCTGGCTGTCTAGACAAGGCTTCTACTTGCCCTAAGGCCTTTCCTCTCTTCATAATTTTATTCAACAAGTGACGTTCACATGAATCCATGAGGCTGTGCACCAATAGCTCACTGACTTGGATAATGTTGACTCATGTTGCTTTAACATTCAAATTAAAAAAACAGAATATATTTTGTGTATTGTTCCTGTGTTATAGGGTATCTATCTTCAGCAAGTTGTGTGAGAAAATCTTACACAATCTGCATCATTAGTTGATGTACTAGAATTTGACAGTAGAATGCAAGAAAGAATTCAACTTCTGTACTTTGAATAAACCAAAGTTAATGTCTTCTGGTTCTCAACAGGGGAATTAAAGGTTTAGTCATATTTTTTTGTAAATAGGTATAGATAATACACATCTTCAGCTCACAGTAATTTAATTGTTTTACAATTATATTCAATTTTATGAAAAGGATACTATTTTATGGGATATTCATATCTTACAATCAGGAAGATAGAAAAGAGAAACCAAACAACATATTTTCACTTCATTTTAATTGGGCCAGGTGCATTGGGAATAATTATTTTTCTTTAAAAGATTATCCTGATACAACTATCCATAATGATATCATCAGATGAGAGCCAGAAAGGTAGTAGCTCATATTCTGTATCATTGAGTTTTAAGTCCTTCTAGCTCTCTGTAGATGATGAAGTGGACTGTCTTGTGTAGATTCATCATAGCAAAGAACTGTGAAAGCTGACATTACAAGAAACCATCACCCAGACTGCAGGGTGTACGCAGTGATATAATGAGAGGCAGCACTATGGTGGCATCAATCAATAAACGACGATACCCTGGCCAGCGCACGCACGTAGAATTATGCATGCCAGGCAACGACTCCTCTCAGGCTCGGGGAGTGGGGGAGGGGGAAAGTCCCATACACTCAACAACAGAAATAGGCCTACTTGACAACCTTTCTAGCTACTTCAAAGCCTAAGACAGTGCAGTGCAATATTTGCGCACTCTAAATGTTGTGGGCCTCCCCCCAGAAGTATCTTTGGCTCCCCCTCTGTATTGGAGATCGTATATTAGATATGTCTAAGATGGTTAGAGAGTGGGAGTGGAAAGGGCTTGGTCTGAACCATTGACGCTATGAAAAAAAATAAACCTCTTTCGCACGTGGGATAATTTTGCATAAGACAGTGATATAGACACATTGTTATGGATTAACTAGCATGGACAAAGAGGTTAAAACATTAAAACCTTTACCAGAGTTTATTTTTCTTTTTTCTGTTGCTCCACTAATCAGCTCCTATAGTGTCTATATGGGTGTCCTTTTCATCATATACTAATTTGTGATATACTTTTTAAATATCAAGTAACCATAGATGTGTGGAAAGCATTAAAAACTACCAATTAGATTATAATGTGTTCACTGTTCAAAAATTCAATGTAAAAGTATATTAGTAACAAACAAAAATGGAGTATAGGTATATGATGTTTACAAGTATAAATATTTAAGAACAATGATATGATAATGCATAATCAGAGAGACAATACTGGTATTTTCTGTAGAATATTTTGTACATGTAGAAATCCAATATAAACATTCTTGCGTACCTGCCGTCATATCTGTAGAAGACATTAACTCAACCTAGCAGTAGTTGTGCATAATGTGAACTACTGATGGAAATACCACATGTATGCTATGTTACAAAATGTAAATGTGTTGCTGTATTTATGTTACATTCTTTCGAGCAATTCGCTTGCACACGTAAGAACCTCAAGTGCTTTGCAGTGTGCTTAGTATCACCGTAACTCAAAGCAACAAGTCATATCCTGACTAGACTTACTGAGGAATCTTCAACTGGAGACTCCTGATGACATTTTCCTTCCACCCTCACCCCCCACCCTCCAAATCATCCCTGCATGCTCGTTGAGGCTATGCAATCACACTGCCGTGAGGCCCCCGGGACATTTAAAAAACACTCAACTGAACATCACACAGAGAGAATGGGTTCGCAGAATCGTCATCGTGGAGGGAGGGAAAGAAAGGCTTTTAATATGAATTCTAGTGGAGTGTAAGAAATGCAAATAGCTTGCGAAAACGCCCTGGTTGGGCGGGCGTGCAAGGAAGAATGTCTACAAAATGAGAAGGCTTCTATTAAGAGTGCAAGTGTTCTGTTGTTGACTCTGCAACATGTAGGACTATGAAACCAAAGCTGAACAAGATTTTATACTGCAGTACACTGTATTACTGTTCCCAGGAGAGGGGTATGGATAAAGGAGGGAAACTTCAACTGAAAAAGCTAATGTTTTGTCTGTTCACAGCCAGAAGGGTGTTTATTCTGTGTGTAAATAGTTAAAGCCCTTCTGGCTCCAAACAGTTTGATTTATATTCTTGTCTCCCCCCTCCCCCTCCTCCTCTTCAGTAAACTGTGTTAGCACTATTTTTGCAGAGGATGTTTTGATATGATTTCTTCAGGACCGAGTCTTGTGAATCCGTATAATTGCAGTGCAATGATTTTTCTAATAAATGTGCATATGATTTATTTGAGAACCTCTCAGTATACATGCATTTTCATCAACTAGTGCATTTTAGGTGTGCTAGTACATGGGTAATGTTGCAAACACACCATTGAGACTGTACATATGTTATGCATCAGGAGAAATTAATGACAGTTTTACAATTGTCAAGCATATCTGCTTCAATTGCTTTGTGCAGTAAAAAGTGATGTGATGTAAAAAGGTGATTCTATGGACATTAATGAATGGTTATTAATCTAGAACAATGATAATATATGTGAAATTTATTAGGATAAAAAGGTACTCAGGAATATATGGGATGAATCTATCATTTCTATTCAGGCAGTAGAAAATCTTGTTTACTTTGAAATTTACTTCTTGCTTGACTAATTCTTACAGACAAACTTCTTGTTTATTGTCTCATCGAAGACAGCTGGAGATCAAGTAAATATCCATACTGTCAATGCTATGTCTGATTGTGTATTAATTTGTCACAAGACATCTCAGTAAAGGCTTCAAAATATGAGGGGGGGGGATCTTTAGATGATACATGATACATTTTCCCCATTTTTTCTGTCTTTCTTTGGGTTTTCTTCTTTTCTTCTTCACATTCTTCAATTCTTCAATTCATGGTTGTTTCAGTTTCCTTTTGAATACAAATAATTACCAAAAGGTACAACCAAAAGATCTAACAGCACTTCAGTGAATTCAGTGAATATGTTATGGACCCAACAATCAACTAATAAAACCTTTTCTTATAGACTGAGGATAAGGGCAAAGCCTGCTCCTTTGCACCTCAGTGATAACAAAATTCCTAATTTTTCAATTTGTTTCCAGCAATTTTCCATAATTTTGTATTTCTTTTTTTCCCTATCAATCATGCTTGACCTGTCAGTGTCAGAGGCATTCATGTAGAAGTAACTGTCCAATTAATAGGGGCATTTATGTGAAAATAATCTAAATTGAAACTGGTACAATTATTTTCCAATTAAGCAGCACTGGTTGAACTTTTCTCTTTATTTGTCAGTCAGCATTTCTCCTGGGAAAATTAGTCCATTAATGGGGTTATTTGTCTGTTCAATAGGGCCGCTGTACTTCTGATGTCCATTATCCATGCTGTGCCAGCTGATGCTTCTTGCATCAACTTTTTATTGTATTGCTTTTTGATGCCATAATGATGGAGGCATAGTAAGATATTGCTGGGTGCTTCATCCAATTTAGCACATCACTGATTTTATCAAGACCTATCAGTTCACAAATGTTGTAATATCTTTCAAAGTTCAATATACCTTCCCTGGGTTGACTTCTCTGGTGTTCTATTATTTGTGACTTATTTAGAGTAATTGTATGTAAATTAAATTCATGAAATTTATACCACGTATAATGTTGTCATTCTGTATGCCATAGATGAATTTTTAGCATGATGATGAAGGATTGTTTATTTCATTTTTGAGGCTCGTGATTTGAGCTCGTCATCTCTAAAAAGGCTAGTCAGTAATCTATCAAAATTAAATTGCACTTTAGAAAGAAAACAGCAGACATTAGTGCTGTGATTTGGGAACTGAAAAGAGCTTCTAAAAATATATACACAGACATGAACTTAGCTTCAAAGGGCACTGGCCTAGCTAAGCCTGTACAATAACAGAATGAGAATCTAGGCCACATCGATGACCAGTATTTTGTGATAGCTAACTGACAAAAGCAATCTTGGAAACAAGAAAGACTCTCAATTTCCCTGTCTTAAGACTTCTATGATGTACATGTATTCATTATTATTGTTTTTAAAAGTTTTTTTAAATAATTATCTTACGTCCAAGAATTGTGATAAAAGATGAGGAAAGTGGAATAAAAAGTAAATTTCAATTGAACATTATGGGCCCAGATTCCAATGTTAAATTTTTATATACTTTGCTTCATTATTAAATTGGGCAGAAAACATATTTCACAAGAGTAAACTTCTCAATGCCATTTTTTTAAAGAATGTAACCTAGCAAAAAAAAAATGTTTTTAATTGAACAATATTTCAATTTTCAGGTGGATATTACCACCCACAGCACAAAAAGGGGTTTAATATGTCTATGCATAATTCCTCTTCCTGTTTTGTAGCATATTTGTAGAAAAAATAAAAATAACCATAGTAATCTAAAGATTTCCACTATCACATGTTCTAGTGGGTGAATTCAAGAAACAATCGACTTGCATCCACTTTCATTGTCTACCTTATATTGTGAAGAAAACCGCAATAAAAAACACCACTCCAGCAGACGTCAATTGTACGTGCCCTAGTTATCATTCTTCAATTTCACAGAGACAAGAAGAAAAAAATAGAAACCTGCATTCAATCTTCATGTGCCTTTTGCTTCAGTGTGAAATTTATTTTCTGTACAGGCAATTGATCAAAGATCGTATGCCCCTCTCATTTTATGCATTTTTAAAGGATGCTGCGTCTATTCATAGATTGTAAAAGTGATTATAAAACGGAAGGTTTGATCATTCTTATTGTAATGTAAAGGCGTGTATTGGGATAGAATGCCAAGGTCAGAAAGTTAGTCAACATGCTATTCAAGATTTCTTTCCCCATTGACTTGATTTGCGTCATCGGCATGGCTTGTTCGATAGAGTAAAGATGAAGGAAATAAATACCAGGTAAACAACAATACATACCTCCGTCTATGCCATGAATAACAAAATATGTGCACTTGTTAGGAGTGGAATGTGTTTATTTTTAGCGGTGACTCTCTAGCGATGTCGGTTCTAAGAAGATGTTATCTATTGGATTTAAGTTCAACTTAGCCGGAGTGAGGGGCAGGGAAGAAAAGAATATGACAAATTGTCACTTGTAGATCTGAAGTACTCCTTAGGTTTAATCACATTTTATGCTTAATAAGCTACAATGGTTAAATACGTTATGTCCTCTGTGGTGTGTACATATCCATCCTATGATAAAGTGCTTGAGTAAAGAATTATTGGGTACAAACAGATATATTGCTTCATTGGAAGCACAGGAGAAGAGGGCATTCAAACTTGGCTTATTGATGATAATTTATGAGAATGATTTTCATGCTTTATTTTGGCAAGACAGTAATCTCATTAACAAAAATGAATATCCTAGTATAATATTATACTTTTTTATGTTGTTGCAGTAGAAAAGTTTTCATTTGTATATTGGGTCTTGGGGTAGTTTAAACATTTACCTTTTGTTCTCTTGGTTATTTCTTGATTTAAAAAAAAAACTCTGCCATTTGCCATTATTCCTACTATTTCTGTACTATCATACTATCATATTACACACCCACAAATGCAGAAGATATTGCCAATACTCAAAATGTTGTTAGGTTAAATGAAAATTACTTTCACATCCCTCTCTCTCTATATATATATCTCTCTCCATCTCTCTCTTCTTTTCTTTTCTTTTTCTTTTTCTTTTTCTTCTTCTTTTTCTTCTTCTTCTTCTTTTCTTTTTCTTCTTCTTCTTCTCTCAGCAGTTCACAAAAACTCACAGTAACATGAAGCCCGATTTCTAAGAGGAATATTTGATCACATGAAGGGCATTATCTTAATTGCATTTTATCCAGGTACTTGATTTATTTATTCAATTCACTACACATGAGAATGGATATCATGGACCCCTGCACATTGTTTAATCTCGAGCCCCTTTCATTGTTGGGAGATTTCTTCTGTCCACAAAGCCTCAGGAGACAATTTTCCACCAATTGCATGTGAGATCTTTTACAAATTGTATATTTCTGTCGGAATACTGCCAATATTTCTCAAGGTCTTGTTTGCCTCATATAAGTCTGCCCAATAGACATATCGATTATAATATCTGTCTCGTCTATCCCCCACAATTAAATGTGATGTTCTTTGTGCAGTTCAATTTAATTAACTCAAGGTATGAAGATACATATTTGAAATTGAAAAAGAGAGTGGATATAGGGGATGATATATTCAGCCACACCTCTTATTTTACTGAAAATGAAGGATAGAATGGCTTCTAAAATGAATAAATATGAATGAATATGAAGACTGCTGTAACAATTGTTTTAGAATACAATTGCATTTCGTCCATCCTTATTTATATCATTATTAATATAAGTTTATTTAATGGGTTTAAATTTTTACAAAGCTTTTTCTTGAAACTTGCATTTCATATCATTTACAAGTTGTATCTATAAAATGAAGAGATCAATCCTCCTATGCATAGACTTCACTTTGCCCTCACTTTGTGGAGATTATGCAATTTTTTTTTTACTAGAACCAGAGTAATTTCATCATGGGGTCCAAGAATATAAGTCAAATCTGCTCTAGTGATCTCCTGAATAGAAAGAACACCTGTCTATAGAGACCACATCGTTTCCCTTGAATAGTCATCCTCATTGCTATGTGTACTAAAGGAACCTGTAAATGAAGACCACCTGCCTATAAAGACCACTTTTCTTGTCTTCCATGAGTGTCCTTTATGTACAGATTTCTCTGTATCAAGGATGACAAAAATCAGCAGAAATGCGGTAGATTTGATACCAAATAAGTTGAAACAAATGCATCTCCTATGAGATATCTGGCTGCTACTGGGAACAAACACATCACCAAAGCAATACTTTAGGAATGAAGAAGACCCGCTCATGTTTTCATCACCTCCCCTCGATAATGTCACGGGTGGGCGCACAACGTCAATGTTGGGAATTCCTGCCCTTCTCCCCAGGGTGTATGAAAATACCATGCAGTCTGGCAGTCTGGGCAGTCTGGCGTGCCCAGTGGCAGCAGCAGCAGCCGAGGCTTTGCCCAATGTCGATGACACAGATGCCCACAAATTTTGACGAGATGGAAAGGTGTGCTAATGTGCAATGGGCCATAACACAACTCAACACCTCATGTCGTAGATATCATCCAAAGTTCATGGGGTTATTGGCAGGGTTCACACAGGTGAGAAAAACGAGGTGAATACCTTGATGGAGGAATGTTCACACTTTCAAGAACTTGATGGCTTGTATTCCATAGAACATTGAACCTCAAGCTGGAGTTATAATTGGTCTAAGTTGAGTTTTAAAGTGACAGTGTATCAAGTCTTACTATTTATTTGTATAGAACATTTGCCAGTGTCTTTTAAAATAGCTCTGCATGGTATCATCTGTACACATTTGAAGAAGAGACAAAGTGGACTTTCCTCTTTTAGCGCTCATTGATAATGATAGCAATAACAACCAAAATGTTGGCACTTTAAGTGACTTTACTGGATATAAACACAATTCCTATACATGGATTATATTTGCATCTCTTCCGATTGTACATTAATTGAGGAAAATGGTTATTGACACTGTTTTGACATTGACTATATTAGATGCTCTCTGTGGAAAGGAATTTGCTAGTAATTTGAAAATTGAATGGGACTTTGGATTAATATCTTTTCACAAAGTTTGCATTTTTTGATAATCTTATGTAAATCACTTAGTTAGTTCTAGATGGATTGAGGCAATCAGACATTGTTTATGAAGATGTGACTCGTACAACTTAAAATAGTCATTGAAAGTTTTGATCCAAGATTATTGGGACACTGAGACACTGAATGGACAGCTTATAGATGCTGTATTGTAGATGTACCTTCTTGTGGAAAAAAAGAAAATCTTATATTATCTTATTTGACAGAGATGTTATATGATTTGCCCGATGTATGTCTGTTCTTTTTAAAATTATTTTTAGAAAATGTAGTGAAGACATGGGGTGAGCCCTCTGGGCCTTGAGTTATCATGAGTTGCAATTGATCTGGATTGATAAAAAGTTCTCCAATCATTCACAAACTCACAGCTCCTATCTCTTTGTGATTGATGTCAATTTGCGATCGATTTGAATCCATGAGATGGGGCCCAAGAATTATTTAGTAATAGAAGAAAGAATGACAAGACGGACACATACATCTACCTCTGGCTGTAAGTCTCCTTTTCATGGATTTAAACTCTGACATCGAGGACTCTGCTAGAAAAACCAATTTAAAGTTGGTTGGCCATGAAAATTCATTGTGCCCCTTAAAAATGCAAATACATGATTGGATTCCTATAGGTTACATCAGATTCCAGACAAATGTGTAGATTATCGATTCTGCTAGGCATAAATGTTTAGTGAGCAGGCAATCTGTCTTCATTAGAATGCATGTTTGATGTATCAAGTTCACCACTAGAAAAATAACTACCACTTAACCACAGCTATGTGGTTTTAAAGTCCTTTGGGTTAAATGCAAACTGAAAGCATGTATTACCATGTATTACTGGGAACTCCTTTAACTTTCCTCAACCTCCCTCAATCTCCCTTGACCCCTCCCTCCCCCCCCCCTCAAACTGTCTCCACCTAGTCCAACCTTCTAACCCCAGTAGGTTTTGTTTTCATTCGGTCCAACTCTGAACATCAAACACACCCCTACGGAGGTGTTGATTTACACATCGGCGTTAGTCTGGTCCTGGCGGAGAGGGTGTTACGTCAAGCGATTACCGCTAAGGGTAGGGGATTCCGGGAGGTGGCTAAATTGACAAGAGTTTGAGGTCCCCAGCACTACTAACCCTGCAGATGTTTCGGAGTGACGCCAGATCCCTTTTGATCTCCAAACACCGCCATGTTTGGGGACTCCTCCCCTGGTAATGTTAGATGAAAGAGAATCTTGATCTCTAAGGAAGGAAACCCAGCACCGTAGAAAGTTTGCACAGCTTCAAGACCCCAACTCATGTTTCAGCATGGTTACCTTCAAGCCTTTTTTGTTTCAGTCTCATCTACATGTAACATGTCTACAATCTAACACCCTTAGTTTGTAATATATGCATTGTTAGTATAGGCTCTAGAATAGAAGCACAAGACTTAGAATTTCGGCCCAAAATTTGTTATATCAATTAAAGCCTATATCAGCTCAAAGATTAAGTCCAGTTATGATTACAGTGTACATACCCTTTTTGGAAAGATTTGGTACTTAACCAACAAACTGTCTATACTAACTGAAGTTTTAACTTCAACACTGGGCCAAACAAACACCATACTTAACTCTAAACCTAACCTGAAAACCCCAGTCACAACCCTTACCCTAACCCCATATCTTTGACCCCCTCCTAAAAAAAAGCAGCATGTATCTTGTTGCAAAAGGTCTTCTTGAGAATTTGAGCCATATTCATGGTCAATATTTTCCAGAAGAAATTAATTTCTAGGGATCTTGTTCTCACAATTACTTTGACCATAGAGAGTCAGAAGGGCGTTAGCACTATGTTAAAATGTAAGAGTTAATGCCTTTCTGGTTCTGGTTCTGATATGATCTTAAGTAGATGTTAAATTAGGATTAATCTCATATAAAAGGTCAATGATTTAATTCTTTCCAATTCAAATTGTTCATACTTTTCACTAAATACTAATTTCAAGGGTTTTTATCTTTACAAGGACATGATAAGATCTTTGTTAGATGTTAACCTATTCAATATCAAGCCTAAGATTACTCAGGCTTAAGTTTATGGAAAATGTGTGTTATCTAAAAATCAAATTGTGTCCAAGGGCTTAAGTTGTTAGAATCCATATTGTATACCAGTGTTAGAAATAGATTCTGATTTACTGAGACAGTACATCAATACTTCATGTAAAGAACTTCTTGGTTGGACTTTTATTCTTGCAATTGCCTTCATGTGATCTATTGTAGATGGTAAATAAGTATAAGTCTTTTTTTTTTTTTTAATCTTTTTTTATAGTTACCAACAGAAAACTTTGAATGTGCTTGATCTCATAACTCCCCTTCCCCTTCCCCACACACATACTTGGGAGATGCCCCTACTCTTTGGATGCACTGAGGAAAGGGGTAAAGGGATATCTGTATAAAGTTTGTTTACTCACTATTTATTTTTCATCATACTATTGAGTAGATTTTTTTAATGTATTCATCTGATACATTTAAACCGTTAGTGCTGAAATACTTTAAAAGAAACTTTTTTTAAATTTAGGGCTTTTTACAAATGGATCATAACAGGCCCCCAAATAACTGCCTATATGTAGAGTCATCAGTCTAAAAATGGAACCTTGATACATCAGATAAATAATAGATCCAACAACGAAATAATTAAGTACCCCTTTTATTTCATTACCGGAGACTTAGCAATCAACAACACATTATGTGGTAATTTAACTCCACCATGTATTTTAGTGAGAAGCGTCTGTCTCGCCATACCCTATCACATAATGCAACATGTAACAATAGGTAATAGACTAATGGGCTGTCAGCAGCTGCGTAATGGTCTTGCTTATTTATTCCCATTAGCTACATTAGAAGCTATAGCTCATTAACCTTTTCAGAGGTAACCATGCTATGTATCAGCTGCCCTGGGGCCAGCCGTGATTAAGAGCTTCTTTCCACTGCCCAAACATTCTGTGATGTTGGTGTGAAGCTTACACCATGGCTTTCAGAGGCAACAATATGCACATTATTTTAGGATTAACTTATTTAGATGTGAGTTCTAGTTACAATGGGGGAATCAAAGAATTCAAGCAGATTATAATATAAACCCAACAGTTTCACTCAAATATTTAAAGGGGTGGATTATCAGAAGTGGGTGCTTGAAATGAAGATCTAATTTTTGTTTAAATAGTCATGTGGTGTCATGTCTCGGCCACTTACAATTATGTTGTCCCATGTGTGAATAATCATGTAGGTGCTTTTCAAAAGATGTGGTACTGTAAAATAAAAAAAAAATTGGCATGCAAGAAACTCACAAAGTTTGCAAGTGGTACAGAAGTTCTAGGTTGTGAACAATGCCCAACACTACATTTTTGCAATTTGTCGGGAGGGCAAAGGATTCTTATGTACTTCATGTTCAGGAAAATTTTCATCGGTGTTTCTCTTGTCAAGATGTGCTTAAATATTAACAAAAAGATATTTTGTTACCAATGGCACACAAAGTGGTCAGTGTAATTGTAAGAAAATGGTCAACCTAGAGACAGTGGGAAGAGGCCTGATGAAAGCATCCCATCACTACACATTAATGACATCACATTAGACAGGCATGTTAAGATTTATATGTAGCTCATGGCAATCTAGATTTAAATGTGCCCATGCCCAGTCCTGTCTCGTGGCATCTAAGAGGTTAGACAAATTAATTAAAATTAGCCTAGTTTTCTGTTCTGACAGATATTTCCTGGGGGTTTTATCTCTTTATTCTTCTCTACTTTTCCCCAATCTGAGTTCAATCTACTACATGAATACATGTACTTTTTCCATTGTTTTTATTTGATTTAAATTCCCACATGGATAGTTGTTCATATCTTTCCTCTCTCTTGTCTCGGGCAGTGGGAATTGAATTGGATATAGGCATACTCTATTTCTTTCAAGTGCCTCTTTTCCATGATGTAAAATTTACTTGATGCTATATTTTGGGGTTCAGTTAGAGATGTATCTGTCATGAGGGACATGATGAAATGACAGCTGAAGTTGAAATAATAACCTTGCAAAAGAGATGAAGTATGATATTAGGTACTTTTAATAATTACGTCCACTGCATGGGAGTCAGAAATGGAGAGAGAGAGATGTAGAGAGATAAAGAGGGAGAGACAGAGAGAGACAGAAACAGAGATAGGCAGAGAATGAAAGAGATAGAAATAGAAGGGGGAGTGAGAGAGAAAGAGTGGGGAGAAGGAGGTGAAGTGAGGGGAGAGAGAGAGAGAGAGAGAGAGAAAGGGAGAGGAGAGATTGGGTACTGTTGAAGATGGAGGGAGATGAAGTTAAAAGGTAAAAGGGGAGAAGGAGATGTAGAAAGAGATAGAGATGGGAGAGAAAGGTACTATCTACTTTCATAATTTCATGACATTATAAACAATAAAGCTGTTAGGACCTCCCAAGCATTGTTTATATTGACCATTCCTCATTTATCTTCTTGTCACTTTTCAGAAGCTAAGCAAACATTCTTCATTACCTCTGCTCATGTGACCCATTGACTACTGAATTCTCTCTTACTCATAGGCTTAATACAGGGACCACATGGTTCCCATAGTCAACGGGTTGATCTGCTACAAATCTGCTACAAAATCTGCAACAATATTTTTGGGACGTACTCCTCTTTTGTTTTCATCATTCACTACATTATTATCTCTCATCTCATTACATTCATATCATGTTCTAGCACCCCTCTTACTCTCTTCCCCTCTTGGGCTCTCTCTCTCTCTCTCTCTCTCTCCCTCTCTTCTCTCTCCTCTCTCCACCTCCCCTCTGTTTCTCTCTATCTCTCTCTTTCCTTACTCCCTTATTTGTTTCTGTGTCTTTCACCTTTGCTCTCACCATCTCTCTCGTCTTTCCTATGATGCCATTTCCTCTTGTTCTCTTAATCTTTTTTAGACTCTTCCCCCTTCTCTCTGTGTCTCTCCTTACTTCCTTATTTGTTTCTGTGTCTTTCCCCTTCGCTCTCACCATCTCTCCCATCTTTCCTCTATTGCCATTTCCTGTTGTTCTCTTAATCTTTATTGGACGCTTTCTCTCTTACCATCCCACCCTCCCCCCTACTCTCCACTCTCTTCCCATCTCTCTCTCTCTCTGTCTCCTCCCTCGTTCTTGTCACTCACTCAGTAGCTTTACTCTTGTCTGTGCAAATATTGTTCCACTGAACTGATTTCAGGCTTCGTCTTGCGTCTTTGTTTGTCTGTTCGTGAAAAGACAAGAAATCGTGCCATGCCAACCCCAGAATCCGTCTGCACACCGACTTGTAATGTCACACAACGGTCTGCAATCGTGCGTGGGCATGACTTCGTGGGCATGACTTCCACAAAATGACGAGGCTTGCTAGGTTCAACATGAAAACATCTCTTCCAAAAATTGAAATAATAAGAGATTATTGTCATTCAGTGTGGCTATAGTATGCAATCCCAACTATAGTAGGGTTACCTTTTCATTCAACTAATGTCACAGTGTGGGAACTTGATCAAAATTATATAGAAAAGGCATTCATTTTTGTTATTAAGCTTGTTTTGCCATCGTAAGAAAGTACAGAAGTATTGATCAAAGCAGTCTGTATATCACCAAAAAGCTTTCTTCATGAAAACAGTACGGTATCTGTTTCATTGTTAAGGGAATGGACCCAATTTTTTAAATTTTTTTATAATGTCCTGGCCAATTTACACACTATTTGCAAATAATACACAATTCTATTTATTAGACAAGATTAACAATAACAAACGATATCATAAGTCATACCGGGTTAACCATGTTCCTTCTAAAATGGATTAGTAAACAGAGTAGAAGTGTAAATTAGTAATATCATACATCCTCTCTCTAAACTGTATTATTTCTACTACTACTACTACTGCTACTGCTACTGCTACTGCTACTGCTACTGCTACTACTACTACTACTTATTTTTCTTCTCCTTCTTCTTCTTCTCCTTCTCCTCCTTCTTCCTCTCCTTCTGCTCTCTCAAAATTGTATTTTTTCTTCTTCTTCTATACAGAGAAAAATTGAGAAATGTTTACTCATAGAACACTGAATTGTTAGAGAGAACCACTGTAAGCCTACAGATCAATATTCCATGCAATGATATGAGTCTGCTACCATGGCAACGCTCTAGTCACGATTTCAATAGTATTGATTAATGTAGGCTCCATATTACTCAGTACTTACTCCTTGTTTTTTACCTGTGTCATGTCCTTGAATAAAATGGTGTATTCCACAGAAAGCAGCATCTCCAGTTTACAAAACTATGTCTGACGATTCGTAGTCATAGTCATAGGTAAACATAGGTGACTAATGTTGAGAAAAAGTGATGATGATCTATATGCGGTCATCAGTTATATCATGTACTTACAAGAAGAAAATAAGTATATTTACATTACTTGTATTCTCAAAGCATGACTCGACTACTTTATACAAAACTGCTTTATGTTTTGTGCACTTTTAGGACCTATCGGTCGTTTTCTGCATTTAAAATTGTATTATGGTTATTGTATAATATTATTAGACATGATTTGCTATGTATGTATTACTTATGTAAAAATTTATAACCTTGTATTTGTTATTTTGAACGCAGAAATAAAATCAATCAAACAAACAAACAAAATAAAAGTATAAGCAATAACCCCATAATTTCATAGATAATCTGCACTAACCTTAAATACTATTAAAGTATACATTGCATATCAAGTAATAAGTACACACTTTAGAGATATCTTGTAAATCATTGTCAAGTCTAGATTTTGTATCCTTTCACAAATGTGGCTTTTGCTCACTCAGGCATAACATTTTGTGAGATATTTATGTTTTGATTGACAGGAGAGACCCTTAACTTTCCACAGGTATGAAAATATCCTGAAAATATTTTGAAATATTCATTTAAAGAGAGTATACCTAACTGAACTTTTTTTAGATGCTCATTACATCCAATAGGTTTGTTCTATTGAGTGGAATCGCCCGTTACATTGGTTTCTTTCTCTCCTCGCATTTGTAATATGGTAACAATATGGTATATATTTTGTCATCTCATTACCATTGTTGATGTAATCTGTTCTGTTATTCAAACTGAAAATATAATATTTTATTTTTCCATTGTGTCTCCCGTACAGTTATTGTTTGCTGGTGGCGTGGGATTATACTTCAGTGCCATACGATCAGATGCCTACCAGGGGAGCATCAAAGTATTCGCTGTTAAGGTACGTTCTACCAGCTTCTTATGTAATTTATTGCAAAATAACCACCATGAAAGATTGATTAGAACAATTATTTCAAACGAGTCAAGTCATCTGTTTGACGGCAGAAGGAGGTTAACTCGTATATATTTGCAATATAGAGTTAATATCCTTCTGGCTCTCAACTGACAAAATTTCATCATATCATCTGTTTAGAGTCGAAAGGGTGTTAAAGTCTTTGTGAAAGTATACGCATTAATAATGCCCTTCTTGCTCTCAACAGACGATGATGATGATGTTGGGATGCTTTATTGTTTCTTTGGCACTTGTCTCTCTCTCTCTCTCTCTCTCTCTCTTTCTCTCTCTCTCTCTCTCTCTCTTTCTCTTTTCTTCTCTCTCTCTCTCTCTCTCTCTCTCTCTCTCTCTTTCTCTTTCTTCTCCTAAAGTCATAGAAGATTGTCCCATCATCTTGTGGCATTGTATACCCTGTTCTCTTATTCAGTTTTCATTTTATACAGCTTTAGGCCTATGAAAATATGGGCCATTCCATTATACTTTATAATTGGGTCTATCAATAATTTGAGTGATTACACATTTTGTCTTCTCTGGAATTTATATATTCATCTTATTCACAGAAAATAATGTGATAGGTGTTACAACAAATATGCTGGTGCTTCATCGGTTCGATTTCCACTTTTTTTTTCTTTGTCGGAATATTCAAGAACTTGAAATGTTTTGACATTTTAAATGAAAAAACAGGAAACTCGCTGTAAATTTGGTTCTCAAGTAGGACTATGTTCTAATTTGGTTTTCCTGAAAATCTGAATAGGTTAATCCCCCTTCCATGAGGTAGAGAGTGCATGGTGAATATATTCTTTCTCTCTAATGGAATTATCCAATAAATCAATTCATGAAGTAAGGAAAGAAAATGCTTGATTTAATGACATTATGAAGATAGATAGTCCACTGGGAATAATTTCATTCCCCTGATAAGATTAATCTTAATATATATATTATCCATTTGTTACCATGGCTGAACTTCCTGATGCCCATACTCTCTCTCTCTCTCTCCCTCCCCTCTCTCTCTCTCTCTCTCTCTCTCTCTCTCTCTCTCTCTCTCTCTCTCTTTCTCTCTCTCTCTCTCTCTATCGATCTCTCTCTATCTCTATCTCTATCTCTCACCCTCTTTCTCTTTCTCTCTCTATCTATCTCTCGCTCTTTTTACCATCTTGTCTTTTTCTCTCCCTGTAGCTCGCACTATCTTTCCTTTTGTTTTTTCTCATCCATATCTCTCCCTCTCTTTCTTTCTTATCTTATTCAATAATGACAACATTGTCACTTTCTTTTCAATGTTTTTTTTTCTTACTCTTGCACTCTTCTTCTGTTTATGAATAATCGTCTCTGCATTTTCTGTCATCTCTCTTTGCTTTGGTCTTCTGTATCTTCCATCTCTCTCTCTCTCTCTCTCTTTCTACATGTTTCTGTCTCATTATATTTTGCTCCTTAGCTGGTACATGTATCTGCTTTAGAGTTTGTGTTTCATTTAGTTGCAGATGAAGATTTATGTCTACCCTTACTCTCTACTGTCAGGTCACTGCTAGAAAGAAACAGGCATCAAACTGTGATATATATTGATTTGCTCTGTAATATAAACAGTTCCCACTTTAGATATGTAATCTACCGACATTGATGGCCAACTAACCCTCCATTTAATTCTGACAAATGTCATCTAGGGCTTGTCCTCTATTGGAAAATGGAATGTAATTGGCATGAAAATGCGATTTACTGGGTCATAATTCCATAACGACATTTGGAATGGAGGTAAAGGGTTGGGGGTTTGATATCAAGCCAAAAGGTCATTACCAGCGTAAAGACTTTTTCAAAAAGTCTGGTATATTTGAGGTATAAAATGACTTGTATTGTTCCTGACAAGCATAGATAATGATACTATATTAGACAGCATTTGGTGAAGAACTACATTTATCAAGATTTGTCTGTGTGAACTCTTTTAAATTTTGCTTTGAATTACTGAAATAGATTCCACAGAAATATACATTAAAGTTCATGGAATAATGGAGTCATGTGTAATTTACTTGCTAGTTTGAAAATTATATTTTAAACATTTTTACATTTTTTCATATAAAGAAATTTGTTAACGATAAGAACAGAATCTGATTATAGGTTTGGGAAATGTACCCATCATGACTATTTTTTGTGAGGGGAGGGGGGTAAATGGACATAAAGATTGACTTTCAAACCACAGGAAACAGAAACAATTTTTTTGATCAATAGAATAAGTGGGGTAAAGGCGAAAATTATGCACACATTCAATGCAGTGCTGGCATCTTAGAAGGAAAGATTCAAGAAATATACAGTGTAGCCGACCCCCAACCAAACAGCCTGAAGGCCTGTTATGACATGAAGCGGCAAACCCTGGCAAAAAATCCCACGTTTTTATTAGTGTTCAGATACAGTGTGGCAAACTGCACCACTCACGGTAATTAGGTGGCTGTATGCGTCAAATTTAGTTGATTTATGCTTGTTACGCATTAATTTCAACTACCAAAAACTACCCAGTTAATACACTGGAAGCAGATGAATACATAAAACAAAGTTCATAATACGATCATGAAAATCATCAACAAAACACATGTATTATAAGATTATAAGATTGTGAATGGATATTTTTTTCCTCGGACCTGACATTCTGGCTTTAATTGCAAATATGGTATCCCACATTAGGGCCTTCCCGATTCTTGCGATATCCATGTATATAGATAGCGCTGGATTACACAAAAAGGGATGCTGGTGAACTTTGCCATTGTTACAAATTTCTCAGAGAAGTTTTGCCAAAAGCTGCGCAGGCTGTTCTTGTGACGTCATTATTTTATGCAAACTTTGTAAAAATTTGAACAGTTGACAAAATATGATTTGTGCCGTGGCCCCTATTTTTAACCTCCTCAAAATTGCCATTCTTTCCTACACAAAAAATGATGGGGGGTTGCTGCTGCTGCATGTCTGAACAGGCCTTAAGGGTTAACAATTGGATGATGGACGGCTCATTATTGACCCTTGGTCAGCGGTTTGGGTATCCATGGGTGGCTAATTCTATTGATTCCATTTCTTCAACTGTCCCTGATGGTCGGGATAAATTGGAATGTGTTATGCATCAGTCTGAGTGTAAGAGCTCTGACCTTCCTTATGTACTTAAAGTGCGGCTTCAAAGAAAATCACAAATATGGCAAATAACATATTACTAGAAACTGGTAAGCTAACAGATGGCCATCGTACAAGTTTTAGGTCAACTACATATTGGGTGATTTATAAAAATACACATAAAGCCACCTCCATAGCATCTGGGATATGCGAGAGATTCGCCAGTAAAATAACGATGTTTTATTGCCGTCACAATATGAACCAATCCTGCCCAAGCAGACGACATCCCATAAAGAATGAACATAATTGCAATGTTATTATTTCTCAAATTATAATGAGTTTATTGTATATAAAAGTGATGGAATTTTACACCACTTAAAAAGGGATATGAAACCGATTCTGATAACTAAATTCTTTTGTTTTTAAATACACAGGATATGGGTTAATGAACAATCAAAGAAACCACACTTTCAAATTTAAAACCCCCTGGAATGATAGCATGGACGCATTTGTTCCCTCTTGAAACGCCGAACATACCGCGGTGTATGCAGCTGAAAATACAATGGCGTCTTATTTTGTTTACAAGCGACGGATTCCTTTATTTTTTATCGCTGCATTTTTCATCAAAATAAGACCTTGCGCTGGGTTTAGAGTGAGGCAATAGATTAAACATTTAGCCTGACGGTAGTGAAGTAAGAGAAGTAACTGAAGAGAAGATGACGAAACAGGCACTGAAAATGTGTGAGATGTCATGGGACATCGTGTGCTTGTGCAAATCATGTTCAACATGTGACGTCACACATCTCAGCAGCGATCGGAGAGCACTTCAGGTACTATGCCGGGGCTGTATTTAAGCGTTTTGTAATTCATAATAATCATTACTTCAAATGTTTCCAAGCATTGATTTTTGATGGCCTTGTCAAATCAAAGTGCCACCTTTGCAATAATGACAATAAAATTAGTTTTTTTTAAATCAATGAACCTTATCTTTAAGATTGAAGGAGAAGGAGAGTTTTGTTGAGTTGATTTTTTTTTCTCTATTACTCTTTTCACACTTGTTTTGCTTAACCCCGTACTTTGCTTAGCCCCGTACTATCCTTAACCCCAGACTAACTTTTTTTGCTTTTCACACACGCTTTTTTAGTCCTGTACTAAGCGCCTATCCCGGAATAAGAAAATTCAGGCTGTTCTCACTGCAATTCGTTAGCCCCGTACTAGCTGTATAGCGTGAATATTCATTAATTCGCTCCATTGCGTAGTACTAGACTATTTTTCGTTTCTGTTCTCATTCATTTGCTTGGCACTGCAATTGCGGAGGTAGCACCACAATTGCGGGGTTAGCCCTGCTTTTTTGCAGGGCCAGTTAACCCCGTACTATAGGTGGGGCTAGCCCACTTTGGTAAATACGTGTCTGAACAGAAAGTTGAATAAGCTTAACCCAGGATTATAGGTGGGGTTAAGACCCCCCTTTAACCCCACCTATAGTCCGGGGTTAAGCAAAATTTTGCCAGTGTGAAAACAGTATAATACACTACTCAGAACTAGTGATTTTTAAAATTGCAGCTACATTATCTCATTGGTTTAGTCTAGACTGCAAAACAAAAAAGATATATTGTGTCATTTGAGGAAATTCTTGTGGTTTTGTAAGAGAATTCTTCACTTTGTACGTTATGAGAATTATCTTTGTTGATGAGGATAATCTGCATAGATTTGATAACTTCTTTAAGTTTTTAATGTAAAAAAAAGAATTGGTAAGGTTGAAGTCATATCTCTTATGTAACTGTTAGGTGTATTGTCGTCAATGCTTATAATGCTTTCGCAATGTTTTAATGTAGAAACTTCATTCATTGAAGACACTGGTTTTATGGGAAAATGCATAGGCTTCCCTGGAGGTCATCTTATGTTAACCCTTCGAATACAAAGTCCTAAACAAATTGGGATGTAGTCCATGGAAAATACATTTTATACCAAAATCAAATTGTATGCAATGGGTTAATAGACAAAAAGTAGAAAAACTCTGTTGTCCCAGTTAACCAATTTTGTTCTAGCTTCATGCATGGTTGAGACAACTTTACACCTTACATTTGAATGGACTAAAAACTAGAACAACCTATTGCTCGACTACAACTCTTTAGTCACACTCTCATGGTAGAGATGATTCACACCTTGCATTGAAAGTTTCTAAAGTTGACAGCAATGAAGCCTGAAGAAAGAGAATGAAATAAGATTCTCCCAGGGGAGCTACGTACCAAAGATCATCCAAAGATCATAAAGACACCGTCATATGACAGCTTCTTGCATAATTCAAACACCAGGAGAGCACCCCCTCGAGAAATTCAATTTCAGAGTGTTGCTAACAGGCAACCGCTGAGCTCGGCCTAGACCCCAAATGGCCGTAATTGGCGCCAAGGATTGAGAGTCAAATAGTGCGTGTCATTACCGTGGTGATGTTTCTTAATGAGGCAAAGTGTTTGCTCTGCATTTTGGTCAATTTGGGAGGTGTGAGTTTGTGTGTGATGTTGGGGTTCGGGGGCCTCATACAGATGCGCACCATTGGATTATGTATTATTTCATATTATAAATGTCCCGTGGGGATCCTGATGTTGCAATTGGTGTCACTTTCTGGCAGTTTTAGGAGTTTGATATGCACCCTATCAGGCATGCTTTTATTGTAGATTATTATGAAGAAATGCTTAATCACTCATGTATATAGACAAGAATCTACACACAAAAATTGGCATTAAATCTTTGTACAATAAAAAGTATAACAAAGATTTCTTCTCTTTTTTGATGGTGTGGATATTGTTTTGTAAGAGAGTGAAAGGATAAAAGTCAGAATTTGATAAATAATCAGTTAAGAAGTGATGCTTTAGGTGTGGCTAAGTATAAGCTCTAGTCTTCTGAGTTAAAGAATAAATCACAATCACGTTTTTGTCTCTTTTACAAGTGTAAATATCTTTTAACCTCATGGAGTAACATTTATAACAATCAAATTACCAACCAAATGCCTAAAACTGCCAAGTACTTCAGCAGTTTAAAAGTTATTCTGGCTTAAATGGTAAGTACTACAAAACAAGAAAAGAAGAGAAACAAAGCAGTCAAAGTTTTTAGGAAAATATCTATTTCAAAAAATTAGATGGTTATGATTTCCTAATTGATTGAACTCAAATTGGCAACTCTACGATTGACCTTTTAAGCAGATCTGTTCATTTTGTACTGAGAATTATGAAAAATGTTCTCTTCTTGGTTGTCAAAAGAACATATTTATCTTTGAGGAGGATATCTTAATACATTCATCCACTTATTATGAGGAGCACATAAAGTATTGATAAGTTTCTTTGAAAATGATGAAATGTCTGTACAAAACAAATGGATAACTGATGGTAAGGGACCCAGCATGGTTTACCAATTTGTGTTTCATCCATCACAAATATAACACTTTATAGATTTCTTATTCTTTATCAGATCTCAAATTTTCAGCACTCTGCTTCTCTCCTCTACTTCAAGTGTACTTGATTCTCCAGTGGACTTCTTTATTGAAGGTTTTTTAAAGTCTATAGTATACACATCATTACTGATATTTAAAAGATGTTTAGAAGATTTAGTTAAACTACAGCAGCTCGGTTCCTTAATACTAGAACCACTGTCTGTCATATTATATTTGGAGCTAGAAGGGCATTGACTCTGTATAATTATATGAGTTAATTTCCTTCTAGCTCGAAATAATGATAATAATTAAACATTTTTATATAGCGCATAACACATAGGCAAAATTGCATGTCTCTATGCACTTTAAGAAAAGAGAGAAGGAAAAAAGGAACAATGAACTGGGTTCATGATTCTGATTATTTATGAAGTGGTGAAAAGATATATGTCTTCAGAGAATTGATAAAGGTTTTTATAGGAGCCTATACTTTATAGTTGTTTAGGCAACTTGTTCCACACAAAAGCGGCTGCATATGAAAAAATCCTTTCCCCATATGACTTTGTCATGGTTTGTGGAACACATAGCAGAGACTTGGAACAGGAACATAGCATTCTATCTGAAATAGATGATGTCTGTAAGTGAAAATAGGCAAAAGTCACATAGTCATCATATTAAAAGAGAGTGGAATTGATGTTTGTGAATTCACAAATCCATACTGATTTTAAAGCTATCAGATGGATCGAGTGAATCTACCCATTTTCCACTTATTTATGTAAACATTATTGTCTGTGCAGGATTTACATTATTCTTTATTAGCTGAATATCTTCCGAATACCTTAATCCTATAGATCCTGAAGCTATATTTTGAAGTGTGCCAGTTCACAGAATTTTAATTTTTTAAAGTAAATGATGATAATGTATCTGCTTGCAAGCTCAAAGGCTTACTTGTATGAGTTGAAAGGCCTTTTCTGTTTATGATAATGATGATAAGTATCTGTATATAGGATTTTTTTTTCTACTTCGTCTCATATTCACCAAAGGGATTGTAACTAATGCATTGTGAATTACTGAACCACAGAGAAACTTGAGTTTAAGACAATTGTAAGTCTGCATGTTGATTCAAACTGAATCTGTCCCTAATGAATAAATTGAGTAGATGCAGGAAGAGTTCTGTTTCACATATAATAGCAAACTATAGTTTTATTTTCAACATATGATACCTTCCTTCCTTTTTATCTGGAAATGAAATCAATCTTTTTTGGGTTCTCACAGGAGCAATGAAATAGATAGATCTGTCGTTATCCATCACTGCTTGTTAAAGATAGAATTCAATTGAATGGAAATTAGGCAAACTTGTGACCCCCTGATGCAAGCCTTGTCATTGGCTTGACAAGGGTCAATTGAAGGGCACTGGTGTCGTGGGAGATGGGGCTGGGCATGCATGAGGGGTGTAACTGTACTAGTTGGAAGAGCAAAAAAGCAAAGCCATTTATTTAGAAGGGGGTTTATAGGAGGGATTGTTATCATCTTTTTTCATGTTTCCAGGCTTAGATCTTTGTAGTCATATCTGAATTGAAAACTGAGAATGATCCTTTGTATTTGGATTTTAATCAATAAATTGAATTTGAATTTGTTTCCTGCCTTCTTTCCTTTAATTTCACATTTTTTCAATCAATTGAGGGGTATATGCACCCTAGCTTCCCACCTCACTGTAATTACAACACTGGCCATTGCCTGTGCTCATATTGGTAAATATTGCAGTACATACGTGATCAACAAACTTCTCCTATTGTATTTTAGAGCAGTTTGGAAGGCTCGTAATTCCCTAAAGGTTCATAAAACGTACTCTCCAGGGTTTATTGTAAGTAGTGTCCGTTTTAATTTTTCTTTCATTCTTATTATTAGCATTAGAAAGACTGTTTGTAATAAGGGGATTAATCAGACAAAACTTTCTTTGCTTCCTATTTGTTGTGAAGGTGGCTAAAGTCTATATTATTTTTCTTTTTGACAAACCAAAACCATGCAATATGAGAGAATCAATCATTTAGAACATATTAGCAGTGCTCATTGTATATTGCACCTTGTTAAAAAAAAGTGTTGCCCTATATATATATTTTTGTACAATTTTGTTATAATTTTTTAGAATGATGTAGGAAATATATTGAGGTATGAATAAATTTGCAAAATGTTGTCTCAAGTTTGCATGATTCATAAGGTGAAATTCAAGGTCAAAGAAAAGTTCTATGGGTCATTGAACTAGAACATTTTAAATGTTGGCTTTTTGATATTGTTTGTGTAATAATCCAATTCATTATTCTTTGCCCTGTGGTTACTTTAAAAAAAAAATGTTATTTGAAAATTTAAAGGCATGCCCATTTTGCTAAAATAAATATATGCTACTGTGCATAACCATAGAATGGATGGAGCTAACACTTATTAGACTTTCAGATCTTACAGCCTTCATAACCCAATACCACAGTTTATATCAAATCAATGCAATTTCAAAGATATATATATTTTAAAAGAATGTTGTTGTAATTTGATGCAGATGAACCTATTATTAATTGTTTTATGATTTAGAAATATGTTATCTCATTAAGCGGTATAATTTTTATAGTAAAGCATATTTCAGGATTCCAGCATACCCGTTGTAAAGAATATATATATCTATATATTTTTTTTTGGGGGGGAGGGACAATTTAGACAGGCCATACCACTTCAAGGAATACAAGAGCAAACAACCCAAAATTTTGATTTTTAGTACATGAAAAGATATAGCAGGATCCTTTTTTAAATCTTTTTTTGACAAGGTCTTTAAAATGCCATCCTACCTAATTTTTTTTGAAATTAGAAATATATCCTTCAATCAAGAGCTCAGAATGTGCTGGATACAGTCAGAACAGACCATAGAATTCAAATCAAATATTGAATCCTTGTATTTAAAAAAGGATTAACTCGGGAGCACAGTGAAACTTAGCTGAAAGCAGTAATGTGAGAAAACCCTCAATATAATCTGTGAAGCGTGCCGTATCAAATGTAGCCGCCAATGGCCTGCAGGGGATTAAACATAGTGAAGTGCCATACAAAACACTTTAAAAGACTGGAAATTGGGTCAATTCAAATATGTTGGGGAAAAAACATAAATCAGTTCTTTGAAGAGATCTGGGCTAAAGGCCTTTCCTCTGAGAGAAAGTTAAAACTTCAAGGCATAGTCCAAGATTATAAATGGCAGCCTGAATGAAATAGGAAAGTAGTTGAAGAGTGTATATGAGAAATACTAGCCTCATGGATATAGAAACCCAATTTAGTAAGAGTTGGAATATTTGTAAATTTGTAAACCAATGAATTGTCTTCTACTGCTTCTATATAGTGAATGAAAAATAATGATGGCTTCTTGTGTAGCCCTCATGTCCGCTCCTGGGACTTTACATTAGTACCCCTGTCAAAGCCAAGCAGCAAAATATGTAGCACTCTAGCATATCAGGTTCCCATCTATACCTGGGTGGAGAGAGGCAAACCTCCTGATTGAAATTCAAGTGTATGAACTAATATCCCACAACACCTCCACATATACTTGCTATGTTGAGAAATGTAAGGTGTGTTTATATTCCCTTGTCTGTAATTATGTTTTTGGCCTTTGTTTGAACTCACCGATACCCTGTTTTATAATGTGCTATCAGGCGTTGCTCATTAAACATGGATTACCTATTTAGTGTGATAAATGATCATCCTAAACTTTTCCTAATGTGCCTTTAGTGGTGCTAAGGATGCTTTGTTTGATATTTGTCTGGCCACCATTATCTCCTTGCTAGTTACCATGTGCTACAATTATCATGTGAGGGCTGAGCATTAACTCATTGAATACCAAGTGTGAGATAACTCAGGCTGGAATATATGGAAAAGGCATTGGAAACCAAATTCACTTTGTATGCTATGGGTTTAAATTGGAACCAGTAACACGGTCACAATTATTTTCAAAAATCAACTCAATGGCAATTTCAATACCCTATTTTTATGTCCCATAGAAATCATGTTCTGATTATGTTTTACGTCATTGTCATGTTCGCACATTACAATGGGTGACGCACAAGGCTATTAAAATTGCATTAATTTTTCTAAAGCAGTTGCGATTGTGTTCAGTATACAATAGTCTTGCATCCCTATAGACTAATATAGATGGAATGATTTACCATTTTAGTGATATTTCTGTGGGAATTCTTAAGTGACTTAACCCAGTTTGTAGAAAATGTTCATATTTATTAATCCCATGAGTGCTTCAGGCAGAATTTTCTTACCACCTACATTTGCAAGTGACTGGTGTGCAGTATATATAATCTAAGGAGTAAGATAAACTTTATCTTTCATTTGAAATTCAACTTGATTTATGAATACTTATCATCAATACCATTGCAAAATCTTGGTGTCAAGATGAACAAAAAAATTAAGAATATTGATAATAATACATAAAAACGTTGGGAAAATATGAGTTATACCAAAGTCAAATAGCTCCAATGGAAAAGATGAATCCCTGTTCCTATTTTTTCTTTTCATTCAAGTATATAGCTAGCTATTCAGTAGAGATTTTATTCCTATTATATTTAAATTTTGTTGCCTGGGGATGAATTACATGTAATTGTCCAAAATTGAAAAAGTTAATAAAGCAATTAAACCCATTATGTCCAAGGCATCAATTGATAAGTACATGAATATCTTCTTCATCAGTATTAGTCCCACCTGTGTGCATTCAACGTGATATATTGTCTGTTTGGAGTCAGAAGGATATAGTGTTCCACAAAGTTAACGTCATCGTACAAAATTGATGTTGATGCCTACATACACCAATGATAAGGTTTTGACGTAAGCAGGATGGAGGGGGCTGTGTTTCCTCTACAGTTGACCCACTCAGCACCCTGAATATCAGGTAGCCTATATCATCAGGGAGTGGGACATAATCAAGTGACGATTTTCTACCTCAACAATCCAAAACTCCTGCTAGATGATATCTTGGTAGACCGACTATCAAATTCTTGTTGTGGGCTAGCACCTGTTGACGAGAGGCTTTATTTCTCGGAAATTGAGCCACGTAGCATCTTGAATATCCTCGTTATGATGTCTTCATACATCAATGAGTGGGTTTGGATTTGATTAAAGATGTGTTGAAATAAGGCTGGATATCTGTAGAAATTAAATTGTTAAGCATCCTGCATGTAAGATACCTGTTTGTTGACAGTTGGATGATGTGGATTAGGAGGGTACCAAATGCTTCACCGCTCCATGCCCTCCCACGATTATTATCAATCGTCTGTGATCAGTTTTGGGTTGAGTGGGAGACTGTTATCACCAGGCTTTACTTGTATTGGTATATATAGCCACTTTCCTCAGTAAATATTAATATCAAACAGCTATCTATTAGTAATAATAATAGTATTAATATATGGTTACCTGTACTTGAAAATTAGCTGGCTTGCTTATCACCATCCATGTCCCTCCCATGTCTTTTATATAGAACCTGTTGATACAAGGTTGGATAGCTCTGAAAGCTGCCCCCCCCCCCTGCAGCCTTAATGGATGGAAAATGGAAAAAGAAAAATTTTAACCCAAGAACCCTCTCCGCCTCCTCCTCCTCCTCCTCCTCCTCCTCCCCTCCTCCCCTCCTCCTCCCCCTCCCCTCCCTCCTCCTGCACCCTCAATGGGTGAAAAATGGAAACAGAAAAATTCAACCCAAGATCGACCCTCTCCTCCTACTCCCCTCCCTTCTATTTGATACCCCCATACATCACTGATCAGGTTTGGGTATGAGTTAGAACCTGTTGATACGAGGCTGTATAGATCTGGAAACCGGCCCATCGTGCACTCAGAATAAAATACAGCTAATGGGTTAAGGTTTGTATAGTGGATGCGAAATGAAGACATCCAAACTGAACACCCCTCGACTTTTTTCATGCCGTCCTGTTTGATACCCCCATACATTACTGATTAGGTTTGGGTATGAGTTAGAACCTGTTGATACAATGCTGTATAGCTCTGAAAATTGACCCCCTTTGCACCGTGATATAATGTAGCCGAGCAGCCCGAGGGAGCTGTAACATTAGCTTGATTGGTTGCGGCTGCATTCACATGCATTATAAGTGAGCCGACGAACATCATGAATATGAGATGGTAACATACACTGCAACTGGCAAAGTTATAATGTTCTCTTATTAAATTTGAGTATAATTGACCCATTTGTTGTTGTTTGGAAGAGGAATAATTAGGTTTGACACATAGTGAGATTCAAAACACTTTGAAATATTCGGCAATGTGAACCACAATTAGCTACGGTACCTCAATGAACAATATTTAGATCTTGACTACTTCAGCATTTTATTTTGAATGAGCTTACTTATTTTAGTTTGTTCCTAGCAGTAAGGATGCAGTTAGATTCAGATGATATTGTAGATCCTATCGAGTTATCACCTCTTTAATGAGTGTGCATGTCCTAGCTATGGATTAGGTCACTGTCCGGTCAGTCATGCACAGATAGTCATTCAAAAACAGCTTCTTTTCTCTTTCTGCTTATTTTTGTCTTGCTGCAGTTGATTTTTATTTTTATTTTGTTTATTTTTGCTTTGGGAATAGAAACATACTATCATTTGGTCAATGTTGAGGACTGCAAGACAAACATCTATATTTTCACCTCTTGAATACTAAGCCAGAGATACCTTTAATTGGGGTCTATAAAACAATGTGTTTTTGACCAAATAAAATGTTATTTAATAGGCTTTATGTCCTGTATAACAGTAATTTGCATCCTGTGAACCTTCCTTGTAAACTGCTGTTGTAAAGTTATAAGTTAAATTCAGGATAATATGTTTATTGTGAAGTTTGATAATTTTTATTGTATGTCTTGGACTGTGAAACAGAAAGCCTATATTTTAAATATAATTGAATTGAACCCTACTACACCCTACTTTATACAAACAAGCCTAAACCCAGCTCTGGGTTTAAATTTTTAGTAGAATACAGACCAATGCCAATACCATTTGTCTGTGAGGGAAGGCTCCGGGCTTGTTTGACCAATCAATTGCTTCACCATGTGTCTAGCCAAATGTCATTCAGTGCGAGCATTGACCCGCCTAATCTGATTGTAGAACTGACATTTGGGAGCTGATGGAAGCAATGTCTTCATGCAAGGTTATAGGTGGGTTGAGGAAGATAAAGGAGGACTCTCTGTTGGTTCTGTATGTAGTCAGGATGCTGGAGGAAAGGGGATTGTTGGGCAAAGTCCAAGACAACCCCCCTCCCCCTCGCTTATTTTAATTTTTAAATTCTTGTCAGTTTCTTTTTCTTTTTAAAAGGACCCATTTTTAATAGCTTTTGATTCCCTTTGTTTTTATTTTATTTTTACTTGCAAGAATTTTGTGGGAATTGGACCCACACCCTTTAAAAAATCGTTGAGCTGCTCCTGGAATGGAATGGATGCTATGTATTTTAAGTTATGTCAATCAACTATAGTGGAACATTAAGTTGCATCTGATATGCAAAAGGCATTGTTATAATTGATGTAAGGGCATTGGAAAAAAAATCTAACTTCACTTGATGATGGTACTGGTACTATTCAGCCATTCTCTCATTATTGGATCTTACCTATAAAACTGAGAAATTTGATGAATATGAGCCTTGGAGGATGATTTCATATGTTTACTCTTTCTGATGCCAAATGTTTTTATACAGTACTCACCCCATTGGTTACTAAACATGAAAAGTCTTTCAATAATATCCCATAGTGATACATAAATAATTGAATGCAACTCTCAGCCTTCAGCTCTGAGGAAAATAATTTCTTTAATTGATTTATTATGCCAACAAAGGTTTGTTGATAAATATTCAGACCAGCACTAATACAATTATCACCTTTGGTTACAATTCAGATTAAAACATATATCTGTTGATCACAAGAACAATCCCAGACATTGTGTTATGTATCTTTTACTACTGCTCACGAGTTCAAATGCTAGCAGGTAATTGTATTAGCCTTTACAGAGTTCTTGACCACTAACATACCCACTGGTTTACGAGCTTGGCAAAAGGGCACGGTTACAACAGAGATATTTTGGCGATAGTACGACTCAGGTTCAAGCCCTAATGTAATTAATCAGACAGAATGATTGCTGAAACCTAATTAATGCAGGGACCCATCAAAGGTTGAAGGGTCAATATTTGTGCTGAAAGGCGGTACTTTAAATGCAATTAGTTAAGAAGAAGAGACATGAGATTGATAAGATGGGACTGAGGGTTGTGTGGGTGTAGGATCTGGAATAGGATTAAAAGGTTATCTTCCCAAGATGTGGAAGTATTTTTTTGGGGGCATTATTATAAATGATTGATGGGTCAACGTTTTTGCTAAAAGGTGGCGATTTAAAGGCAATTTGTTGAAAAGACGAGACAAAAGATTGGTGGAATGGGACTAAGAGTATTGTGGATGTACAGTAGGATTTGGAATAGGATTAACCAGTTATCCCCTTTAGATGTGGAAGAAGAGTCTTTCGGGGATGGCTTGATTTGATGGTGTTAGGCGGTCCAATATTTGTACTGAAAGGCATTGTTTTAAAGGAAAAAGACAAGACTTTTAATATGGGACTGAGGGTAATGTGGGTGTAGGATTTGAAATAGGATGAAAGGGTTATCTCCTTGAGATGTGGAAGTTTTTTTTTTTTTTGGGGGGGGGTTGATGATGTTTTAGTAGTGACTGAATGATCAGCATTTGTGCTGAAAGACAGTTATTTAAAGATAATTAGTTGAAAAGAAAAGACATGAGATCGGTAAGATAGGACTTAGGGTATTGTGGGTGTGGGATTTGGAATAGGATTAAACGTTATCTCCTGAAGATATGGAAAATCAATTTAATGAGGGGGTGGTGGCTTGTCTTCGTGATGATATGACATATGCTATGGCAAGATATAGTCCTGGCTTAATATTGTCAGGTCAGAGATAGGCCGAATTCACAAAGGAGGTTTGTCGACAAACCTAGGTTTATGTGCGTCATATGACGCTGCTGACACGTTTCAGACCAAGGTTTGTCTGAACCTTGGTCTGGAACGCATCGAAACGCGTCATATGACGCACATAAACCTAGGTTTGTCGACAAACCTCCTTTGTGAATTCGGGCCATAGGGTTAGGTCTGTGGATGCCATTGGGTTTCATATTAGGTTTAGGGGTAGTATTAAGTTTAGGTATGTTTGTTTTCATGATGCATGCTTGTAAACAAAATAGATGACAAAGCAATGTTAAAGTTGTCTTTCAATAATGTACATTACTACTGTTAGTAATAAGAAGAGTAAGCTCTTGTAGCATGCTGTATCTCTTAGATTGTATACTTTTGTCATGGTAGTCACTGTGGTTGTGTAACTTTTAGTACCGTAATTGGATCAAAACTATTTCTTGACAAAGATGAAATTCAATTGGAGTAGAGGAAGTTTGTTTTTGAAGATACATAAAGTTTCTGTCTAGATTTGATACATTTCATTATACAAGCAGTATTTAGTGTCAGTGTCCTCATATCTGCATCAAGAAAATCAAATTTTGCTCTCCCTTTTGTATCCCTGCATCAAACACACCGGGAGACTTTGCTGAGTGAGCGAGATGCACAGAAAGTGCAGGTTAATTTTTACCTTGCATGGCTTGATATTACTCTGAAACAAGATTAATGAATGTCCCAGATGCGAGTTAATACCCAGGTTTAGTCTCCAAGTTTGATTAATGGACCATTTGCTGTCTCCATTTTGCTTGATAAATGCTCACCAAATAGGGACTAATTAAGGCACGTGTGTTTGATCAGGCCAGGAGAGTATGTGTGGAAAAATTGACATTTCGTAATTATGGGCACGTGTTAATGTAATCATCGACTAACGAGGGAGCCGTATACCGACCAGTTTGCAAGGCATGCATAACCTGGAGTGTACTTGGGTCGCATTGGGTCGCAATGTCTGCAAGCCATGATGAATGCAGAGTTTGATTTGGACTGAAAAGCAATTACTTTTGTCCATTCTTGTCTCTAAGTAACCCCTGAAGTTTGCCCATTTGGGTTACTCAATTGTGCATGGCTGGCCCATGGTTTGTGGAAAGTAAGTCAATTCGTCAGGCATCTGGAAAAGTCACACTGATCATTTGTTATCATTCAGACAAATTCTTGAAATTGAACGGGCCAATCATTCCTAATCAGACCTTAAAAGAAGAGAGAAGTGGGGTATGTGAGAGGTAGTGACAAACAAATAAAGAGAAATATCCTCAAGCTCTTCTCTTGGAGTGAACAGTAGCTTCAACTGAAGAAGTGCTTGTGTTTAGAATTGACAAAATGTGGCCGTTAAAAAGAGATGAAAATCATCTGTTTGGTGCCAAAAGGGCAGTAAGTTGTATATTTGGATGCAGAGTCAATGCCCTTCCGGCTCTACTGTTTGGTGCCAAAAGGGCAGTAAATTGTATATTTGGATGCAGAGTCAATGCCCTTCCGGCTCTACTGTTTGGTGCCAAAAGGGCAGTAAGTTGTATATTTGGATGCAGAGTCAATGCCCTTCTGGCTCTAAATAGATGAAATATAGCTTTTTCTTGAGATTTAATTTGTACCGTACCCATTTTTTCTCATACATGTGCTTATTGATGTTATGGTTATCATTATTTCTTTTGCAAATACGATATTAAGGAATACTTAAAGCATGGGCTTATTCAGTCAGTGGAATACCATGGGGAAGGAAGATTAACTCAATAGCTAGTAATGATAATTTTTAATTTATTTTGCTCAATTTCTATATAGATATACTCCAATGTAGATTAAACTGTGATGAGACTATACAGAAGATATGGACATTCGTCCCATAAGGACACATATAAGAAAGCTCTTACAGATACAAAGTTGTGATTGGTCCAAAGTTCGCTTGTGATATCGATTGAGATGATGGTAATTAGCATATTTCACTCCTGGTCATTTTTCAATGTTATATTCACCACCGGGTCAAAGGAGTATATTTTTGCGTTGTACCGTATTCAAGCAAACCCTGCGCACACTAGCGCATACCCATTGTTTGCATTGACAGCCATGCCTGACATGGAAGGCTGGACGGCTCGAGAAAAAAAACAAGGCATGAAATCACTTTCATCCTTGATTTTATATAACAAAGTGTATTCATGAGAATGGAGACCGTCGAATATCACATATATTGACTGGTAGGATTTGTTATATAAATTTTGGGGACCGCACAGGAGTTATTTTCCCACATGAACATATTTTCCCTCCACGCTGCACGCTTCGTGAAAATATGACCCCTTGGGAAATTATGAACTTTCTTTGGTGTCCAAACAATGTTATATTCCATTATTTAAGTAATATTGACTGCCTTCAGGGCGATACGACATATATCGCCCGAACTGAAGGTGAGGGTGATATATGACAAGGCGTATTGCCCTGAATTAGGCAGTCAATATTTACTATTATTAACCACATCAGACATCTAGAGCAAACAAGAAACTCTTACTATCTTATACTCTTAAATTATGTAAAATACAGTAGCCTACACTGCACAGAGTTTCCTAGCATGAAAAGTTGCAAAAACATCGTCAAACCAGCACTGTGCATCTAGTGCTTGACGTGCTTGATACACTGCAAACAGTGTGCCTTGGGTGTGATTATTATGTCACAATAGAGTGCGCGCAAAGTGCGCAGGTTCTCATACGGGTAATAGATGCACAAAGAAAATTACAAAAACACGGATGTTGGCTTTACAATATTGCCCACTGGTTTAACACGCATTTTGCCATTTACTTTCCAGAATGGGCAATAATATTTGTTCATTGGTTTACTGTGTAATAATATTGACCGGCAAATTACACACAAAATCCCATTGACTTTTCTGAGCGGTCAATATTATTTTTTCGCACGTAGTTTTGTTAGCTTATCAATTAAACCTAGAGGGCAATACAGTTTAAATATTGCCCTGCTCAGATGTCTGATACGGTTAATAATACATTATATTAATATATTACTATATGACATTCAAATGCAATAATGCAAAGAGAAGAATATTTGAAGAGGCTTCAGAATTTGATATCTGAGTATAATGCTATATGCTTAATGTAAATTCTGTTGTAAACTTCTTGCCCCATGTTTGATAAATTTGATATTATTTTTGTTTTCTTTCTGTTTTTTTGACAGGCTGGATTTTTCACCTTATCGGTTATCTGCCTCTTTGTGAACACCATAGCCAGTGCCTTCTGTGGCATTCAGGGAATGTCATACAAACCATGCTCCATTCAGACTCTGCCTGCAAGATCATAGACAATGGTTGCCAGTGCACCAGGTCTTCTGATGATGGCTTCGGACGCATCTACATGTACCTAGATGTCTTAGACTGCTCTAGCTTCCTCCTTAACCTACAGACGTATCTCTATATACAATGCGCTCTCAATGCAATAGGCGGAGCCGCTTCTTTCATGGTGGTCATTCTCCTGTGGCGGAGCCGCTACATGGACTTCCACTCCGGCTTGCGCTTCTACTCCTACAGCGCCGCCATCCCCAACCACCCCTGGTCGGACCCCAGCACGCCCCCGTACATGTCGCACGTCAACGCCAACGGAAACGTCAATCATCAGACGGTGGACTGCACCTTCACCTTTGAGCAGCAGAGGTGACATAGGGCCGAGGTAGATAGTTTGCCATTCCAATGTGTCTTCAGTAACGGTACTAAGGTCAAAAATGGGGAATTTCCTAAAGCTCTGTCAAACTACTTCATCAAATGCACACAAGACTTGGTCCTTGTTTACAATTGGCATACAAGGTTACATTCTTTCGGTGCAATGTATCCATTTTACCAGACCAAGTGCTATTGAAAAAATTGACACGGCCAGTATTTTCAATGTACTATTTTCTGGGGGGATGGGAATGGGGAAAAATCCTGGCTTGTAGAGTGAATTTACATATTTCATATATCATTTCAGGGAAAGGTATAAAGTATGTTTCTCAATGGAAAAACCTTAGATATTCCAAATACATTAGTTTCTTTTTTGTTTCATAATTATTCATTTCAATTCCATTGTTACTGTAAGTAATGAGACTATGTCTAATTACTGAACTAGCTGAGACACTTGATGGGTCGTTTACCAGACGACTAGAAATAATCTTCTTTTTTTATATATACAGTAGTAATTTTCAAGTATAGAGTGTTGCTTGATTTTGATATAATTGTATTTTATGCAAATTATGTCTTATTCACATATGAAGACAAATCTATTAAGTTAAATAGTAACCTGCTTTTTGGGAAGTTTGTATTTATTGGCTGGCTATTATGGTGAGAATGATGTATGAATATTAACTTTTTTATTTGCTTAATTTTCATTATGAAAATGAGCCAGCAAATTATATTTGAAACAAAAATATGTTTATAGTTATATGCAATAATTTATTGTTTAAAAACAAGTTTTAACTTTTTCAATGTTATAGACTGTCAAGTTTATTTTTCACTCTTCTTTGTCTTGTTAAAACATGTTTCAACTCTACAAGCAAATGTTCTATCTCTTCAAATAAAAATAAATCATAAAATGCCCAAAATTCTCAACGATTTTTATGATAAAAAGTAAGACAGTTACGTTAAAAATCATATCGATGGAAAAATTTTGGTATGAACAAATTTTTCCCATTCTGTCTTTTCAAACACATTGTAAAGAAAAGATGGTAAATTCTGAAAATGTATTGAAAGTCTTGAAATTCTTCATTTAGATAATCTCAATTCATTTCCATGTTGGTCTACTTTTGCAACCATGAAATGAAAAGAAACTGAGAATAATGAATAATAAAATACTCACGTTGATTGAATGCAGGAAATTTTTTTTTGATTTTGGGGTAATTTTAATAAAAGGGACATTTAATAGTATGACTCTATACAGAGCCCCTAAAAATAAGACTGAAAGAAAGTTGTTTGATTTTATGCATCTTTCCCAAATCATCTCATCAGATGATATATATTTCTAATTTTCTGTCCAAGGGCATTAATGCAAAGACCTGAACAAAGAGTTAATGCCCTTCTGGCTCTCAACAGATTGTATTTTCCAATTGTCCAATTGTCTGTTTATGCTATCTGATTGTTGTTGTTTTTGTTTTTTGTGTGTCTATATTCTTCCATCAATATGTTGTGTCTATCTGGCATTATAATGTCAAGCTTCTTATTTGCTAAAACTCTTTTTATTTCATACCTCATTTTGAAAGGCTCAACAAACATAAATATCTGAGATATAAGCTACTCAATTAGCTATTATGCCTTTTGTCTTCTAAGACAAAAATGCACTGCTGACTGATGTTTTGAACAAATTTAGGATGCGTTCAATCGACACTTTTTCACCCTAGAATCACGTTTTTCAAAGACGTTTAGTTTAAAACACGGTTGCGTTCAAGCGATTTTTCGTTGGTCGTAAAAATAAACGTGTTTAAAAACACAAACGTGAAACGCTGAAAAAGATGCGTTTTGTATCATGATTCTGCAGAATCACGGTCGCTAAAATTCACTTGAAGGAACGGAGATCTCAATCATGATTCTATGACGTCATTATCTATTATATATATTATCGCTACCTATGTCTATTCTTCCTGGGTGGGCTTGAAATGAGCGAGAATCAGCGTTGATGGAAAATGGCTTGAACGATCTCCCGTAGTAACCGTGTTTTGTATGGGCGTTTTGAATTATGATTCATGTTTGTGATTCCAGCTTCAAAAAATTGCTTGAACGCACCCTTAGAATATCAGGGTTAATTGACTTGTCATGAAAAGGGGATTTAATCTTCATACAAGTGGCCCCAACTGGAGGCTAAATATTCAAAGAAATACATGAGTGAAAGTGTTCAGGTAAACCAGGCAGAGAATAAGGAAGTTATTAATCTTTAAAATCACTACATTGAAATTGAGATCCTCTCATTTGCAATTCATTCATGATGTTTACTATCACAATGAGACTACTTGTCTATTTGTTCTATCTTAAGACTGAGAAGGAGAAGAAAAAAAATCGCTGAATTTTTATAGCAGAACTTGCATTTTCATGGACGGACTTGTTAAAACATGTTGCTGATTTTGAAGAACATGCATGTTCCAGCATAAGACTTGAGAAAAGGGAATCTCAATTAAATCATTGAACAACAAATGGAGAGGTAGTCCCACAATGACATCACACATCTTAACGGATATTGCTAAAGAAGGAATTCCATATAAATGATGATTTCAACTCTGAAAAATCATAACTTTCTCATTCTTGGTTTAAGTATACTTAACTGATTGGTTTCTCGGATTTTCCTGCTTCCAGTCAAACCAGCTTTGTATGAAGGTTTAATTCCACTGCCATATTATTTCTTCCTTTCTTTGTTTTTAATCTATATATGAATTATCCAGCTGTGTTTACAATGTTCCCTGTTTGTATCTTGTCCTTTTCTCAATGCTTCAGCCAGTATTGTGTTTTAAGAGCGAACCTTTGGGATAACTGGTCAGTACAGTATTGCATAACACCAAGTGTTTTTATGATGATGGGTGTGATTTAAACAGTGTACAGTTTGCAGCTTATGATATATGCCTTATGTTAAGGGATTTATATATTCTGATGATTATATTTATTGCTTGGAGCTGTGGTGATATGATGTAGTTTACATACTAACATTCCAGAATTTACATAGCATAAACTACTTATTGATTTGTTATTTTAGCTCAATATTATAATGTTGCTTTTTAATACTTCACTATGTTATCAAATTTCAGGGATTGTTTTAGATTTTTTTCTGTATTAGCGGACTAATAAGTCTGATGGTTTGGAATCCCTTTTAATATATACAAAATTAAATTAGCATGTAGTATGTTTAAAAGAATATGATTATTAATATTTTCTGTAATTATGGCCCAAGGAAGAATTTTGTTGGGGGTCAAACTTTGATAATTAATGCCTGCCATAACCTTGTGGACTGAATTTTATAGATACATGTATCTGTAATGAATAGATTTCATGATAAATCTAAATGATTTGAATTGATATGTTTAGAACATAAGCAACTCCAGGCATAAAAGTTCTGCATTAGCTCTTCAAAGTAAATTTTATTGCATTGTACATTTTCATAGCAGAAAAAATTTGTGAAATAGATGCCTTTAAATTGCTAAGAACAAATAGTTAGGTTGATTGAATTAAAGTAGTTTTTTAATTATGATGAAAATCAGTTCATTTTGACGGATTCTTTTGAAACACTATTTCAAATACTACAATTGTTTTGACTCTTGCATATTGACGATCATCAATTCAAAGAGGGTACATGATGATACTACTGTTAATAATCAATGAGAAATCTCTTCGACTTCTTTTAAACATTTCAGCAATCTTTATGGTAACTGGAACCTGCCCGTACTATCACAACATTGACAGGAATGTCATGCTTCATTTTAGTAGATATTTGGTGTCAATTTTGGATGAACAAAATATCACTCAGCTTGTTTTTTAAATGGTTGAAAAGTGACCATGTATGAACAGTATTGTTTTTTGCTTTCTCCCCCTAAGAAATCGAGGGGGTTGTTTTATTAATCTTTGTCTAATTGGTCGCCTGGTAAAGAGTTTGTTTTGATACTCTGGAGCGAGCGAAGTGTCAAGTTGAGAGGGACTTAGAGGCAAATATTTTAGAAAAGTAACAACTCTGCCTGTAAAACCTGACACCTTCTTTAATGGGTTAGTCCAGTTAGCACTTGCTCGTTCTGTCAGTCATTCTGTAGTGAATTGAAGATGAATATTGCATGCTGCTTTGAGAGAGGACACCCTCCTCGACTCAAGACATCAATGATGGGGTTAAGAGAATCACCTTTCCATTTCTTCTCGGCAAGTGCCAAAAATGATTAATATAATTATGAAGGGCTTGTCAACTCAAATTGCACGCCCTAGGAATGTTATATGAAAGAGAGAGAGAGAGAAAGTGTGTGTGTGTGTGTGTGTGTGTGTGTGTGAGGGAGAGAGAGAGAGGGGGGATTATTGGATAAACAAAGTTTATTAGGATTTTAAAAACATGTTGACATTATCATCAAATATACTTTTCAACATTTTGCAGCGAACAGGAAATGATAATATTGTGCACATTTTCTTTAACAGATTAAAGAAAACATGAGATATTTGCAATCAATTGGTCATGATACAGCATGTACAACAATCATTTTGTATGTCTATTTGGCAAAATGCATGTAAAATAAACAGGCCAATATTAATAACATTTCTCTCTTTTCATTTTTTGTTGGGGGGGGTGGTGGTATCTTGCCATCTATCCTTTAGAATTAATTGTGCATTTAGCTCCCCAAAGTTATAAATAGTTCTTCGAAAGAATAATAGAACATACTATTTTCCTGTTATTGCACCTCAAGGCCCTGCCTTATTTACAGTTACAATTTATTTTAATCAATTGCAACTTGAAATTAATCGCAACTCGCATCTCTAAAGTATACACAGTTGCGATTTATTTTAAGTTGCGATTGATTTGCATCAATCAGAACTCTTTATAATACAGGGCCCAAAATGGGTTTAGCATGCACTCCTCATGTATATTTAAACATTGAGGATTAAAGCATTGACGGGTATACATCCATTCTTAGGTAAGCTATTGATCAAACGGAATATACTATTCTATTTTAATGGGGTAACAAGGTATATGGTGGTGATGATGATTATAGCTATGATGATCAAGATTGTTTTATGTAGTTTCTTTTACAGATCAGTGATTATATATTTACTACATATTGTACAGCTTTGTTGGTATTATTCTAACAAAGGTCTTTTGAAATGGATTGTATTGGTATTAATACTGGGAGAAAAATAAAAATTACTAAATCTTATTTCTGTTGTCGTGTGTTGTTATTCTTCCCAGTCATTTTTTTTTGTATTTATGTAATAAAACACACACATTTGCTCACATGCAAGACAAAACACAGCAACAACAAAAAACTATCATGCTTTCTCAGTTCAAGATAAAGACATTCTTAATATCTATTTCGTATATTCCAGCCTCATTTTGAATCATCAGTTTTCATGGAAATGGCCAACAAAGAAACCGTAAATCCATGAAAATGAAACCTTTAATTTTTTTCTTCTTGTTTACAGCATCTGTTTACAAAGAAGCCTATACATGTTAGTGAGGAAATCGAAAGTGCGAAATGAAAATAAATTACAACTAAGACCACAAGAATGTTCTAAAAATAGAAGATGAGAGAATGATCGGGAAAGGGAAGAAAAATATATTTTTTAAGGGTTCACACATAATGGGAGACAAATTAAATTCAGTTTTGAATAGACAAAGTTCCATAAAGAGAATAATTTCTTATACGAAATTTTTAAATTTGAAAAGAACAAAATTAAGTTTAGAATCGCTTTAAATTGCTGACAAAATGATTCTCTGTTTTAGGTAAGTAACATTGACTTGCCTCTTTGGCAGGACAAGAAAAATATTATGTTTTTCACTGGAAACATTTCTCTACTAATTTGATAGCTTGAGTCACCGGAATTTAAATTACGGATGACCGTTGATGAAACGGGAAGTGGGGAAGAAGACTAACACGAGGAAAATGAGTATAGAACGACGAATAAATTACTTTTTAGATTCCGGAGTTTTTTTTATAGCGCAAGCTAATGAGCTTTAATATTGTATTTAAGGAGTGTCGTTATATCTATATTTTTAATCGACCTTATGTAATTCAGAAGCCTTGTGCCCTTGTCCATCACCATTTGAAATATGCGAACATTACAATAACATATTACGTATTCCGAACATTCCTGAGTTCATGTTTCGAAAGTAATTACGATCATGTTGAACATTTTTTCTACTTGAAAAATGTTAAAGGGCAATCCATCCTTTGTTATAAGTTCATTTGTATGAAAGTGGAAAAATAAGAAGATCAGCATGGCAAAAATTTGAAAAAAATCGGACCAATAATCATGTTTAAAAAAGTGTTTGAAATACGAGATCACTGAATCTAATATGCGAATCGTAAATTGGCAATTTGGTCACTTATGCCTGGATTACATTTGCCCCGGGCGCCGTGCGATAAATTAGTCTACGATTTTTCGTGCGATTTTAGGGGCATCGTAGGAGGCTATGGGCTACGATGTTTGTGTTTACATTATCTACGAGCATCGAGCCATTTCTTGTATTGGCCCTCGGGGGCAGGCCGGGGCAAATCCGTACAGAGGCTGATCGGAGATTGTACGGAAATCGTGCAATTTTAATGCAGTAGCCGTGCAGTCTCCGCAGCCTCCGCACGGAAATCGTACAAAGCTCGTGCAGGTTCCGTGCAAAGGTTGCGCGGAGAAGGCGAGGTGACCGTGCAGCCGCCGTGCCGTTTTTAAGCGTTTTTTTGCCTCCATGTTCACCGAAAAATCGTGCGTTTGCTGCACAATCAGCGCGAGTCCTCCGCTCGATGCCCGGGCGGGGATCGTGCAATGACACCTACGACATGTCTACGGACTATGGGCTTACGATTTTTCAAATTTGTATAACTTTCTGCGAAACAAAATCGTAGAGGCCGCGGAGCCCGTGAATCCGTACGAAAATCTCACGGCCGCCTCCTGCCTCCGTACGGAGGCCGCACGGAAAGGGGGGTACGGGCAGGATACGGACTCCGTAGACTAATCGCAGGCCAAATGTAATCCAGGCATTAATTTTGACGTATTCACGGACAACTTTCCCGTTTGTCGTGTACAAAAATATTATAAATTTATTTTTTTTCTCCCAAGCGCCTTCTCCCTTGGGGCACGTTTCAAAATATATCGTGGTTAGTATATATCATTAAAGGTTCTCTAAAAAAGGAAAGCCCCTACTAAATTATACATTTTGTAAAATTGACATTCGAGTCATTGTGTTGGAACGAATGGGAAAGTTATCCGGCATCGTCACAGTGTCTCTGCCGATTCAGCCAATTTTAAGTACCCATACGTATAGTGATTACAACTTTTTTAAATAATAACTCATTCTTTTGTCCGCTTTCGTTCCAACATTCTTCAATCTTCTTTTCTGATTTTCTGCATTCTTTTACAGTTATAGAGTAGTTTATTATTAAGGTTGGATTTCCCTTTAAATCAAATTGCATGACTTTATCCATTTTTTTTTAAATGTGGCTCAGACATTTTAGGGAGAGGCTAGCTGTTTGCAATTTTTCCGTCAGAAAACTTATCGGCAAATCTTGACCAACACTCCACCCACTCCGCACCATCCCAACACAACTTTCAAAATTTCCCGTCGAAGAGTGACGCCTTATTGTGATTATGAAGGATCAAATTATTTCAATTTGGAGGTTAATATGTATCTTCTATTCTTCTCGACAGGAACAGACCAAGATTAACAAACATGATCAAGCACGACACTGGTGTTTCAAGTGTGACAAAAAAACTTGTTATGTGTTTCCACGATTGCGTGTCCAGGCGATTAAATTGTTTGGAACTCGTCTCAAAAATCAAACATAATGAAAGGCTTTACGGCCTGCAGTTCCTCTAACTCGTCCACTGTCTGTTTTCATCATGATGTGCTGGCCGTGTGACCACGCAATCCCTAGCTCTTCCAAATGTCACACTTCCTCTGACATTTGGAAGCCACCCACAAATTCCAGATTTCGGCGGAGTTTTTACTTCTTTCTTTCAAAAAAATTAGGGTGGGAACGAAGGACGATTTTCGACGGGCGTCTAGTGGTATTAAATGCCAAAAGCCCTTTTCTCTTGAGAGCGCGTAACAGTTTCCCGCTCTTTTTTGTTGTTGATTTTTGTTTGTTGACACTCCCCTTCTCCTCTATTTTCTTCTCCCCTTTCTCTTCTCTCCTCTCCTCTCCTCTCTCCCTCTTCTCTTCCTCTCCTCTCCTCATCTCTCTCTATCTCTCTCTTTCCCTTCCTTTCCGCTCTCTTTCTTTATCCCCGCCCCATTTTGAAGACAGGATCATCTTGTACACACACGCCCACTCGTAGGGGATCACTTCTTCTTATCCATCTTGTCCGTGATAAAATTTTTTGTTCAGACTTGTCGCCAGCATGATCAAGGTTTGTAATTGTGGTAATCAAGTAGCGAATCAACATTTCTCTGCTGTGTCGGGAAAAGGTCTTTAATTTCGTCTCCATACAGTGGTGTGCCCCCTCCCACTCATGATTGAAACTTAATAATACTCTTTTCACACTTGTTTTGCTTAACCCCGTACTTTGCTTAGCCCCGTACTATCCTTAACCCCGGACTAACTTTTTTGGCTTTTCACACACGATTATTTAGTCCTGTACTAAGCGCCTATCCCGGAATAAGAAAATTCATGCTGTTCTCACTGCAATTCGTTAGCCCCGTACTAGCTGTATAGCGTGAACATCAATTAATTCGCTCCATTGCGTAGTACCGGACTATTTTTCGTTTCTGTTCTCATTCATTTGCTTGGCACCGCAATTGCGGAGTTAGCACCACAATTGCGGGGTTAGCCCTGCTATTTTGCAGGGCCAGCTAACCCGTACTATAGGTGGGGCTAGCCCACTTTGGTAAATGCAAGTCTGAACAGAAAGTGGAATAGGCTTAACCCCGGACTATAGGTGGGGCTAAGACCCCCCTTTAACCCCACCTATAGTACGGGGTTAAGCAAAATTTTGCCAGTGTGAAAAGCATATAAGAAGAGGTAGCAGAAGAAGAAGAAGAAGAAGAAGAAGAAGAAGAAGAAGAAGAAGAAGAAGAAGGAGAAGAAGAATAAGAAGAAGAAGAAGAAGGAGAAGAAGAAGAAGAAGAAGAAGAAGAAGAAGAAGAAGACGGAGAAGAAGAAGAAGAAGAAGAAGAAGAAGGAGAAAAGAAGAAGAAAATAAAAAAGAAGAATAATAATTGGCCCCTTGTATCCTTCAGATTGCTTGAACATGGTTTTCAAATCTCTTTTTTGTTCTTCAGTAGCGTGTCCCAAGGTAGCCCCGGTTATCAATTTCTGAATACGCCACCGTCAAAAGCTCAAGTATCATAATCTCCGCAGTCTCCAAGTCAACGATGGAACGCTTATGTAGTAGAAAGTAAAGACACACAATCCAATCCATCGAATTGGGGAATAATGAAAATCGCTTTCATTATTTCAATGTAATGCGATTACACGATCGAGATAGAAGCAGCCACCTCTCAATCTCTCTCTCTCTCTCTCTCTCTCTCTCTCTCTCTCTCTCTCTCTCTCTCATTCTCTCTCCCACTCTCTCTCTACCATTTGTCATTTTATTTATTCCCCCTTTCATTCCCATGAAAGCAATATGGTGTAAAAAGTAAATTCTTCGACATGACATGATAAAATGAAGAACTTTAAATGTCATGGCAAATGTATACCCCGTTATTACGATAGTATATCTTTATATCTCTCTCTTTCCATACTTGGCTAATAATTTCCTTAAACCAAAGTTGCTTGATCCCTTGAATGATTGGGATATTCTACAGGTGGGTTTAAAATTGGATTAAAAATTTTATAATAGAAAACACGGTTGCAACTACATTTTAAAAAATCCACCAAAGTAGGGCAATTTCAATTCTATCGCTATCGTATATCACGTAGAATTCATGCTCAGATTACGTAACATGTCATTGTATTGTTGGTACATTTCAAATAGCCATGGACAAGGCAATTGAAATTGTTTAAGTTGAGTCTTTTGAAGTGTTTTACGATCGTATTAGTTACATATTCTCAAATGATAATAGGTAATATTCATTATAGATTTTCAAAGCTTAGAGATATAGTTACCTACCGGAGATGGCGCCAATCACAATGAGGAATCGGATAAATCGAATATTGTGGCAATCTTCCAATATCCATGCAGGAAATTCCTGCAATATCCCCAACGAACAGATATTAATATAAAATATTGATTATGTAATCATACGTGGAGCCTTAAGAAAATAACTGGGTATGCTGATCTCAAAATGTGGTATATTTTGTTTTTTTGTCAGATGATAGTTTTGGTTGCAATGGTTATTATGCCTTTTATGAGTGTTTAGTTTTTATTGTAAACAATGGAAGAATGAATTGATGTGGCTTACTGATTCCGTTATAATAAGCGGTACCTGAAGTTTCTAGCCGCCGTGGCCCACGCTCGACTCCTTCTACAGTTTGTACAATTGTCTAGATTTCACAATTGTGCCCTAAACTACTTTGTTTAAATATTATAATTTCGATTGGCTTATCCTTTCACATTTCAGCGTAATACATTTTGACAAAACATCTTAAGCCAAGGAAATGACGAGATTGTATCAAACCGTGACTTGAAATGCACCAGGCCAAATCTCTACCACTGATCTAACCAAGTTTAATATCTTTGTTTGGGAATTCTTTCATGGTCGAGCACAAATGACTGTGAAAGGCTATCTGGAGCTGCTGTCCACAGGAGCATCAGGTAACTTGCTGTAACGTCAAGTTTCTGTCCTCAAGAGGGCGTGTTTCATCGACTAAATTGATATCGATTTTAAAAATCAATTTAAAGGGCCGAATCAGTTTTAGCTTAAAACTAATACTTGTGAGCTGTTTCATCAAATCAATTTAAAGCTAAATTTCCTATTAAACTTGCAATTTGAAAAAAAATATTCATTTAAAGGTGTTGCTGTGATTGCCTATTTCTTTGTATCCATTGCCAGACTGAAAGCTTATTATCATTATTGTGTATTGAAAGTGTATACTTTGAGTTGTTGTATTCTCTGTTTTTAGGGGCATATACCTCTGAATTGAGAAAAGCAATTGTTCTGCTTTCATGCATAATATGTCCTATGAATGTTGAGCTAACTGAGCCATACCCCATACCTATATGATGTTGATATGAATCTCTTTTTTATGAATATGATATTTAATGTATATCAAATATAGTATTATGAAAGTGGGAACAACAGAATGTATATTGTTTACAAATATATATTTTTAATGAGGCCATTATGACTTTAAGTGATAAATAATTCTTGTAATGAATCATTTTCATTTTTATTCAGGCACTAATATGGGTATGAATTACCATAGGTGATCCATTTTGAGAAATGGCATTTTGGTTTGGGATAATGGGTAAAAATATTAAGAAAACCATGACTTCTTGAAAGGTATAATATTCAATAAACAAAAAGTCATCATTCATTAAAATGTATTGTGGGATTAATGTTTATTATCAAATATTGCTATTTACAACATTTGAAAGTATTCATTAAAAAAAAAATAGCAAAATGCTTATTTGTTATGCTTTTGGTAAGTGGAAATCGTCATGTGACTATTACGTTGAAGTAATGATCTTAAAGGTAATGCAAAGTTTTGGGAAATTTTGAAAATTGGATGGATAGTAAATTCTTTAAAATTTTGATATATTTTTAATTTTCGGTCGTGAAAAGTTTTCGGTAGTGATGATTATTTTCTGTGTTAAGCCATTATGTTTGGAAATTATTTCTTTAATTATTTGTATATAATGTATGGATGGACTGTATATGATGGAATTTGTTTTGAAAAGAAAGAACCCTGTGGAAGGGGAAAGAATATTTGGATGCCCCGGCCTGTGGATGTATTATAAGCACTAGAAAATGTACCTCCTAAAACACTTCTGCTTTCGAGCAAATTGAATAATCAAAATTTACCGGTGCTCCCGGTAAATTTCAAATATTTAAAATAGCGCCTATTAAAAAAGGCCATTCCATTGTAGCTGCGACCATGAAAATCTCAGAATATGCAGTTCTGATATAAAATTTAGCAAATTGGTCGATTGTAGTCAAGAAACATTGTTTTAAAGCTAAAGTAATATCATTCTTGAGAGGGAGCTATACAACATAAAGAGTTATTATTTAAAATTTCATCACTTTAGACTCGATTTCAACCGCGACAACGATCATTGAATATTGTACAATCGCATATGCTTCCAATATGTTCATTTGAAGCAAATTCATGACCCCATACCAAAACTTTGTATTACCTTTAACATTGTAGCTGTGTTAAAAGCATCTTTTTAAGTATTTATTTTTTATTACGTTAAAATGGTCAAGGCTGTAAGATGACAGCCTCTCTGTCTGGCACACTCTCCCTCTATCTTCACCAGTTTCATCTCATTTTTTCTCCCTTTACTCCTCTATCTCTCTTTTCTCTTCCTACCTAACGCCACCCTCTGTATTAACACCCAAACCATAGACCCAAACCAACAAACGCACACGTTTACGCACGCGCGCACACTATACACACCAGCTACACACCCACACATTATTACGTCTCTTCTTTTGTCGTGTCCCTCTCCTCAAATGAATGCTCCCCGTCTTTATGCCTGAGAACAGCATGAATTGTGCTTTATAATCTCTGATTAAATATAGGTCCTACCAATAATTTGAACAGAGATGTATGTAGAAGAGGAAATTGGTAGGGGTCCTGTTCATAATGTTATGGATATGACCTGATATCCCATTTGCATGAACCCGTATCCGTTTTCTCGATATTTCCTCCACCAAAATATTAGGGAATTTTTAATCTGTTTGTTGGTCTTCAAAATTTGAACAAGGAAATGTTTTACAGTTGAGGAGAACTGGAAGAGGGTTTTCCCCCGCTGCAGTGCGTTGTGTCACGATGTATGATTGTAATGACTCAGGTTACATATATTTTGGTCTTGTACCTGCTTTTTCATTAGTATAATGTTGATTTTTTTTTTCTTCTAAAAATCAAAAACCGCTATCTACTTCATAATTTTTTTGTCATTTCTACAACACGCATCACTGTTATGTTGAGAGCTTGAAGAAATAATTTTGATGAATTTCTGAATCTCAATCATGCATTCCGTGCCCCCAGAAAAGAAAAACCTCAAGAGACGTGACTGCATATTCAGTCCAATTCACTCAATTATAGTACGGTGTAAACCTTCGTCGACTTTAACATTTTAATGTCATTAACAAATAAAGAAGACACACAGGCAGTGGGAATAGGAGGAGGGGCACCCCTCCTTAATTTTGAGTAATGGGACAAAGTTGACTTGTCCTTTTCCCCACCCCGAGAGATAACTTTAACAATGCACACACACTACATGTATGCAAACAACTCTTGTTCGGGCAGCCGAAACTATTCAATTGGCGATCCAGCTTCAGCCTAAGTATGGCCCAAGGAGTCAGGAACTTCCTGTTTTTTTTCCGGTGCCAAGTTTATATGTACCTTGTGTATGATAACATTGTATTTTAAGGGAGTTGTTGTCACAGACATCTGACATCACGTTCATTGTTCATACGCACCATAAGGCCTGTGCTCGTATAACAAAATCCTGCGTTATTTTTCCTTTTAACGATGCCTTTCTAAAGAGGAGCACTTTCGATGTTTTGAAGTATACGCCCCCCAAAAAAAGCATCCATTTCACACTCTGTGTTTATAATTATGATCTAGACCACACACGTTTAGACGCTATCCTATATTGATAAATACAGAGTACAGAACACAATATAAATGTTGAGCTTTATGCTTACTTATTTGCAATTTTAATTATTTACTTTTGATTTCAATGTACAGGTTGCGCGGGGATAAAAAAAAAAATGGTTTGATATTACGCTTACCTAATTGAAATATCATCCATCTGAGTAATACCTTTTTATCAACAAATATAATGAACACATACCATGTTGAAGATAATACAATGTAGTTTTACTTTTCTTTCATGAAATATCTAACAAGTACGTAGACCCTACTTTAATAAAATTGCTTCTCATAATCCTCATAAGCAATCAGGTCTTAGATGCCTTCTTGAATATTTTCTCCATTGCCTCGGGTGTCCAAGGTCGCAAAAGACATACAAAAAAACATAACATTGTGTTATCGTTTCAAATACCGATTTAGAAAATCCGGATTAAGCCGGATTTCTTCCGTTCCTGACGAAGAGAAAATTAACTTCTTTTTTTTTACATAGTGCACAAATTTACACAATAATTTTTACAACTTGAAATATTTCACAATCTAATGACTGAGTAAAGCTTGTTAAATAAATTACATAATGACAATGCATGGTAAAAAAATTACATAATGACAATGCATGGTATATAAAAGTGCGAGAATTCTCAACTCTGACATGACAACGGGTGTTCCAGAATATGTAGGCGTGAAGAAAAAATGGTCTAGGAACGTGAGACGTAGCTGTACTTTACAAAAGCAAGGTAAAACACTTTGAAATTGCATAATTATTTCTAAGTTTATTCCGAAGTATTTCTCGTACTAATTTTTGCTATGTTCATGATGCTCGACTATATGATTGAGTGATATTAAGTTTTTATGCCATGTATATCTATCTGTTCATACAATGTATTTGTTTCTGTATGTGTTTGCACTTCAGAACCTGAAGAAGGCCTCACAAGCCGAAAGCTCGTAATAAAATTGTAAAGTACAGCTACGTCTCACGTTCCTAGACCATTTTTTCTTCACGCCTATATATATATATATATATATATATATATATATATATATATATATATATATATATATATATATGTACTTAACGCGTACTGAACAGCTCTGCGTACAAATACATATTATTGGATATGAATATTAAGAACTTTCTTGCGAAATCAAAAGTAAGGCAAAGACTGTACCATAAATAGAACATCGTGATATATGAATACCAATAAAACCATAGCCATGATAGAGAAGATAGCTTGTTATTTGAAGTCCTAACGTAATTATTCTTAGATTCTATTGATGTTATTTTTATGTTTATATTACGGTCGGTGAGAAAGAAGAAACTACTAATTTTCCAGATTGTAAAAGTGAACAGCGTATTGCATCCTTTTTCCCGAACAAATCTACAGAAATCCGTTTCAATAGCCATGTGCATCACCTTTTGAATGGAGCGAACATTACAACGACATGTTACATTATTCTAACAAGATTTTTGTAGGCAAACGATAGGCTACTGAAGTTACCATTTAGCTGATTTCGTGAAAGCCTCTAAAATCGTGTTAAACGTACAAAAGTTAAGGTCACCAACAAGCAATCAATGACTACGACTTTAAAAGTAAGCACAGGCAATCCACCTCCTTCTACCTTGCAGAAATATAGAACTAAAACTATTTCATCAGATTACACCATTTCTTAATACATTTTTCTTCAGAATGCTACGTACAGGGAATTTTAAGACTTCAACTCATGATAAGAGTTTACAAAAAGCAAACTTGATTAGAATTCAAATCTGTTATTTCTTAATTCTCTTTTTAACTTCGAAACATAGTTTAGTTTGAGTTTCATTACAACCAATATATCATATCGCCGTAAACACTTAAGAAAACAGTTGTACTTTTTGTACAGTCCAAACGCTGGTATTATCTAGAGTCGTTAAAAGATTCCTGAACTTGTCACACCAGCAGATAACGTTAAGGTGTTCGTATAAGCATGATTCTATATCTCCTTTTAAGGTGTTTGTGAAAACATTTTCTATTAAAAAAGATGCTTAAAACTCTAATAGCAGCCGATATTGTGACAAGATTCAAACATCTTTTCGGAATCCCCTTTTCCTATCATGTTGTATGTAAGATTTTCATGCTACACAATGTGGCTTCAATGTTTAGACGGTAAGAGCCTCCCCCAATAGTCATCTTTAGGTAAATCTTTTGTCAAATGTAACCAAATATTATTCAGTATTGATTCGTAAATCGGCCACCTGCCTTAAGGCGACAAATCTTGATGAAATCAAAGTTCAAAGCAATGTACCATTGAACAACAAGTAAATTCGAATTCGAAAAGTTTTAAACTAAATAATTATTAAAAGAAATATGTATTCGTGTTTTTTGTCTTGGTCTAATCAACCTCGACATACAACGCATCAGCACTGACTACCTCATCCGTAGGCAAGGTTGGTGTCTGTCCTGCTTCTGGAGTGGTCTTCAAAGAAGTCGTTTGTAGCGTAGTCATAGGAGAGGAGGGTGGCGTGGGCTGAGTTGGTAGCATGCATGTGATCCTCAACTCAGTCTCAATTTGCAGATAGAATTCTGGATGAAGCCTGTTTAATTCAGTCACATAAATCGAAAAAGAAAAGGCGCTCCCTTGAACTACAGTCGTCCGATATATTATGTTCCCGTTCAAAATGATATTTTTAGAAAGCGCCTGGCTTGTCCAATAATTATCCAGAGTACAGATCACTTTCATTTTATCTGGATTTGAATGAGGTGCTGTAATGCAATTAGAACATCTAATGACACGCAAGTCGTACGACGCATCAACACTGACTACCTCATCCGTAGGCAAGGTTGGTGTCTGTCCTGCTTCTGGAGTGGCCTTCAAAGAAGTCGTTTGTAGCGTAGTCATAGGAGTGGAGGGTGGCGTTGGCTGAGTTGATAGCATGCATGTGATCCTCGACTCGGTCTCAATTTGCAGATAGAATTCTGGATGAAGCCCGTTTAATTCAGTCACATTAATCGAAAAAGAAACGGCGCTCCCTTGAACTACAGCCGTCATAATATATATGCTCCCGTTCAAAATGATATTTCGAAAAAGCGCCTGACTTGTCTCATAATTATCGAGAGTACAATTCACTTTTATATTAGCTGGATTTGTATGAGTTGCTGTAATGCAATTAGAACATCCAATGACACGCAAGTCATACGACTGAAGGAATTGATTATAATAGTTAGAACATTCGTAGGTAGCTGAATCATTCATTCTGATGTTAGAAATATATATATTGTTAGAATCAGGATAACCATTGTTGATAACACCTTGTGTAAAACGAGGATCATTGATGAAGACACCGTTCCAGTTGGCAAGTACTGTTCCATTTCTATACCACCAATTGTAGTTATCATCAGAAACAGGACGCCCGCAGCTTAGTGTGATATCATCTCCGATGCTAGCTATTTTTACTATGACATCACATTCCACTCTGCATGCAAGATCCACACAGAAAAGCACAACAAACACAGATACAAAAACACAAAACACCTGTGATCGAATGAACGCCATCTTAAGCCAAGTTGTATACGAACAATGATGAAAAATCCAAATCTAAGAAGACTACATTGGATGCGCTTTCATCGCTACGGAACAATGTAAGTGAAGTTTTCCTCTCGCGGCATCAAACTAGTAACTGATAGATTTGCATTGATTCGTTAAAGACGGTGAAGTTTCACAATGACTGTTAGACCATTGTCTGCATTCGATGATATATTTCCTGAACTCGATGGTGTATTACGGAAATAACGTTTTGAAGCAGGTTGTGTTGAAAAGTGCGTGCGCAGGATTTGGCCGATCTGAAGAAGGGAACTTTTTTCTTCTTCTAAAAATACGTATAAGGCAATCATTGGTAACTAGCAGAGGCGGCGGAGCGACTTCCAAAGTGGGGGGCACCAACAAAAAGGGCACTTTCTGGAAAAAGGGCACCTTCAAAGGGAAATCTCAAAGCGAAAAGATACAAGTTTTTAGACATCGGGTATATACCCCTATATTGTGATTACATTATCAGGGATGATTTTAATATTTGTTTCTCTTTATACATCATATAATATATTGGTTAAGCATCATACTTTGCAGTTGGATGCGATGGTCTGAAAATTCATTTGCGAGCGAGGAAAATTTTACAGATTTGTGAGGTCGCAGCGCAAAAAATTACATCTTATAAAGAGGAAAAACCCAATCCAGATGGGATTATAAGCACATTCTCATAACGGAAGACTGAAAAGACCTTTGATAAGTAACATAATTATAACATCTATAAATGCGAGCGAGCGTAGCGATCGAGCTTTGGGGGAAATTGCTCTTAGTCGCTTGAAATTAGGGGCACGTTTAATGATGAGAGGAAAAGGGGACACTTACTAAAAGGGATAAGACACTTATTAGAAAAGAAAAGCAGCACGTGTCAAAGTACAAAGGCTAATTACCAGTGGTGAAAATGGAGCACTTCTTACACCTAAACAAAGGGGCACTTATGAGAATGGGAAATGGGCATTTGTCGACGGAAAAGAGGCACCCATCAGATTTTGATAGGGGCTTTTATAAGAAGTGAAAAGGGGCATTTATGAAAAAGGGATAGGTTCCTTATTAGAAAGAAAAAGGGGCACGTATCATTGTTAAAATGGTAATTATCAGAGGTGAAAAGGAGCACTTATCGCATCTGAAAAGGGGCACTGACCATATATGAAAAGAGGCACTTATGAGAATGAAAAATGGGCACTAATAATAAAGGGAAATGTGCATTTGTTGAAAAAAGGGGCACCGATCAGATTTTAATAGGGGCATTTATCGGAGGTGAAAGGGGGGCTTTTATTAGAAGGGAGAAGTGGCTCTTATTAAAAAGAAAAAGAGGCACATGCTAAAATAAACGGGGCACTTATCAGAGATGAAAAGAGGTAATCATGAAAAGGGGAAGGGGCACTTATAAGAAGGAAAAAGAGCTTTTATTAGGAAGGAAAACGGGGACGTGTCAAAATAAAAGTGGCATTTATTAGAGATGAAAAGAGCACTTATTAGGAGGGGAAGAGGCACTTGTCAAAGTAAAACGAGTATTTCTCAAAATTGAATAGGGTCATTTACAAGAGATGAAAAGGGCTTTTATTAGGAAGGAAAAGGGGGACGTGTCAAAATAAAAGTGGCATTTATTAGAGATGAAAAGAGCACTTATGAGGAGGGGAAGAGGCACTTGTCAAAGTAAAACGAGTATCTCTCAGAATTGAATAGGGTCATTTACAAGAGATGAAAAAGGGCACTTATGAGAATGAAAAGGAACTATTTTCATAGGTAAAAAGGGGCATTTATGAGAAGGGGCTCTTTTTTAATGGGGGCACTTATCATAAGGAAAAGGGGCACTTATTAGAAAGGAAAGGGGGCACATGTGAAAAGATAAAGTGCGTTTATCCGCGTTAAAAAGGGGTAGTTATTAAAAGGGGAAGGGGCACTTCTTACAAAGGAAAGGGGGCACTTGTCAAAGCAAAAGGGGCACCTCTCAGATTTGAATAGGACAGTTATCAGAGGTGAAGGGGGCGCTTATGAAAAGTGAAAAAGGGCGCTTCTCGTACCTGAAATACCTGAGATATTATGAAAATGGAAAATGGACAGTTATTGCAAAGGAAAATGGGAACTTGTTGAAGGAAAAGGGGTAAGTGTCAAAATAAAAGGGCACTTATCAGAGGTGGAAAGGGGAAAGGGCACTTTAAAAAATTAATAGGGGCACTTGTCAAAGTAAAAGGGGCACTTTTCCTATGTAAAAAGGGGCACTTTTGGGGTACTTGAAAAAGTGGGAGGGCACTGTGCCCCCTGCCCCCCGGGAGCGCCGGGTCTCCCGCTTTGATGGTATTGTATACGAAGAAGAAGTAGACAGGCGCGTGATGCATGATTTAAAGTTGTTAATGAGCATTAATGTTTACTTCCTCGTAGTCAATATAACTCATTATCAGTGTAAAATTAAAATTTTGTCGTAGGTACTTGTTTAATTTGTATTTAGCTTTCCACAATTTGTCATCATCAGAGCAGCCCTGACCTACGTTCTTCCCCTTTATCTCTTTCCCTCATACTCCTTTTGTTCTGTCCTTACTCATTCTTACCCATTCAGCCTTGCCTGCCATGGCAACCTCTCTCACTCATGATTTTCCAGCCTTTAACTCACTTGACACCTGACACTATCTCTCTTCCCCTCCATTCGTTACTTTCGTTTATTGCAAACTTGTGATTTGTAATTATTGTTACTTTCCTATTGTAAAACATGGCAGCCATCTTGGAAGATGTAATAAAATAAACATACAAGACAGTAAATGCACCTCAAGTCTTGAAACATATAGGACCGATTTTTTTGTGTTTGTGTCTTATGTTTATGGCCATTATGTTTGGATTTAATATTTTTGATCAGGGACGAGCTGGGCTCGTAATCGACCTTGAATACCAAGTACTCTGACTCCGTAACTTCATCCAAGACGGGATGCTCGACCTGAGAAGTAGAACCAACTCGACGTTCGAACTCGCGACCCATGTAACTTCATCTCGCAGCGAGTTTTCTTTTAATATTTTGAGCCCACCGATGTACGTATTCGTTTAAGTAACCTCATTGGATGGATTCAGCATTGTATTTTTAATCATATATTTCATTTTTTTACGCTTGTAAAAAAACAAGTCATATATTTGTGATGTTTTTTTCAATACTCTATATTTAGCACTGTGCTCTGCATTAACTTATTTTCCATTATACATACAGATGTGCAAAGTAGCCTTTCTTAGATTTGTGATAACTATAAATCATTACATCAGAATCCAACTTATCATTAGACGCAGACATTTTTTCCTCTGACATTTTTACCTCTGACATTTTTACCTCTGACATTTTTACCTCTGACATTTTTACCTCTGACATTTTTACCTCTGACATTTTTTCCTCTGACATTTTTTCCTCCGACATTTTTACCTCTGACATTTTTACACCGAGCCGCGAGGAATTCCATAATTTCACTAGTGGCTTGAAATAGTGCATGATAATTATATTTGTTTTATATTTTTTCAAACCAGCCTTCATAAAAATAATAAAAGTAATAATAATAATAATAATAATAATAATAATTTCTGTCACCGAGGAATCCAAAAATTCAAGACCGAAAGCTAGCGCTATACAAGTACTGCAGTAGTGTAGTGCAGTTACTGCGGCTTAGCGTAAATTGCAGAGCGTGAGCGCCGTGACACCGCGGGAGTTGCCCGCTGGAGGCATTTGAAATCACGCTCGCTGAATGCATGCACAGTAGTGTCTTGGAAGAAACTATCTATGACGCTCCAGCATGAGATGGATGACCCGGAGAAACAGGAGGAGGAACAGGAGCTGAAGGGGAATATTGAGAAGTATTCGAGAAATCTGGAGGTTGGGGGTGATGGAGGGGAGGTGAAGATGGTAGGAGTGCTAGATGATCCAGGAGGGGATAGAGGAATAGTAAGAAGAGGAGGAGATGGAAATGAAGCCAAAGAGAGAAGAGAGGATGAATTGAACCCAGCGATGGTGAAACTCATGAAAGAGCAACTGACATCTCAGAGAGGCACAGGTAATTATGAGAAAGAGCAGAGACTAGGTATTGATGATCCTGAGGATAAAGGTTTGGAAGGTAAGTACTTAGAAGGGCATGATACAAGAAGTCGAGACATTTGGCCCGGTGATGGGAATGGTATTGAGGAAGAAATTGATGATAAAACGTGAAGCGGAAGTAGTAGGAATCATACGTTGTTGGAAGATATTGTATTCCACCATGATTTCAGTCATTAATTCAGTACAGCCTTGTGGTGATGTGATAATCAACTTTCAATGGAATAATGGTATTGAAACTGACTCATAGCAGGCCAGAAATGATTATTCCGAACTATCCAGAATGATTATTGAGAAATGTCCATTCTAGAACATGTTACTGAATCAGGAAGTATTTTCCACGAAATCAAATCTAAATACAGATAATACATCTTCTTGCTCACATGATATTTGAAACTGTGTATTCCTAAGTTCAAGAATAGAAAGTGGTAATAATACATCTGTAAAGCGCTTAGAGACATCGTTGACGTATTAAGCGCTAAATAAAAGCGGAATATTATTATTATTAATTTAGGAACAATAAAATGCAAGTGGGTAACTATGGCGGGCGACAAAATATACACGAAATGGTGCTTGACGTTTCCGCTTGTGCTTGTCTATACAAGTAGGATCACTCATATTCATGATCGGGTAGTTTATTGTTATGCTTGTACAACCAGGAAATGTTTCATTGGCAATGAAGTACACTGGCAGTTACCTTGAGTGGTACTCGTTGAAATTGGCTATAGGGGAATTGTTTGTGTCTGCGTGGTGATGAGGAAAATGTGGATAAGGTGTCATTTTTATGGAGAGAATATGAAAAATGTTTCAAGAGGGAATTTCTAGGATTATACCATGCCAATACTTGACTGCTAAGATAGCAAGTGAATGTCAAGTGACCTTTTGTTCTATAGCTCCAAGTCCTATCCGAGGGACTTGTAGTTGTAGTTGTGATTGTAGATTAAAGCCTTACCATCATGCACTAGCAAATCAATTTGGTTTCGAACCGAGGATCTCCTAGATACCAGTCCACTGCTCTACCACTCAGTCAGGTACATGTCATGCCAGTGTATGGCCCCATGCAGCTACCCTAGGTTTTGAAGTACATGCCAAACTACTTTCCTGCAATGGTCTGAGCATGAATGACATTTTCCAGGTACCTAAATGACTGATGCCCTTTACATGATTTGAAAAAAAAATTACATGTTTTATATAGAATAGAATAGAATATAAATCATCAACTATTATTATCATTTATCATGTAATTAATGTAAGTTCCATTATCCAATACCCATGTAATTAGATTCTCTTTTTCAATGTCATGCAAAATGTGTTATATTATTATGATTGTGCAATTATGGGATATGCAATAAACTTTTCAAATGTGTAAATATTAAAAGGAATATTTTGAATTTGTACATATCTTTAACAAAATAGAGAGATCCATTTTTGGACGAGAGTGTATGGCCAGTATTGAAAGAGTAATTGAAACTTTGCCAAATTCAAGCTTTCTAATAAAGAAATCAATTGTACTGACAATGAGTATTATTTGTAAAATGTATTAGAAAAGGAAAGGAAAATATTTTCCTATTAAACTTGCAGTTTGAAAATATATTCATTTAGAAGTGTTGCCGTGATTGCCTATTTCTTTTTATCCATTGCCAAACTAAAAGCGTTTTATCCTCATTGTGAATTGAAAGTGTATAATTTGAGTTGTTGTATTGTATTCTCTATTTTTTAGGGGCCCTGTACCTCAGAATTGAGACCAGTAATTGTTATGCTTTCATGCCTAATATATCCTATGGATGTTGAGCGTACTGAGCCATACCCCTCACCTATGATGTTAATCTGAATCTCTTTTTTTGTTAATGAATATGATATTTAATGTATATCATATATAGTATTATGAAAGTGGGAACAACAGCATGTTTATTGTTTACAAATGTATATTTTTTTGATGATGCCATTGTGACTTTAAGTGATATACAATTCTTGTAATGAATCACTCTCATTTTTGTTCAGTCACTGACATGGGTATCATGAGGTACAATAGGTGATCTATTTTGAGAAATGGCCTTTTGGTTTGGGATAATGGGTCAAAATATTACCAAAAACATGACTTCTTGAAAGGTATAATATTCAAGATACAAAAAGTCATGATGATAATCCATTTCATTAAAATGTATTGTGGGATTAATGTTTATTATCAATTATTGTTATGTACAACATTGAAAGTATTTAGTTTAAAATATCAAACTGCGTTTTTTTTTAAATGCTTTTGGTAAGTGGAAATCGTCATGTGACTATCACGTTGAAGTTATGATCTTAACATGGTAGCTGTGTTAAAAGCATCTTTTAAGTTGTTATGTTTTATTACGTAAAAATGGTCAAGGCTGTAAGATGGCAGCCTCTTTGTACCGCACACTCTGCCTCTTTCTTCACCATTTTCATCTCATTATTTCTCCCTTTACTCCTCTATCTCTCTTTTCTCTTCCTACCTAACACCACCCCCTCTTAAGCACCCAAACCATAGACCCAAACCAACAAACGCACACGTTTACGCACGCGCACACACACCCACACACATTACGCCTCTTCTTTTGTCATCTCCCTCTCCTTAAATGAACGCTCCCTGTCTTTATGCCTGAGAACAGCATGAATTGTGCTCTATAATCTCTTAGCATCTGATTAAATATAGGCCCTACCAATAATTGTTTACAGAGATGTATGAAAAAGACGAAATTGGTAGTGCCTGTTCATAATGTTAACTATATGACCTGATATCCCATTTGCATGAACCTGTATCCGTTTTCTCGACATTTCCTCCACCAAAACATTAGGGAATTTTGTATGTGTTCCTTTGTCTTCAAAATTTGAACAAGGAAATGTAATGCAGATGAAAAAAAATGAAAGCGGCTTTCTCCGCTGTAATGCGTTGTGTCACGGTCTATTGAATTGACTCAGATTACATATAATTTTGGTCTTGTTTCTGCTTTGTCGATTAAAGGTGATGTTTTATTACCATAATGTTGATAACTCACCGCTATGTACTTCATAATTTTGTGTCATTTTTACAACACGCATCACTGTAATGTTGAGAGCTTGAAGAAACAATATGGATTGATTACTTTATCTTAATTATGCTTTCCACCCCCCCCCCCGAAGAAATACCTCACGAGACATGACTGCATATTCAGTCAAGTCCCTTCGAAGGTGGTTTCCCTTAGTTCGGTGTAAACGTTCGATTTAAATTATTTAATGGAGGAGGGATACCCTCCCTTATTAATGGGACAAAGGTGAATTCTCCTTCCCCCACCCCCAAGAGATAACTTACAATGCACAAACAATCTACATGTGCAAACGACTCTTGTTCGGGCAGCCGGACCGGAATAGGGGGCGGGTGGGGGCAGGGCAGTGAGTAAGTGTTTTTAGGTATTTCAAAAACTTCAAAATGGCACCTCATCATCAAATAGTGCCCTTGAAACTAGCCAATTTCCAGCTTCAGCCTAAGTATGGCCCAAGGAGTCAGGAACTTCCTGGTATCTTTTCCGGTGCCAAGTTTATCTGTACATTGTGTATATGAAAACGTTGATTTTAAGGGAGTTTTTGTGATAGACATCTGACATCATGTTTATTGTTCATTCGCACCATAAGGCCTGCATGTGCTCATATAACAAAATTCTGCGTTACTTTTCCTGTTGACAATGCATTTCTAAAGAGGAGCATCTATTTCACACGATGATCAGACCACACACGTTTAGACGCTATCCTATATTAATGAGTACAGAAAACAACAATTTTGTGCTTTATGCTTAGTTATTTGCAATTTTAATTATTTACTTCCGATTTCAGTCTACAGGTTGCGCGGGATAAAAAATGGTTCGATAATACGCTCACTTTATTGAAATATCATCCATCTGAGTAGATACATTTTTATCAACAAATATAATGAACACATACCATGTTGAAGATAATACATTGTATTCTTACTTTTCTTTCATGAAATATCTAATAAGGTAGACCCTACTTTAATAAGCTTGCTTCTCATAATTCTCATTAGCGATCAAGACTGAGGATTCATAGATGTCTTCTTTAAAGATACTATGTCCCTTTTGCAGCCAACATCAAATTCTGTAGAACTTTGCAGGAATTATGAATATGTCATGTATGTCCTATCTGTGAAATTTAAACGTTAGCAGTGTCCTAATATTCAAATAATGCAAGGAAACCCGTTTACTTGCTAGACTTCACTGTCAGACACTATTGAGTGACTGACTGGCTTTTTTAACATACATAAAATGAGGCGTAAAGGGTATATGAGCATTTGTCTACATCAATAACCCACTTCTTGTAATGGCCAAAATTAAATTGATTGAATCTTTGCGCAGCATAAAACATACGACCATTCGGTACAATGGTCTGAAAAATCAGACTATTACTTACTGGCTCTATAGCTCCTAAGTCGATTCGACAACTAATAGTCGTTATTTTCCCACTTAAAGACATTTTCAAGCCCCGCCTTTTTTAGGGAAGTTCTAAATTAGTATTGTCTTTAAAATGCCGTTGGAATTTATCCTTTTCATTTTTTTTTGCCTGCAAATGGGACGTACTACCCTTAATATGTTCTCCCTTGCGTCGTGTATCCAAGGTCGCTAAAGACATAACAAACCATGACATTGCGTAATCCTTTCAAATGTCATGATTATAAACCGATTTAGACAATCCAGATTAAGACGGATTTCTTCCGTTCCTGACGAAAGCTCGAAATTAACTATTTTTTTTACATAGTGCACAAATTTACACAATATTTTACAATTTGAAACATTTCATAATCCAAAGACTGAGTAAAAGCTTGTTAAACAAATTACATAATGACAATGCATGGTACAAAATGTAAGGTCACCAACGAGCAATCAATGCCTACGACTTTAAAAGTAAGCAGAGGCAATCAACTTACTTCTACCTTGCAGAAATAAAGAAATCAAACCATTTCATCAGATTACATTTTTTTTTTTTTTTACAGAATCTTACGTACACGGCATTCTAAGGCTTCGGCTCTTGATAGGAATTTACAAAAAGAAACTAATTATAATTTAAATCTGTTTTATCTTACTTCTCTTTTTAACTTCGAAACATAGTTTAGTATGAGTTTTCATTACAACCAACATAATCATATCGCCGTAAACACTTAAGAAAACAGTTGTACTTTTTGTACACTCCAAACGTTGGTATTATCTATAGAGTCATTAACAGATTCCTGAACTTGTCACACCAGCAGATAACTTTGAGTTGTTCGTATAAGCATGATTTTATATCTCCTTTTAAAGTGTTAGTAAAAACATTTACTATTAAAAAAGATGCTTAACACTCTAATAGCAGCCGATGTTGTGACAAGATTTAAACAACTTCTCGGAATCCCTTTTTCCTTTCATGTTTTATATAAGATTTTATGCTACACAAAGTGGCTTCAATTTTTAGACGTTTAGAGCCTTCCCCAATAATCATCTTCAGGTAAATCTTATGTCAAAATGTAACAAATATTGTTCATTATTATCTATAGAAGGCTTTCAAGTGGTACAATAAATCAGTATATTTAATATCTTTAGTGGATTACCCGGATGACTGATCAGTATTGTTTTCGTATTGCTCAGTCATCCGGGAACTTCAACTATCGATGTCGATATCACACAAAAACAAAGTCATATTTACCGAGGTAAGTCAATTTTTTTTTTCGCTAGTCAGCCTGATATAGATAATAATGATAGTATTGTATGGCTTTGTTTTCGTATGATACAAGAATATATTGCTCTCGCTATGACAATATTCTTGTATCACGCTCAAAGCCAGGGGCGGCGATCCGGGGGAACGGGGGGGGGGGGCACGTCCCCTTAATTTGTTTAGGGGGGGTCGTTCCCCCCAGAAAATTTGAAAAGTGCAAAAAAAATGTATAGCAAATACTGACTAAAGACTGCAACACTTTTAGGCTCTGGAGGGCCCAAGAGTGCAGCGTTAAGACTAATAAAAATGCAAAAATCTTCTCGCTCGGTCGCTACGCTCCCTCGCATAATATCCTTCAAAATGTACAAGTAATATTGTAGAAAATCTGTATTCTGTTGGTATCACGTAAGCACGTTTATATGTTTACAATATTAAGAGATTATAGAAATAGATCAGTGCTACAAAAATGAATATTCCGCTTGCTCTTTTAAGGAGTCCCTTCCTGCTAATTTTTTAATACAACAAAACTTCAAAAATCTGTGAGGGGGTAGTCACCTTCGCCCCTCTCGTTCACCATGCTCCCTCGTCCCTCGCAGTTCGTCCCCACCCCCGGTCATGAAAAGATATTGCCGCCCCTGCTCAAAGCCATCCAATCATATAAATATTGATTCGTAAATCGGCTACGTGCCTTTAGGCGACAAAATTTTAAGATTTTGATTTGATGAAATCAAAGTTCAAAGCAATTTACCCTTGAACAACAAGAAAATTCGAATTTGAATAGTTTAACAAAAAATAATGATTAACAAATTTATATATTCGTGTTTTGTTCTTTATCTAATCAACCTCGACATACAACGCATCAACATTGACTACCTCATCCGTTGGCAAGGTTGGTCTCTGTCCTGCTTCTGGAGTGGCCTTCAAGGTATTCATCTTGGGTCCTTTATCTGGCATGTCATAGAGCGGAATCTCCTCTGCATCAAACCCCGATCCTGACATCTTGACATCGTCATACTGGTCCCCTTGCTGACGGGTACCCCTGATCTGCTCGTGTTGAGTGATGACAGCACTGTTGCCATAGAGATGATCTGAATTGGAAGATCCATCAGTAACATTTGATGTTGATTTTGACTCACGATTGGTTCCCCTCAATTCTACAATGGAAGTGGCATACTCTGGACCCTTCCGAGATCCATTTTCAACCGATTCGTAACAAACTTCAGGATGCACCTTTTTAATCGATGCATTGCCAATGTCTTTATTTTCTTGTCGATCTTTCGTTTTCTTACATCGCAGAACAATGATTACAATCAGTATCAGAATGAAAACAGAACCAAGAATGACGATAATCAGGGTTATATTGCCATCACTCGTGGTTTTGTCCGAGCTGGCATTCTTGTTCGTTGTTGAGGGATGTTGTGTTGTAGAAATGGATGTAGGTCTACCGACGGGCTTTCTTGAAGCTGTATATGATAATGTCAATGGTCTATTTTGCGATGTTTGTTTCAACGAAGTCGTTGGTAGCGTAATCATAGGAGAGGAGGGTGACGTGGGCTGAGTTGATAGCATGCATGTGATCCTCGACTCGGTCTCAATTTGCACATAGAATTCTGAACGAAGCCTGTTTAATTCAGTCAAAGTAATCGAGAAAGAAAAGGCGCTCCCTTGAACTACAGCCGTCTTATATATGTTCCCGTTCAAAGTGATATTTTTAGAAAGCGCCTGGCTTGTCCTATAATTATCAAAAGTACAAATCACTTTAATTTTATCTGAATTTTTATGAGATGCTGTAATGCAATTACAACATCTAATGACACGTAAGTCATACGACTGAAGGACGGTTTTATTATAATGCTCAAAACATTCGAAGGTAGCTGAATCATTAATTCTGATGTTAGAAATGCTTATGTTGTTAGACTCAGGATAGTTATTGTAGGTTACACCTTGTGTAAAACGAGGATCATTAATTACGACACCGTTCGAGTTGGCAATGAATGTTCCATTTCTAAACCAATTCTTGTAGTTATCATGAGGTTGATGGCAGCTTAATAGTGTGATATCATCTCCGATGTTAGCTAGTCTTAGTATAGTATCACCTTCCACTCTGCATGCAAGATCCACACAGAAAAGTACAACAAACACAGTGACAAAAACACAAAACACCTGCGATCGAATGAACTCCATCTTGGAACCAAGTTTAGTGAATAATGATGAAAAATTCAATACTTAGAAGACAATATTGGATGTGCTTTCATCGCTACGGAACAATGTAAGTGAAGTTTTTTTTCGCGGCGTCATTCTAGTAACTGAAAGTATTGCTTTGATTTGTTAAAGACGGTGAAGTATCACATTGACTGTTTGACCATTGTCTGCATTCGTTGATGTAGTTCCTGAACTCGATGGTGTATAACGGAACCAATATTTTGAAGTAGGTTGTGATGAAAAGTGCGTGCGCAGGATTGGGCCGATTTGAAAGAGGGAACTTTTTTCTTCTTCTTAACATAGTATTACGTATACGGCAATCATTTGTAACTAGGCTCGTATCAAACTTAGAGGGCCCCCGCTTTGATGGTATTGTATACGAAGAAGAAGTAGACAGGCGCATGATTTATGATTTAAAGTTGTTAATGAACATGAATTTTTACCTCCTCGTAGTCGATATAACTGATTATCAGTGTAAGATTATAAGTTTAGTCGTATTAGGTACTTGTTTAATTTATATTTAGCTTTCCATACTCTATGATCATCAGGGCAACCCTGACCTACATTCCTTCCCCTATCCCTTTCCATCATATTTCTTTTGTTCTGTCCTTGCTCATTCTCATTATATTCAACCTTTCCTGCCATGGCAACCTCTCTCACTCTTGACTATCCAACCTTTAACTCACTTGACACCTGACATTCTCTCTCTTCCCTTTCATTCGTTACTTTCGTTTATTGCAAACTTGTGGTAATTGTTACTTTCATATTGTAAAACATGTCAGCCATCTTGACAGCAATTTTGGAAGTTCTAATAAAATTAACATACAAGTCAATGCACCTCAAGTCTTGAAACATGTAGGACCGATTTTTTTTTTTTGTGTGTGTTATGTTTATGGCCATTATGTTTGGATTTAATTTTTGATTACCCAGTAGCTTCTAAACTGTTACTCCGTAACGTCATCCAAGATGGGCCGGGAGACAAAAAGGAGGCATATTGCAGCAAATGTATGCAAGGTTTATTTTCCATGTATCGCTATATAATGAACTGACAATGGACATTTCGTCTGTTGAGAGTCAGAAGGGTATTACTATTGAGTCATGTGCTGTTAGAAAGCGGTAACGCCCTTCTGGCTTTCAGAAGCCAATCTCGCGATATATGACTCCTCTTAGATCCTATCATTATCATACATCCGACTCCCTAGATTTTTTTCCGTCGTCGAAGTCGGTACCGAATTCGGGTTGAACTTGGAGATGGTGTTCAAGCCCTTCTTGGAGGGTTGGTTGTTGGGTTTCCACGTCGTGGTCGTACGCGTATTCATCGTCGATGAGAAACGAGACGTGGAGGAATCGAGAGAGACCCGCAGAGACTCGGGGAGGCAGCAGCTAAATTGGGCTCGCCATTGACGTCGAACTTGTGGTTGACGCACGCAGTAGAGCATGAAGATGAAATAACCCTGAAGGGAGTTGAGCACGGTGAAGATTCCCTGGACGGCCACGCTGGTTGCTTGGATCAACGACAGGTATCCTACCGACCACGTTAGTCCTGTACAAAAGAATAGAAGAGTGGAGAAAATACGTCATAATTAAAAATAAATGAGAATCATCCAATATCTCGTAAGTTCAGTGGCTCAACGGTAGAACAAATTACATTAACAATCAATAATCATTTCATCGGTCTATGCACTTAACTTATGGAAAAGTTTATCTAACTTTACATTAAAGGGTATTTCAAAAGTTCATTTTAAAAAGGACACCAGTTGAATTGAAGAGAAAGAAAGAACAAAAGTATCAATTGCAGCATATTCTCTTCTAAATCAAGACTTGTGCAAAGTATTAAAAATCAAGTGAAAAACTCTAGGAGAATTCTCTTCAAGTGTTGTGATAATGAAATATGGATAAATAATCATTTAAATCTATGTACATTTCATACAGAATAGAGAGGTCGTTGTGGACTTCTATTTTCAACGCATCTTTGTCCAGGATTGATTTCACCGGGTAAGTTAGAGTATTCCAAACGTTGTGTATGAAGCTATTTAATGAAGATGTGCTTCTAAAAATGTCTTGAACTCACCCATGAGGAGGAGGAGGCATATTGCAGCAAATGTATGCAAGGTCTCCTCAGGTTTTCGAGTTCATGATATGGTAGTCCATGTATCTTAATTTCAGATCAATCCGATTTCACATCCTTTCAAAGAGATTCTAGGGGTAGCATACTCATTTTTAAAAGACTTGTTTCATCCTGTTAACCTATGCAGTTGAGATTTTTTTTCGAAGGTCAAAAGGACCCCTATTGCCGCAGATTATGTGCGCAGCCTCCTAACCTTTTGAAGTCTCTCTTATATTTGTCCATGTCCTCAAATTTCATATAAATTCCATTTCACAGCCTTTCAAAGAAATGTTAAGGGTAGGGAAATCACTCTTAAAAGACTGGTCTTTGTATGTTAACCTATGGCAGTTGGAATTTTTTCACATTTTTGCAAATCATTAACCGTTCTTGTACAATACAAAATGCTTAGAAAAAGAGACAAAGCATACTCATATTTGTTTATAATATAGTTCTATTTTATTTTCAATAAATTAACATTCTATTGCCTATTTAAGATACCAAGTATCATTTTACATTAATAATGTATTAACAATTATCATCTTTTCATTTCAAATGGAATAATTATCTCTAATAATCAAGATTATTTTTCAATTGGAAAGCTGATTTGATATATAAAAGTTCTACATTGCATAATCAACATATAGTGTACATACATTTTATGCGTAAGAAATGTGCTGCTAATGTAACTTTATAATCATCCATTTTTTTCGTGGGGGTAATGCTAATAATGGCACGGTAATTTACCGACATCGCTACCACGTACATAGAGCGATTCCGATTCCTGTATAAAAGCATCGTCACGCGCGTGTCATGCAGTTGGTGATGCATTGTGGGACATGGCTGTCGACACATAGGAACATTATGAATAGCAGATGGCAGTATTGGTTAATATGAAGCAGAGCCATCTGTACACCGAGTTTGGCCACCTTGGTTTCACTGGGTCACAGCATGGCGTATATTCTTTTGTTTTGTGCTTGCCCAACAAAGCAGTAGTCGCTATATTGTGTCCAACTCGAACCGGGTTGGCCAAACTCTCCTAATCAATGGCACTGATATGAAGTAGTGTCAATAGAAAACACTGCCTATAAAGTGACTCGGTAACATTGTTGAAGGTTGATGAAAAAACTGCGTAATTTTTATGTGAAATGTTACTTATTATATTTCTTCTAATGTACTAACCCTCTAACATGCAAACAATCCTGAAAAATTCTCAAACCACAAAGATATTTATGGTTTTCTTTGAAGGCGTCACTGTGCGACACCCTCTATAAACAGTAAATTCTCCCAACCAATTTTAAAAATCTTTCAACACTAAAATGTCTGGAATGGTATATAGAGCCAATTCATTGCTTTGTGACGGTTTACATTCACCTAAATTGTAATTACATGTACATTGTTATAATATAGTTGGGAGAATTAAGGAATCGAACAGATCAGTTTTTCCCATTTTTTATCATTAATAATCGTCTGTTTTCACTCAAACTTTCGGATTATCTTTAATTGTACATCTAGCATTGAAGTCAGTACCTTGGCACCATTTTCTCTCATCTGAACAATGTTACCAAGTCCCTTTAATCAAGAAATAAAGTTATATTGAAGAGAAGGAAGAGTACCAGCTACATCCTTGAATAATGAAAAATTATCAAAATTTTGCAATTCTTTTCATGAAGCATCGATAAACATATACTGATTGTCTAAATAACTTTCAAATAATGAAAATATATTTGTCATGGGCCTGTACAGATCTTCGCGAGATGATAACTATGAGGACCTGATATATAGTCGTGGTACAATTTTAAAATTTATCATTATTGCCTATAAATTAATCGGAAAGGATAATAAAATTATAATACAAATTGTGAAATCTGATTATGTCCTAAATTGATGATTTTTAATATTTTGTATAAGTGTACAATGCTGTAAAAAAACAATAAGTTATAATGCTTCATTTTATAAGACATTTATCAGTTGTAAAACATAAAATAATATTTTAGATTGTAATGTCAACTACTAGAGTTACACTCTAATCATGTTTAAAGTATATTCATAAAACAGAATTATCACGTACGCCAATTTGAAGCCCTAGTCAAACAGATCTAAAAAAAAGTCCAATAAAATCACTGCTTTGTCCGGAATAACAATTACTATCAACAAACTAAATAGTCTGTGAAATAGTCCCTGAACTCAAATAATGTAAACAAACATTAGCACCATTTCAAAATTAAATTAACCCGTTGAATACTAAGATAAAATGAGAAATCTGAATGAAATCCATATTTTGGAGATAAACGTGAAATAAAAACGTTATCGAGTAGAGGTGCAGATTTATATAAATCTTTGCATTTCTTCATACACAGCATAAGATCTGTACAGAAAATCTTACAAAAATACTCCACATCTTGCAATGTGTTGCAGTTTCTTTTACTATATAAAAAAGATTGTACTGGTAAAGATGACAATTTTATTGATATAAAAATAGAAAGAGGGTTAAGAGATAGATTGAAAGAGAGGGAGAGAAATATAGAGATGAGAGAGAAAGAGTGAAAATGAGTGAGAGAGGGAGAGAGAGAGAGAGAGAGAGAGAAAGCGAGAGAGAGAGAGAGAGAGAGGGGAGGGGAGGGGAGGAGAGAATGAGAAGGGTGATGAAAAGTAGAAAGACTTACTGAGATGGGGGTATACTGACAAATGTTGTCATCAAATCACCTCACACATTAAACATAACAGTTGAAACTTTAATGAAATCAATAAGTGATAATATACTCATGTGTATTTATATGTGAAAGATATAACATAGGAACCTATGACTTCTTTCTCTCAATGATACCAATGATAATGTATGGCACAGAAAGAGCTCAGGCTAAAAGAAAATCACATAACATGTGCAGTTCCAGCTACTGACCTCCTGTATACTTAAAAAATGGTCTACTCTTGTGTAAGGTAGTCTAGTCACTGACAAATTTAAAAAATGCATAGGAACAGGAGTTCGTGGGGTTTAAATTTATATATTTTTTTGTTTTGTTTAGGGGGAGGGGAGCACCCTCATCCTTTCAATCAAAATCTTTGTTGGGCAATGCAATTGTAGGCAAATTAGTAAATCGGCCCACCTAAAGACTCCCCTCTCTATCCAATATGTAAATAACACTCTACAGAACTGAAATGAAGTCCGTTCATTTTCATATATCTTTATATTATGCAATTACATTAGTTTTGACGAGTAGGTTGATCTTCATTCGTAGGATTGTGCATTTCTTTTTTAATGATTACATTTATTTTCCATGTATCGCTATATAATGAACTGACAATGGACATTTCGTCTGTTGAGAGTCAGAAGGGTATTACTATTGAGTCATGTGCTGTTAGAAAGCGGTAACGCCCTTCTGGCTTTCAGAAGCCAATCTCGCGATATATGACTCCTCTTAGATCCTATCATTATCATACATCCGACTCCCTAGATTTTTTTCCGTCGTCGAAGTCGGTACCGAATTCGGGTTGAACTTGGAGATGGTGTTCAAGCCCTTCTTGGAGGGTTGGTTGTTGGGTTTCCACGTCGTGGTCGTACGCGTATTCATCGTCGATGAGAAACGAGACGTGGAGGAATCGAGAGAGACCCGCAGAGACTCGGGGAGGCAGCAGCTAAATTGGGCTCGCCATTGACGTCGAACTTGTGGTTGACGCACGCAGTAGAGCATGAAGATGAAATAACCCTGAAGGGAGTTGAGCACGGTGAAGATTCCCTGGACAGCCACGCTGGTTGCTTGGATCAACGACAGGTATCCTACCGACCACGTTAGTCCTGTACAAAAGAATAGAAGAGTGGAAAAAATACGTCATAATTAAAAATAAATGAGAATCATCCAATATCTCGTAAGTTCAATGGCTCAACAGTAGAACAAATTACATTAACAATCAATAGTCATTTCATCGGTCTATGCACTTAACTTATGGAAAAGTTTATCTAACTTTACATTAAAGGGTATTTCAAAAGTTCATTTTAAAAAGGACACCAGTTGAATTGAAGAGAAAGAAAGAACAAAAGTATCAATTGCAGCATATTCTCTTCTAAATCAAGACTTGTGCAAAGTATTAAAAAACAAGTGAAAAACTCTAGGAGAATTCTCTTCAAGTGTTGTGATAATGAAATATGGACAAATAATCATTTAAAGCTATGTACATTCCATACAGAATAGAGAGGTCGTTGTGGACTTCTATTTTCAACGCATCTTTGTCCAGGATTGATTTCACCGGGTAAGTTAGAGTATTCCAAACGTTGTGTATGAAGCTATTTAATGAAGATGTGCTTCTAAAAATGTCTTGAACTCACCCATGAGGAGGAGGATGCATATGGCGTTTTGGAATCGTCGTATTCGTTGACGTCGCTCGGCCTTCTCATTCTGTTGTTTACCCCTGACCGTCTTAGTGAGTCGCTTCATGACCAGCACAAAGACAACCATGTTGAAGAGGAGGATGAGACCAATTGGTATCAAGAGACCGCCCACCTGGGGCCAGAGACTCACGAAACAGCTGTGGAAGAAGATGGTTCACAAATGTAAAGATGATGGGATGTTCGTTTGCCATTTCGATGTCGATATATTTGTTGGGTATATGTAACGAAAATAAAATATGACAAGTACGATCATCATCATCATCATTAACATCATCATTATCGTAATCACCATCGTAATCACCACCACCACCACCACCACCATCATCATCATTATCATCATCACCACCACCACCAAAATCATCATCACCGCCATGATCATCCTCCTCCTCCTCCTCCTCCTCCTCCTCTTCATCATCATCATCATCATCATCATCTCATCAGTATTACCGTTATCATCTTCACATGTATCAGCATCATCTTCATCATCACCATTTCCATCAACATCACGACCACCATCATCATCATTATCAAGCAGACTTACAAATCCGTCTGTGCGTATGTTTCCCTTGTGATTCCTGCCGTAATGAACACCACGACTGCAGGTAGACCTGAAAGAAAATAGTTTAAAAACGATGAGCACCAACAAAACTGTTTCAGCACATCACGTATTTGGAGAAGGAATGTTCATCTTTTCCGGCGTTATGCATCGTCATTTATTCAAAATTCATACCTCATAAATCAAACGTTATGAAAATTAATGAAGAGGATTGTTTGTCTCCATTTTAATTATGGAAAGCCTTGGAAAGACAATGGAAGGAAAATTGGAATATGTCGGCATCAATGAAATACGTTATCAATGTAAAGGAAAGACAGAAAAAAGATTATGCAGGTAATGAATAATAAATATTAACGATCGAATTGTATTTATTGAAATTTTAAATGCAAGGTTTGGTACATAGTATTCAATATATCTTTCATTATTTGATGAATAACACAATAATACATATAAATGACCGCTGATATTACTTTTTTCAATTAAAACATATATGTATTTATATATATATATATATATATATATATATATATATATATATATATGTATGTATATGTATTTCTGCTTACCCCATGCACAAAATGATGCCTTGAGGATGAAATTGGAGACGTAACTATCCACGACCCTCACAAACATGAGGTACATGTTGAAACCCTCGACGCACATCCAAGCCAGCGATGACAGCGTGAAGAAGTGCAATAACCCTGCTACGATGCTACAAGGAACAACGCCGACTTCGACCACGCCACGCTCGGCGTCGAGAGCGATCATGGCCAGGAAGGTGATGTAGAGACCAAGCAAGGAGAAGCAGAGACAGAGTAGGATCTGGTTGGGGTTCTTCATGCGAAATTTTCTAGAGGAGGACAAAGAACATGATGGCAAAACAGAGAGTAAATATTTGTATGTCATGGTGATCTGTACATTGTATGTACACGCTTAACAGAAAAAGAGCTGTGACACATTAGAGCAATAACATCTCTTTGTCTGTATGAACATACAGTAATAGTTATTCAAAGCAATAGCGAATGCCTAATTCAAATATTACATATAGATCACTAACAAGATCTGTCTTCATATTCTATTTGTATGAATATCATGCTGATTTAAATGAATGTCTCTTCTGTTTTGTTTCGTTTCGTTCTGTTAAATTTTAATTGTATTAATTGTCTTAATTACTTGGAAAGTTCTTTCCAGGTATGTAAGAAGGACTGGATAAATTTGAAATGTTTGGATTTGCGACTGGGTTCTGGAGAAATATGAAGCAATATCGATATGAAGAGATGTCTGGAACTTCAAAAATCGAGAAGAAAAAAAGCGTTAAAGCGTTTTCATCATGCACTCATCAGAGTAAACGTACAAATGAATAATCCACTTGAACTGAAAGTTCGATTTCGGCTTGCAGTTTATTCTGACGAGTGTAAGGCAAAAAACCTAAATGTGTTCCGATAATTATTTTGCCTTTCTGATCATTCTAGGCACTGGCGTACTAATGGGGGGGGGGTGTCTTTGGGTAGTTTCCCTGCCCAAATACAATTCAAATGTGGTTTATTTCTAATTCGATACCAATGATTTACAAATGTTGCTGAAATGGATTTTTCTCACTTTTTTGTAAATTATACTTTTGTATGCGTTTGTTGGAAATGACAAATTCCCAAATTTACAGAAAATATGCTTATTTAGAAGCCTGCATGTCAGGGCCCGCGGAACAGCGGGGCTCGGGGGCTCGAGCCCCCACTTATTTAAAAATGATGTTAAAGACCTGCCAGTGTCACAAGTAAGGTATCAAAATATGTTCATCTGACCGTAATTAAATGATTAAAACCCCTGAGTTTCTGCTCTACCTGATCGTAAATACTTTAGCCCCCCATTTTGAAAAACGTTCCGCCGGGCCTACATACATGTATAAAATGTAAGAATGGTGGTGATGCGGATTTTTTTCTGCCTCCCCCAAACGTTTTTGCTCATTACACCACTGATTCTAGGGATATTTAATTTTAAACTTACTGAATTATGAAGAGAGAGAGAGAGAGACTGAAATAATTAGGAACTGTGTCAACTGACCTATTGCTCAAATAAGTTATGATGGTGATGACCAGTCCAACAACAGACATGGAACAACCGACATAGCTGAGAATCTCCAAGATATAGTCCTCTTTATCAGACAACGTAGAACCACCATAGATGTCCTATGGTAGAAAACAAGATGAAAGATAGGCAGGTAGAGAGAGAATGGGGAGACAAAGAGTGGGAAGACAAAGAAAGAAAGAAAGAGAGAGAAAGATGGAGAGAGAGAGAGAGAGAGAGAGAGAGGAGTAAAATGAGATATTATTTTTCAATACAAATCAACAGATTGTATCGCCTTTCTTCAGGCATCGTCATAATCTAACATTGAACATTCAAATCTGACATTTTATTAGTTTCTGCATGAGCGATATTCATCATCTTGCTGACTCTTTTCTAATTTCAACTAATCACATTCTTAAAAAAGAACGAAAGAGAAAAAAAATACATCGTGCACACTAACATCACCATACTTCGAACTTGTTTACCCTCTATGCACGATACTCTACTTCAGAGTAAAGATATCTTCAAAACAATTTTAATTGTAGGCAAAGGTATATATGCATGAAAAACATGTGTAATGTTTCAAGTTTGTATATATAAACCTGTCTGGTATGTATACAATTGTTCTAGTGAATAAAAACCAAAGACTGATCACACTGATCCTTACCATAAGAACAGCAAAGTTAGTGAGATGGTCGCATTGGCATACTGGTCTGGAATCGGTGCTTGTATTACTCAGACTACACCCTTCTGTTGACCAATCACCAGTCCCGTTATTGGCTTTAAAATCCCAGAATACACAGGTTGCATTTGTCGCGTTCTAGAATAGTAAGAGTAGAGGATCAGGATCGGTCAAATATCTTTAAAGCCCCTCTGCACTAGTTTGGCTAGGAGGGATAGAGGGATTAGCGTGGTCACTGACAGGTGGTTATCTCATCAACTCAGCTCTCAATTAACATAAGAAAAAGAGGATCATGGGGGACCAACAGGCACCGCTTAGGCATTGTTTTCTATATGGCGGGAGCAAGTAGCTACAAGTAGTACAGTGGGTTTTTAAGGCCTACCCTTTATTAGAGTTAAAGCCCTCCAAGCTCCCAGCAGAAGGTACCAAAGACCTTACGTCTCTAGATGTTTACCTACAATGCACATGCTCATACTTAAAATAAGGAAAGAGAATCATGAAATTATGTTTTTTTTAAAGACAGGTTCAGGGACGTCTTTGAATGGGGAGGGGTTGCGGGGTGACTATTTTGGAAATAACGATATAAGATGTGAGATTTGCTGACGTGGAGGGATGTCATTCGATTTGATAGTTTAGTTAAAACCAAGTATTTCCTTACACTATTGAGCGGTTTGAACGAAACGACAACGGGTTCTGTTAATCCATTGATGACCGATCCTCCAACCGTGGCTGAGATAACAGGTGAGTTCGCTGCTCTGTATGAACCAGTGCTGTTTTCGTTCACGGCTAGGCTAGCAGACTGGAATAACGCGGGATCAGCGAACGTAGTAAATGAACACCTCACATTGTCACCGGTACTTATGATGTCGCCGATTTCGGACGAGAGTGCGATGAGGGCATCAGGTTCGTCATCGTCATCCTCGTCGACCACGGATTCTTTTCCAACAATCAGTTTGAAAGCGTCTGAGGCTAGTTTGCCGGAGCCCTCGCTGACGGTTAGTGAAGCAGAGAGGCCGGATCGAAGCGTGTCAGGTGAAAGTTCTATTACCTGTTAAATTAAGGAGATATGAATTATTATTCAACTAATATGAAATATAGCATTTACAACATTATTCTTGTGAACATACATTGTACTTTGTACTGGAATGCGACAACATTGATTTAAATATTCCACGAACGACATCGACAGATTTCAACAGAATACTGGCTTTAATAGGGCAGATGCCTTAAATTGCGTCAAATTTATTCTATAACAAAGTTCAAACTAAACAAGTTGAAATCGGTGTTTGCTACGGTTATTAAGTTTTTCTCCGTTTCTTCGTGATTAGAATTTGATGTTCCATTTCTCACATGAATTGCAACACATTTGTTTGCCAATAAATAAATACAGAAGTGGTGATAAATACCTGAACAGCTAAATTATCTTCAACTCTTTGGTATGTGCCATTCGAAGCGGTGACGTCCACAAGGAAAAGCTGATCCTCTAGAGAGGCGACGACACGGCTTGTCGCTCCGTTCTCAGTCTGTGCACCGGCAAGTTCGTCTGGAGAAGCGCTCAAAATGTTTTGTACGGTCTCTATCACAAAGCCACAAACCTGTTGAAATGCAGATTGGTAAAGTAAAGCAATTTACAAAAGAAAACGAGTTAAAAAGGGCTATATTCAAGGTTTTCAAAGTTACTTCCTTAATGGGCAATTAATGTTGTCTTATCTCTCATATTTCACTAGAGGAAAGTGAGTGAAAGGATGTGACTCCCCTCCTTAAATTTTACATTGGCAAATCTATAAGACTGTCAGCAAGTTTGTAGATATGTCTGCTTCTGGCTTTGAGCAACACTGAAATTCACATTCCTCTTCAATATGTCTGACAGAATTTTTGACCCACCCTACCGGGGTGGCGTGGCGTCAATCAAGCCATTGAGGATCCTTTGTGTTATGGAGAGCATTGGAAATATCAGGTATTAAAAATGTGAGACCATAGATGAGACTTTGATTTTCCCCTCTTCTTTTTGGAAAACCTATCAGGGGCACTTGTTTCCGTACCTTTTGTGACTGTACCACTACACTTATTCCAACTATGGTCGTTAAAGCATACTACTAGACACGTCCGGGAACGCTTACCGCTGGCTCTGGTGATCTGGCTTCGGCGATGTCCTGAAGCAACCTCGACGCAGACGCGACGCCTTCAGACGTTAATGACTCGCTGGTTGATGTCAGATCTGATGTCGTTTCAGCAATGTCGGCAACGTTGTCTATCGTTACTGGAGTCTAAAATGAAATCACAATAGTTAATCAAAGTGAATCACGAGTAATGAGTTCTATGACACATCCGACAGTGATAATTTGGACTTTTATAGTTCAGATACATTCTTCATTTTGCCAGGACACGTCTGAGAAAGATGTCTGAAACATAGACATCGAGCTTAGCCTTAAAATAAAGTAGGAAAATATACAAATGTGTAAGATTTCAGCATACCTGGGCATGTTTTCCCTGACATCCTACTGAAACATGTAAACACATACGTCTAAATAGGATGTCGGCAAACATGTACTTAGGCGGTTTCATGACACGATGCCCTGATTAATACTGTCCATGATTTGGCATGAAACAAAGAACATCTTACCAAGCTCTCGGTAAGTCTCTCGTTGTGGCGTGATACAAGATTATGGAAAATATGAGCACTGTATGCTTTGGCACTAGAATGGTGCTGTAATGATAGATATGAATATTTTAAGAAACCTACTTCTTCTAGTACAATCAGACGTTCATCTGCTGTCAGGTTTCTTCCACAGTTATCTACAGGGTCCCAGTAGCTTGGTGACAGACCGTCTCCTACACACTGAGCTCTGCCGATGGGCTGACCATCTAGAGACAGAATCAAACCAGACATGAAATTACTAATATAGATAAGGACGGACAATAGTCGCATAAGAACGAATTTATTGTTTCATTTATCAGAAATCAATGGTCACATCGCCAAACCGACTCTAAAACCGACCAAGAATCGACAAACCTTGTCCATTTGCGGTAATGTAATTGTGTATTCGTTATGTATTATCGTTCTGGTGTCAGTCTCGCCTTTGTGCCTGGGATATTATTACATGATTTCCAATATGATGTGGGAGTAATCCTGATCCGAAGATTTACTGTAAATTTAAATTTTGTAGTTTCATTCGTAGCTTTTGTCTTCCATAATTTAAAGCTGAAATATCATCATAACTTATTAATTTTTAGGAAGAGATAGACAACACGGAATAATATTCTGTTCATTGTTTATTTCTAAAATGCAGCTACAGCTCTTTTAGACGGAATTATTTGGTTTACAGATCACAGTTATAAAATGATATCTTTGATAAAAAGAATTAAAAAACATGTATATGATACGTACTATTAAGTTTATAAGGCGGGCAAAATTCAGTGGAGAAGGCTTCGGAGTCGACGGATCCTGTTGTAAAGTTTACTGCACCATAAGGAGACATCCAGATGAGGAAAGGGCATGTTACTTTGGAAAGAAAGAAAATACAGAATAATTTCATTATATTTGAGACGAGGAATTCGGATATTTGCACAGAGTAAGGAAATATTTTTTTGTGGTCCGAATCATTTATGGTGATCGTTATATATCGAGTCACATTGTCACCCTGTTGGTCGTTAACAGGGTCACTTCTTCATCATGTTGGTCGTTATCCATTTATCAAATCACTTCGTCACCCTGTTGGTCGTTTACAGGGTCACTTTGTCATCATGTTGGTTACAAAACATATATCAAGTCACTCAGTCACCTTTTACGTTGCAAAAAACATTTATCAAGACACCTGCTTGTTTCCCTGTTGGTTGCTGATTTTGCCACGCTGTTTTTCGTTAATAGTGTATAAAGTCGCATCGTCACACTATTGGTTGGTAACTTGGTATCAAGTGTAAATCACTTACTTGTACTCATCACAGACACTAAGTCTGGATTCATAAATCCATCGGAGTTCTCGGCTTGTGATATAAGGGCAGTCTGAACTAGGGATAGCTGTCCGAGTTCGTCGTCTGTTCCGTTCGTCACGAATACGACGATTTCGGCGACCACACTGCCAGCCCTCAGCGCATCAACACGCGCTTCGGGCGGTGACGAAAACCCAGCAGTGTTCTGAAGACCGACGTTAACCTTGGAAGAAAATTGCGCAACATCACTTAATTTTATGTTCATTAATTGTATTTTACAAACCTTTTTTAAGGTTAATATCTATTCAAAATGCAGCATACGAAGTTGCTTTCATTTCTCTCACCTTAAAGAACCATTTTTGTGCTTGCTTGCCAATAATCCTTTTAGATCGGTCATTTGGAATGTATTTTTAGTTCCAACTGTTATGCCTTTCATTCTTCACTTGAAGCACAGCTTTTTAATGGTATCTATTTTCAGAGATCGCTACAGTGAAGAAAATAGTGACATTTCATACTCACAAAATTCTGTATTGTTCCTGCCGTTTCGATGAAATAAGCTGAATTGGGATCCGCCAAACTATCTTCATACGTTAGGTCAAATGAAGCAGTAACTATGTAATTTGTTACACCTTCGGAGACATAATAAAAATAAATTAGTTTTTAGATCCGTCTGATTATGAAATAATCACAGTTGAATAAGATCAATGAACACCTTATGTTACTAGGATAAATGCTTTTCCAAAATTGGATATGCATTTCAAAATTATGATCATGGTATTTTTGAAGTAATTCGGAGCAGATACGATTTACAAAGAATTTACGATTAAAAGTAGCACAGTCGTATTCATCTGCTCGTTTTGGGAACGCATGCTAAACAGTACCACTATATCACACTCTAGGCGTTGAAGTTAAAGAAGCAAAATTGCAGAAGTGTTCTACCAAGAAAATGTAATGTTTTATGCGGTTAGAATTGTAAGATGGATAAATGCTTGCTAAGAATTTGCCTGTAATCCAGCGTGCGGGCATCATATCTTGAAATGTGAGAAAATCATGATGCATTCAATATTTATATACAGTTGGCAAACATGGTATACATATCGGCTAATGAGATTTTTCGATAGTGCTTGCAACTGTTTTATTCAATTAAAACAAGTATTTAAAAGTTACAAGTTTCTATTACCTGTCATCGTCACCATGGCTATATTCGTCTCCATCTCATCCCCATCTGCCCCGTAACCGATGCAGGAGTAGTACCCCTGGTCCCGGGGCAAGGCTGGGGAGATGACCAGTGGTGATCGGTCAGCATTGTCCAAGAGGATATGGTCATTCTTTTTCCACGTGAAGCTCTCGGCGTTCTGGAATGCACACGATAGACTGATGCTGGCGCCGTATTTTATCTCTTGGGATGCGGGATGCTCTATCACCTCGATGGGCTCTGAAATAAAACAGTGATTGAGATCATTTTCTCTTTTAATTGAGCAAAGATTGCCCTGTAGAGAGAAGAGACAGAGGGGGTAGAGAGAGAGGGGGAGAGAGAGAGAGTGGAGAGAGAGAGAGAGAGAGAGAGAGAAAGAGAAAGAGGGACAGCGAAAGAGAACGAGAGAGATACCTATAAAATAACTATTAAAGTCGACAGGAACTAAGGAACTATGATACAAAAAAGAGCAAAATATTGAAGCTAAATCTTGTGACTTTACTCAAAATGATAAATCGTGTAAGTTCTTACCATTCTGAACCACCTCCGTGTTGCAATTGATACCGGTAAAAGTAGATGGACATTCACACTGGTATTCACCGTCTTCTGAAGTACAGACCCCTCTGTTCTGACATGGTGACGAGAGGCAAGGATCAACAGCTGATTGGGGGAATGGTGGAGTTACATTTTTAAAATGTGACATAACAGACCCAACGCATGCTTATGTTTAATTATCCCCGATGAACACGAGGTGTAATTTCAATTGCGTTGTTACCTATGCTAATAAAGGTAAATAACTCCGTCATCAGTAATTCACCGCAAAAGTTTGCACTGTTCATTGCGCTATGACTTCTAGTATGACGTCACACTCACGTGACACGTCATCTACCGCACCATTCACTGACGCAGTCCTACGTCAGCCTCGTGTTCATAGCACATTGGGTCTAGTTTATATATTTATATTTGATTATGCTAGAGTGAAAGTGTTCTAAAACATCAATAGTGATAATATAATAGAGTCACATATACGACGCAATGATAAATTACAGTTGATCATCCCCAGAGGTTATTTTTATTCTATGTGTTTGCAGCACAACAAAACATTTTGATATAATATAGAAATCTAGGAAACGCGCACAAAGAGAAAAACAATCATAAAACACGCATAAAATTGGCAAACAGCATATACACAATATATGGAAATATATATATGTATATCAGACTAAAAAATAGCAAGCATACATATGGCACCACAATACAAAATTAGAGGATATTTATTTCCGATAAAAGCAAATCTGTGATCTATTCTTCGGCTCCATCTCACATACCTCTTGTAATGCTTTCATCTGATTGCATAGAGTAAAAAAAGAGTATCAAAAGTATGATGAATTATGTTTAATACTATAAACACAATTCGGAAGGAATGTAATACAACAAATAGAAACCCTGTAATAGTCTTTGAAAGTAGGCATAAACAGCACACATGTAATATCATTTACTTAGCCATGAAACACCAATCGATGCAATCCGTGTATACGATATTATCATTATTTCATTTCAGATTTTGTCTTCCAAATGAATTCATTTATTACAACATTTTCACATTTACAGGGACCATAGTAACACATATCTCGAAAAGGTAATACACAAGTCACAACGGCACACAGATTCCAAGCTTACCAATGACCGACAAAAGCTCGGTCATTCGGAATAATTTTCGTTCGGTCTGTCTTATCGGTGTGACTGGCGTATAATGAAGTACAGTTGTATGACTGTCATCAAGTTATCGATCCTCGAATAAAATAGTACTAATTGTCACTGCTAATTAATTCCAATTTCAATCCTCACCTTCACACGACATTCCATCTCCGGCATATCCGTCACCACACACGCACTCGTAGCTCCCTGCCGTGTTGATGCACCCGGCATTGACGTCGCACGCCGTTGTCAACGAACTGCATTCATCGACATCACTGCACACGACCGAGCCGTCGTTGCTCGTCGACACGGTCTCGTAGCCGGTACGACATTGGCAGGTATAGCTGTCGATCTCGTTGATGCACATGGCAACGCTGGGGCATGGAGCGAGGGTTTCACAGATATCGAATGCTAGAACGAAAATTGTGATTCACAGAGAGAGAGAAAGAGAGGGGGAGAGGGAAAGAGGGAGAGAGAGAGAGAGAGAGAGAGAAGGGGAGGTGGGGAAAGAGAGAGAATTTGTTTTAAAGAAAGATTACACCTATGCGAAAAATAATTGAATTATTTCGGTCAGGTCGTATTGCTCGTGTAGCAGTTATTGGCATGTCGTCAAACATCCCCAGCAAACGTTCTAGCACAATAAAAGTTAACATGCCATCATCTCCTCTACAGAAGTTGCCCAGGCCAACCGCTCATCTAGTCAAATGTTTGTCCAACATAGCAACGACCTCTGTCTGCATTCTGTTTTTGAAACTGTTTTTTTTTTAATTATTGATATTCAACAACATTTTAGTTACACCGCCAAACCAATTCCAAACCGATCTATTCCTGGCTACTGGAGGAAATCTATTGTTTTTGGTTCTGACTTGCCGGTCTGGTATAGGTTCTCAAGAGAAAGAAGAGTCTAATAGTCTGAATATATGACGACATAGCATTTTTGAAATGCTGCATATAAAAAGGTTTGGCCAAATTAGGAAGAGACATACCTCCACATGTAGTCCCATCGCCTGAGAACCCTGTTAGACATTGACAGACGAACGAACCATCGGTGTTGATACATTCTGAATTCTCGTCACAGTTATTATCTCCTAAAGTACACTCATTTATATCTGATATAAAGAAAGGGAAAAAAGCAATGTGAGAAAGTGTATTAAAAAAAGGTGCATGGTATCAAACTAAATATCATCTCTTCCGTGTCATTAACTCGTTTGGAACTGTAAAGGATAACATTTATGCATCTATCTATCTATCTATCTGTCTATCTAATAATCTATTCATCTATCTTGCTATATATCTATTTATATATTATTCATCTATCTATCTATATCTATCTATCTATTTATATCTCTCCCCACTTACCTACCTATCAATCTATCTATCTATCTACCTATTACGTGGATCATGTAATCATGTAAAACAGACGTACCTCCACATGTAGTGCCATCGCCTGAGAACCCTGCTAGACATTGACAGTCGAACGAACCATCGGTGTTTATACACTCTGCATTCTCATCACAATTATTATCTCCTGAAATACATTCATCATTATCTGAAATACAAAAAAGTAAAAATGAAATTAAAAACAATGTGAGCAAGTATAATCCCACATATTCATGATATGAATGTGAATATTTTCTTTCTGGATTAATTAGCTCAGGTGGAACTGTCAAGACTCAAAGATAGCATTTATGTATGTATGTATCTATTTATCTCTCTCTTTCTCCCCCTCTATCTCTGTCTCTCTCTCTATATATAATTGTTTGTGTTTTTTAAATATTATTCATCTATGTCTCTATTTTCTTCATCAATCATTCATGTAATGATATGAAGAACCTAAGGTTCATACCTGCGCATGATGTAGTCCCATCGCTTGAGAATCCTGTTAAGCATTGACAGACGAAAGAACCATCGGTGTTGACACACTCTGCATTCTCGTCACAATTATCATCCCCTGAAGTACACTCATTAATATCTGAAATACGAAAAAACAATCAAACATTACATTCATGATATGAAACAGGATGTTTTCTTCTCGGAATTTACTAACTCATGTGGAACTGTAAAGAATAACAGTTACGCATCTATCTATCCATCAATTAATAATCACTAATTTCTTCATTTGAAAAAGGGGTACATTTAAAATATCTCAAACTTTAATGCGTTGTACCAAAAAAGAAATGATATTGATTCATTTGATCAACGATGTCATGTATCTATACCTGTACACGTCTCTCCATTTCCCGAATAACCGTTTCGACATCGACATTCAAACGCCCCGTTGGAATCGATGCAGTCGGCATTGATGTCACACCCGTTCTCGTCAGTCGTACATTCGTCAATATCTATGAGAAGGTGGAATGTGGGAAGGGGCGGGCAGGAAGGAAAACAAAAAGAAACTGGTTATGCTTGTGAAATGCGTATTTTGGACCATCTATACAATAAGAAATATAGGTATAGTTTTTCTCCTCACAACCTTTATTTTCCTCCCACACATACTAATTTTGTCCCTGCCCGGCACCCTTTCTCTCTCCATCATCAAACCAACACACAATCCTGACTCATGAATGGAGAAAGCAATCAATCAACTCACCAATCCATCAATCAATTAATCAATCAACCACTCAATACACCGATCATTCTCCATTCATTCATCTCTAACTTACTTACTGTACACTGTTTACCATCTCCTGTATACGATCCAAGTGTATCGGTGCACTCAGCCATTAAATGATAATAAATCAACCCAAAATTTAATCAATCAATCAATAAATCACATGTTCCTATTCATATCAATTCCAATCATTCCTCTATAACTTACTTGAACACTGTTTACCATCTCCCGTAAAACCTGGCCTGCAGGTACATGTATACGATCCTATTGTATTGGAACATTCAGCCAGTGAATGGCAATCTGAGCTCCCAGTGTCACATTCATTGATATCTATCAATAAAAATAAAGACACAGATTATCATCATATTATTTGGGTTAATCTAATTGTGTCATTCGCATTTCATGTGTGTATGTTAAAATGTAAACGTTATTTTACTATTTCACTTAATTGACTGTATTTCATTTGTTTATATTCTGCTTGACAAAAGAGGGCGCATACGAGTCTCTCTAAAGACACAAGGCAAACCCAGTCAAGTCACCATCGATAGATAATGAAATACATGTAAGTAGTACAATACATTCAGTTTCACAGAATCAAATACACGGCACGAAGTTACTCAAGAACATGAAAATCCATAAACAACCTTCATTCGAAATTTCAGTAAGGCTATATATTAAAACGGGTAGTATGGTAATGATAGTAATATTAATAATAATCATAGTAATAGTAATAATAATACTGATACTAATAGTAATAGTAATAGTAGTAATATCAATAGTAATAGTAGTAGTTATACCAATATTATCTCTTGTAATAGGCTACATCGAACTTTTAAGTGTGTCTGATAGCAAAAACGACAAATACTAGGTGTTCTCTGTTTCCATGGTGAGTATTCACAAGTGATAGCTTTCGGTAATGCCGTGTGTCAGCCTTACTGAACAGACTGTTGTTACAGAAAGCTTTCGACTTGTGAAAGAATAACATAGTCCTACTAGTTGCCTGCCGGGTGTTTAATAGAGAGGTATCTCACCTTCGCACGTCAATCCATCTCCTGAGTAACCGTTCTTACATTGACATTCATAACTACCGTCTGTATTGACGCAGGCGGCATTGATGTCGCAGCCTTGATCATTCGTCGTGCATTCATCGATATCTTTATATGAAAAGATAACATTTTACTCATAGATATTTCTAATCGCCATTTGTCCTGGTTGTACAAGTAAAATATGAACTGCGAAGCTCGTCACGGTGCTTAAGGGCAATCCTACCCTTGTAATCAATTAATTTGTATGAAAGCCAAAAATAAGAGAAATAGAATGACGAAAGTTTGAAATAAATCTGACCAATAATAAAAGAGTTATGAATGTATGAAATATGAGATCACTAAATGAGTGGGAATCTCAAATTGGCAACTTGATCTGTGGATTGTGACGTAGACTCGGACAACTCTTCCGTTTGCCCTGTACAAAAATATAATAAATTTATGTTTTTGTTCTAAGTGCCTTCTCCCTCGGGACAATACTCTTAATATATTATTATTATAGGTCCTCTAAAGAGAAAAGACCCTCCTGAGTCATACATTTTTGAAAAAATTGACATTTTATTCATGTTGTGTGTTGGAACAAAGTTGTCCGCACTATACATCACAGAGACATTACCGATTTAGCCAATTTGAAGAGCCCAATACCTATTGTGATTACAAGTTTCAACATTCAAAACTTTGTTACTCTTTGTCCGATTTCATTCAAACTCTCACCAGACTGCTTCTCTGATTTTTCTGCTTTCTTCTAGAGTAGTTGGCTATCAAGTTTGGATTTTCCTTTAATGTTTCCATTTCTATCCATTCTTTAATTCCACCCCTGAAACCTCTCCTCTCCTCTCTCTCTCTCTCTCTCTCTCTCTCCTTCTCTCTCTCTCTCTCTCTCTCAACCCTCTATAATCCTACTACTTTCATATGACATTGATATCTGATTTTAATGAATAACCCCGTAGATGAATTAGAACAAATATTAGAAACATATGATCATGGGAAAATGGTATTATTAGACACTGTAATAGGATTTTAATAACAACTATGAAAAGAGGGAGACAACAAAGACGTAAATGAAGTTATCAGGTCTGGAACTCTTTCTTTTCCCTCCAGATTTAGTTTTCGCTAGAGGGGAGGGTTGATAAGGTATATCATCCCCACTAAAAAGGTTTGGTTACATTTTTCATGGCCTGTTGTTCTAAAAGTTCGGCCAGTTTGGTGTGACAAATTATTTACCTTCCAATGCAAATTGGTCTAGCGAAGCCCCTGTTTAAACATCTACTTATTTGTTAACAAAGAGCTACCTAACAAATAACAAGAAAAAACATAAAAGAAACAAGAATATGTCTACCTTCACATGTGAATCCATCTCCACTATAACCTATGTCACACTGACACGTATAGCCCCCTGGAGTGTTGGTACATCCTGAATCCTCATCGCAGTTGTCAATACCTTCTTCGCACTCGTCATAATCTTGATTTGAAATAGATCAAAGCATCAAATGATAAAAGAGCTGTTACTGAAGTGATGCTACAATTTCTTGATTTAATATATCAAAGGATAAAAAACAAAGAGAGGGTTTCAAGAGGCGTAGCCTATCCAGCATTGGGTAACATCGGTCGCACGCCTTCCCTTCTACCCCCTCCCCCTTGTGAAGGCCCAGAATGTCAATTCAACTGCACTCAGAACTACCCACATACAATCCGCCCTTTGACCTGTGGAAGATAACAGCCTCCGACCCCCTCTCGTTACCTCTGGATACCTTCCTAACCGATTGGTCCATCATCCCCAATTCAAACAACTCTATAACAACTGTGAACACCATTAACGAAAACCGCTAGTAATTCAACGTAATGTGTCCACGTTGTATTTTTGTAATCTCCTTCACATGGCGCGTCAATAATCCGACCAGTCGCTGACGCACTCCTACGTCAAGTAAATAACGCCCCTTGGGGAACGAGCATTACTAAGTAGAAGACTTACCTAGGACTGTCACCTGCAGCGTACAGCTTCCTTCATTCCCGTATAAATCTAACGCTGTGAATGTAACAGACGATGTCCCCACCAAGAAGATCGACCCGGAGGTTGGATCGCTGATTGGTGTCGAGGTTGGACTCTGAGAATTGTCGGTCACGGTGGGTGCCGGCCACGAAACCGCCGTCGTATCTTGGTTGGGTTGGGCGGTGACCACGATGTCTTCTGGACATTGCATCATCGGGGGCTCCTCGTCTGATCAAGGGAAGAAAAGGAAGTTAAGATTTTTTTTTTTTACCCGAATCACTTAAACTGAACCTGATCATGATGAATATAGTTGAAACATTATGGCGCTAAAGGGGGTAAAATAACAAGGTGTTAATTCAGATATTAATTCAGACAGGATTTAGTTTTAACACATGACATTGCTGATTGGACTAGCTACAATATTATGGTAATATTATAAAGAGGACATTTTTTCATAAGTTCTATTGAAGTGTTATAATCTCTCTCTCTCTCTCATTGCAAATGATAAGTAAAGCTTTTAGAATATCGTAGAGAACATTTCCATAATATGCTTGACTTGCCTTGCCTTACTCTGAAGAAAGAGTTTATCAATAACTTTTTTTACAATAAATACTAATTGCCCTAACGAATACTTTTATGGGTGTAAGGAAATCATTACACGATCACCTTAATCTAAAGAAAGGGTTCATAAATACACATTTCCAAAAATATTCTTTAATAATTACACTGATAAAATGTTCTACATCTGGTATTACTACGGCACTTTTCCTACCTACAACTGTGATGATCACTGTACACTCCGCCGCGTTTCCCGCGCCATCCTTGGCGCTGAACGTGATGGCAGAGGACCCTATCACTAGCCTGACCGGGTAAGCCTCACTCTGGTTGACTGTAGGGTTGGAGTTATCCTGGACCACGGGAGGGGTGATCATGACATCGGCATAGTAGACACCAAGATCAGTGGTGGTCGTGAAGTCTTCTGAGCAGATTAGAGTTGGAGGTTCGATGTCTTGGGAAGGAAGCAGTGATGGTTGTTTAGGGGACTAAAATGATTTTTTGTTTGGTCTAGAGTTGGAATGATTTTCATTTGAACTGGATGCCAAGGAAGCTAGAGCGAGTATCATATGAAAACCAGACAGTATACTATACATTGCTTCGGTTTTGATCACAGAATTTCCCCGACTTTTAAGATATCGCGCCTGCTTCTTGATCATTTGCTCAATTTCCATGTCTGTTAAATGAACAAGTCTTTCTCTGTAGTTTTCACTCAAGGTAATAATAAGAAAAACTAACTATCAATGGAATTTAAATGATTTATCAATTCATAATCGAGAATAACATCGGTCGCTTCGTTCACTTCGTATACCATAGCCATACGAAATTTGATTTCGTCAACCTGAAACACTAACAGTTTCCATCGACAAAAGCCTAGTGAAAAAAAAATGTCCCTCTGACCAATTTCCCAGAGGGAGTCGGGTCTCACATTAGAAGTAGTCTACATTACTTCTGTGAATGAATCAGTTATCAAAAGCATTTCTAACTGCAGAGGAGCTAAATATATAAACATTACCACGAACGACGATGACGAAGGAGCAGGTCCCGATGTTAGAACTCAAGTCGGAGGCAGAGACCTCTACCGTGATCTCCCCAATGGGAAACTGGGTCCCTGACGGGTAGTTGGGGCCGTTACTCAGGTACTGTCCGGAATTATCCACGATCTCAACATCATTCCATGTAACGACGGCGTAGTTCAGTCCAGGATCGTTGGTCACGTTCAATGTCCCAGGGCATGTGAGTCTTGGTGGTTCCGTGTCTGAGAAAAGAGCATCACGGATAATCTTTAGAATGTATTCAATGGTTCGATACTTGAAGACATTTTAGATAGATAATTAGGTGTACGTTGCACTTAAAGTCGTTTTATTCTCACTTCCCAAATCAATTATAAATGTATTCCGATATTTACAGTGATATCTCTGAAGTCATATTCACTGACAAGTCGAATCATCAATTCAGTTGTCAATTCTTATTTATTTTATTTAAATATGTTCTTCGCGACTCAGAGTTAAATACTACTTAATAGAACTGAATTGAAAGATAACATAAGGTTGAACAAAGTCTCATGCATGCAATATACATTATAACAGGGTAAAACAACAACAATGCTATACTATATACGAAGAAAGCTTGCTTATACAAAAACAAAAAAAAATGTTTAGCAAAAAGACAAAACACGGCACTCTAAAATGTCAAAGCAAAAGAAAGAGAAAGGAATGTAATAGTAATAAAATTAATGTTGCAAACCTTCGCCTAGACACACTCAGAGATAACGAAAATGCGATAAAAAAACGAATATCAAACAGGATGTTATGCAAAGCAAAACTTATGCAAGCTAATTTTTCTTTTTGGGCCCCCATTTTCCTTCTTCGAGTGAATGATTAATTATGTTTGTTAAGCTTTGGCATATTTAAAGCATTCCCACCTACCTATTTGCTGTCAGTCTCCGAACCACCGAAAGTACTTCAGATTTACGTTTGTATTAATTTAATTTGTTCTGTTTGCCTTTAATTTTCGTGTAACTAGTAAAAGAATATTTCCCTATTTTTATTTTTATTAATTTGTCCCTTTTTTTTACCCCTATTTGTTCTGCTTAAATCTTGCTGATATTTTTAAAAGAACGACATCGTAATAAAATACACATTAATAATAAATCACAATATATAAAGTGGAATAGGAGAAGTTCCGCAAATCAAAAAGGTAGATAATTTATACATGTATGAATATCAGTGTTTGCAAAAATGAATCTTGAAATACTCATATAGATTTTTCTCGTTCACATATGTCAAAATGATCTTTATCAATATCAATACGACCAGAGCCTTTGCACGAATACCTTCAACGGTTACAAACACAGAGCAAGTGGCACTATTCCCCTCCTCATCCACCGCCTCGAAGCGGACCGCGGAGACGCCAATGAAGACGCGATAGGAGTCTGGTAGATTTAACTTGATGTCGCCTGAATTATCAGCGACAACGGGGTCGTCGATGATCACGGTGGCGTAGTTCATCTCCGGATCGGTCGACGTCGTGATGTTACCCTGACACGAGACGGTAGGGCTTTCGATATCTGGATGATGACGGTGATGATGAGGGTATTGAAGAAAAAAAAACTACAGCAACTACGCATGCAAAACATCACATGACTATATTTAGGAAAAAGTAGCATATTACTGACAACAAAAATGCAAATTATATTAAATTGCATGATTCACAAAGGCTACTATGGCAAAACTGCTATATGGGAAACAGCAAACACAGTATTTGTCATAGCAAAACTGCACAGCAAAGTAACAGCATAGTTCCAAATACTATATTTTTGCCAAAAACATTGCTAATACTTCTGCGGAATCGTAAATTATATACTATTTTTAACATCAATCCACTAAAAGTTAATGCTGAGACTTGATGTAGGAGTCTAAATATAAATGACGGTAATAAAAGATGTTTACAGCAATCAAACAAAGGAACACAGTGATATAGAAACTAAATAAATATTCTTTAATATTACAGGGGCGCCGCTAGATGGTTAGAAGAGGATTGGCACCACTCATGTGGAAGTATCTATCTGTAAATATCAAATTTCGCCCAATGTGAGCAAATAAAAAGTAACATTTTCTTTCGCTCGTTGAAACATGATTTATAATCCATGTCGGCATGGCCTTTAGTTTTCTTGTCAGCCGCTTTGAAAATCCAAGAGCTAATTTTTCACGTAGTCTAAAATGTTCGTCAAACTTGTCAGCAACTTTGGATTGCCACTCCCTCACCTCCATTATAGTCTAGCGATGCCTCTGACAAATATCGAGCAAAACTGGATACAGAAAATTACTTGATCAAGATCATCTTCTTCAAACAAATTTGGAAAAACTACTATTGCTCTATGCTAGATAATTTTCTTGCATCTATTACGTCACACTACTAAGCAATCAGACAAAAATATTTGAAACAATTTAAGCACTACTTTGAAGCTAGTGGTAAGGGACATGCAAATATACTACACTTTTTCTCTTGGAGAAAACGTGATAGTGCTTTATTTTCTCTTCTATTCTCTAAACAAGTAGCCTATCCGATATGCGTCGGGCTTTATGGCAAGTATACTAATCGCGTTATGGAGACAGACATCGGCGCGGGCCTACTAAACAAGACAGTGGCGTATCGTACATGGGTCCAGCCAATGATGGGGCTTCAACGGTGGGTGGGGAGGGGGCACTGGTAATACCAGGTGGTTGACAGGCAACAGAACGGGGGCGTGTATAGATTGAGGAGTGAGGAGGAGGGGGGGGGGCGTACATTGTATCTCCTTCTTTTCACATTTCATTTCCCCTCTGTCTCTTTCTCTCTCTCTCTCTCTCTCTTCAATTTACGCCATATTCCACTGAGGGGCCCCTACCCCATCTGTCCCCGTAGATACGCCACTGTTAAAAATAAAAAAAGGAAAGGGAAAATTCTTTTAAAGGGATTGGGTATCTTTGCCTCAGATTCTAAACGAAATCCTGGATTTAGCTCATGCTGCAATCATAATTATAAACCTTTAGGTCAGTCAGGAATCCCATGACTTTTACAAGCCGATCGCCTCTCTGATTATCAAGATATTTATGATTGGAATTCGAAATTTCAAAAACCATTTTCCCAACGGTTTTTATAACACTAAATTCCATTGTGGAAAATGAGTCTGGTAAAACCGGTCACTCAAAGATATTTACTTTTTTAAGACACTTCATGATAATTTTGAAGCGCAATTTTTGTAGGGCTTCAATATTACACCATATCACAGACACTGATAACACATAGGGCCATGCATCTCAGATTTGTAAAACTGGAAACATTGTTAAACGATGCCTTTAACCATACCTCGACATGTCGGTCGATTCGATGAGAATGTCCCGTCATTCAAGCACATCGTTGTCGCTTCACCTTCCAAACTATATCCCGTCTGAGTACAGATATACGTACATTCGGTTAGAGTCTCGACAACGGACGCAGATGGACAATAGTTAGGCGACGTCGTGTTGTAAGGAAACACATAGGATGGGACTACGCACGTTCCTGTAGAGTTAGGCAGAAGAACATAATCAGTGACAATCATTAGGATGATTTTTTAAATTGAAATGAAGTGAAGTTACAAAATAGTTAACCAACAGTTGAAAAAGGGGGAGTCATGCAGAAGTATGATCAAACAAGAAAAATTAATGCACTGCAGTCATTATATAATAATAAATATATATAATATTTATAAAATCTTATCATCGTTCATATTGTCACACATTAATCAATTTATCTTGAGTCTATATCACAGTCGTGGCAATTTTCGACTTTCCAAAATGTATTTATGTAGAGTAATTTCTCATTTGATGATTGTTTTATAACGTAATTTCGATACGTTCTCTTTTATCAATCGTTTACTTGAAAACCATGAAAAATAATAGTTTAGGTTCAACTTCAAGGCAAATAACAAAGAAACGTAGCCACTTTGTCTGATACACGGTCAAGAAATTGGATGTACTTTTCTTCGTCCTTTATTTGTGTCAGCTTGTGTGCTTAGTGTATTCAAGATCTAACACGACACTCCTATCTGAATTCCAATGGAGACGTTTAATTACGGAGGGGAAAGTTGGTCCCCCTGTTCTGTTATGGGGATCAGCATCGTTTGGTGCTTGTGGATCCCTAGATGTGGACTCTGTTTAGGGGACGGATCCAGCAGGTGGAGGGGGTGGGGAGTGGGTGGAGAGGGTGGGGAGTGACCTGGAATTATGAAGGTAAGGGCTCCCCCTGTTTTGCTTGTCCGAAATTTTTGAGATTTGAATTTCCCTGTTTTATGCATGATAACCTCATTTCGTTCGTTTTGCTTTGCTTTGCTTCGCTTTGCCTTTTTCCCTTTGCTTTCAGATTTCGTTTTCTCCTGGGAGACAGGACCCTATCTCATAGTCGATAACCCGTTGTATTTCTTATTGGACTCCCTATTAAAAAAATTAATAAAATAAAAAGCTGGAGCCGCCCCTGCTGTATATGATGTTGATTTAAAGTTTAATCTGACTATCTGTGAAACTGTGCGGTTAAATACGTCTGCTTTCAGTCTTAAACAGACAACCTTGTGGAAGAAAAGAGAGCAAACGATAGTTGTTCTTACAACTTCATTAACCGATCACCCGTTGATGTAGGAATGTTTGGAATTCCTATCAGATTATTACAGGGTGAATGTCAATCGATTGGAAAGAAATAATTCTATTTGACGTCTCAATCATTAAATCATGCTGCAGTAATTCCGATTGCGTGTAATTTATAATGTTACCAAAACAATGTAATCAGTTCTATAGGAGCTGAAAGCGAGTAATCCTTATTAGGTTTTTGAGTTGGAGATATTATGTGCGGTTCGTATTTCCCAAGAGCTTGGAGTTTGGATGTGACTGAAATTGGGAAGTGGGTAAGTCGATGACGATACAGAATGTATTAACATGACCACCATATTTCATGTTTTGTTATTGAACCTGATTGTTGCAAGTAAATGTATTTTAGCGTGGAATTGCGTGGGCTGACAGGAAACAGTTCAGCATAATAATACCCCTAAGCTGATAGAGCCCCCCTCTCCACCCCATCCGCCTCAACTGGGAGTTAACCAAGCTACGTATCGGATAATAGAATTAGTCTTCAAAACTGTTGTTAGGAGTGGTGGTGGGATGGGGGAGGGGATGGGGGAGGGCCCGGGGAGGTGGCCAAGCCTAGGAACTAGGCTATGGAGTTCGTAGAGTAAATTAGGTGCCTCTTGGATACAGGAAAGTTTATACTTTTCTCTATTTCGTAAACCGTGGAAAGCAACTTGCCAGTATTGTATCTATTGGCTGTGTTAGAATGACAGGTATTATGACCCCCTAACAAAAAATACATCAGACATTAACAAACAAAACAATCAAATGTTAAATAAAGTGAACAATAAACGACACAAGAGCAAAAGACCAGGTCAGACAGGTTCTAAATATACCAAACAGTGGAATCAAGCTTGAAAATCCTGAGACAATTTTTGTTTTTCCTTTGGGGTTACTTTAAAGTCCCGCCCCTCTTGGATTTAACCCCACATTCCTGCGGCTACGCCTCTGCGTGTCAAGATGGAAGAGAGTCAACATGGCCCGGATCTCCCCAGTCAACATGTTTGTTAAAATGTAAACTGACATGAGGTTCGCTGTGTAGGTCTGGCCTTGGTGACATTAGGTTATTTGTCAATTTGTTTTTCCCCCTATACATTCTTGTGGTCTACAATATTTTGTACAAACACCAAAAAAAACACCCAAAAAAATTTAAAAAAAAAAAATCGTTTTCATTTTTATTCGAAGTAGGCCCGGTTCTTAAATACATGATAATGATGAAGGTCATTTTTTTTAAAAGCAGGTGTATTTCAAGTACATGTAAAGTTTCGGCATACATTATGGTTATGAATGTCTAGTTTGATGATTTTCAAAATTATTCCCTATACATCTGTACACGAAAAGGACCCCCTCCTGAAAAAAAACCCAGTTACAGTTTGGATAAGAAAACGTAGCCTATAGTAGAGACAAAGATAAGTATGTGGGTTTTATCAATACATAAAAAAGTCTACCGGTACTCAGAAGAAATGCTGCCATTTATAATTTTTACAATATCAATGAATTTCACGGTATACGCCCAATAATCGTTACCTGTAGTAGTAAAGATTGACTTTTGGATACAGCTTAAATACCCTACGTTTTTACAATCGATTTGAATAAACGCTAACTCATTCATCATTATTGAATGGATATAGTGTTCTTTAATCAGAAAGACAACGTTTCGAGGTGAAATTCCAGGAATTGCTTATTAAACTTAATCGGAAAATTTTGTTTAATCAAAGAAATGTGGGGCCGCATGGTTTGTTTGGGCGTACACTCTTCAGAGCGAATCCCAAGTTGCAGAGAAATATGAAATATGAAACTCATAATGAATAAGCTATTAAGAGTGCGTCTCTGCGTTAATCTTGTTTTCTTCCTTTTTTCTCTATTCTATAGAAGAGAAAGAAAGTTCAATACGAAGCATACATATACGAACCATTGACACGCTGCACTCAGCATGCAGGGTTGGTACATGAATCTTACACAGTACGGTGAAAAACATGATAAGATGAGAGTTGCCATTTATATCGACCAAGAGATTACTTACAGACCTATAAGTACGATTGACAACCGCTGTCATGTAATGTTTTAGATTAAAAAAGAGGTTGTAATGAAGAAAATTATTTTGTCTTTTAAAAATGTCAATCACAATAACTCATGAACGGAGAGATGACGAACCCCGATGACGTCACTAATTAATAAAAATACTAAAAAGAATCACTTGTAAAAGTGCATTCAATAGTTTTATGATTAAAATGAATAGTTAAAAGCATTTAGATCAATGATAGATGGACCCTTTATTGAAAATATTATGGGAAGGGCAGAGGGGGTCGTAGATGAAGAGGTGTTGCAATATGAGACGTATATTGACAAGGTGTCTGAAGTCATGTTTAGACAGTGCTCGGCTGGGATGATTAGAACGATTGAATAATAACGATTGTTAACGATTTCATTTTCCCTGTCATAACAATGCGGGGATGTATATGAAGTCAGCATCAATGAGGAAATCACTTTTTAGGAACTCAAACAATTTCTGATTAATGGTCTCTGATGTCGTATCATAGAAGAGATTCATATGATCTGTAGAATTTATTTTAAAGATTTTATCTTCGTATTATTTAATTAATTAAAACGTGATTAGTTTATTCTGTCCATAGCCATTAGATCAACGGTAGATTAGAAATGTCCTTTTATTGAAAATATGAGAAGAAGAAGGGGGTGGGGGAGGAAGGGAATTGGAAAATTGAAAACTTAAAATTACTGTAACGTACTAGTAAATCTTATCTGATGAAGGGAGATGCTTTTCTCTATAGTTTAAATTGCTCTTTACGAAAGCTTTAGGTTCAATCCAAATATTCATTGGTATAAGACGGTAGAGGTAATATAATATATGTATTGTAAAGTGGCAGAGGCATGTATGTATATTACATTAGTCATCTTTAAAGTATGGAATTTGGATGCATCCCTAAAACAACTAGTCATGGGCCATTTAACGATACAGCTTATAACACTAAGGTACTGACTATTCAGTTTTGACACAATGGTCGCATGATAATCGATTTGAAATGAAAGAAATTAAATATGACGTGTTGAACAGGAAGAGGAAGTTTTTGTATAATTGTTTGTCAATGCCCTTGAACTTATGACCTTGCAAATTTCATCAACGTTTATATTGAGATGCATGGCCCTAACTGGATAAAATAATAATACTAATCATAATCATAATAACAATAACAATAACAATAACGTTAATAACAATAAAAACATTATTAATAATAATGATGATAATAACAATGCGATAATAATCTTAATCATACTTATACTACTAATAATAACAATTATAAAAAATAATGATGATGATGATGATAATAGTAATAACTTTGTCTTATTTACTAAGGATAGCCATATCAGTATTAATAATGCTCTTCCTGCGGGGCCTGCAATCAGTACTACCCATCTGGATGGAGAGGGTCAAATGTGGATTAATGCCTTGCCAAAAGATATTAGTGCCGGCCTGCCGGGCTGGGATTCGAACCCTCAAACCTTGGATTAAGAGTCAAGTGATTGGCCCACTAAAATTTATAAATTCAAGATGGATTGATGAATTTCCAGGAAAATATTTGAAATATCTGTGAACTCCACGGTGCTCCTTTTTACTAAAAAAAAGTAATTTTCAAAAGAACCTTGGAAAACTTGAAATGAAAATGAAAATGGATAAAATCATAAACTGTATCAGACTTTCATACATCGTATCATAAATATGTATAAGTTGTTTATATGTAAATGACTTTGTAATTAAATTATTGTTAAGGATTTATTTTTTACGGGTTATTGTTCTGCTACACTATGTCATGCTTAAACGAGTCTGATTCTCAATTTCACCTTCCGGGATTACTTGTAGATAAGTTATCCTTATCAAAGAAGAGACACGTGTATTCTAGTGTCATCAAGATACAAATATATATCCACTTGTATGCTGCCAATTTCCAAAATTCGTAATTATCGTGGTACAGTGTTAAGTATCTAAAACATAATCTGTTGTGATATGAACGTGGCAGCCAGCCAAATTATAAGAGTAATAGTGACAAATTAGTGTGAAATCCCCCCATACATTCTACATACACAGTCATGTAAGTCATGAAGAGTTCTCATTGAATATGACTACTAGGCCTATGTGTGAGATTTCTATGGATGTCTGTAGTATTTCCTAGATTTTGTCTCTTGTTACATTCACAAACAGAGGAAGGCTTCTTCGGTTAACCATAGACCCGCATGTTATTTCCTTACACTCGAAGGATGTCAAGTTATTCAAATCGTTTCTAGTACCTCTTGTAAACCCTCTAACCATTTCCTTATCTTTTGTTCTCATGCATAACAAAGTATTAACAAGGAGCACTAGGCGTTGTGGCGTGCGCCTGTAATCCAGCTAACAGTGGAAGTTACAAACTGATTCAGCCGAGGACGCAGGTTCGAAACTGAATCGCGTCTTTCGGATGGTGACGTTAAAGGTCGGTCCCCAGACGTAAATAATCATATCTGATTGATACACGTCTGTAAAAACCCAATACACACACACACGCACTTAAAGAACACCATAACAAAAGCATGTTACCCCCAATTCTTACCTTGCACTAATGACGTCGTCATGACATAGGTGATAATCCATGAGAAAGCGATTTTAGCGCGTAGCTTGGTGTCCATATTGATGAAGCCTGTTCATAATGTTCAACAAAATAAACATATATATAGTTATTCGAAATATTGTTATGTGAAATAACGTTTTCTGAAGGTATGCTTCAAACTGATGAGATGGCACGATATCAGTCCTACATTTTTAGGAACATAAATTGGCTCGGTAATTGATAGATAGCATGTTTACTAAGCCCGACTTGCAAACATTCGTAGCATATTTCAATACATATACTCATGTACTTCGAACATGCAAAAATATAAATAATCATAATTTTGCTTGAAGATTTCCAATATTTTCACTAAAATTTGTATGTACATTTTGCATCATTGCAATGCGAATGCGACATATAAAACAACCTAGTATAAACTGCGTTTCGTTGTAATATATACAGGTAGATTTATCTGAAAGAACATTATAACAATAAAAGTAAAATCAATCACAGTTTCGAATAAATCTGAAAAACGAATTACTTACAGTAAATGCCTAAATCCCACTTTTCTTTATTATTAAAAAAACTGTTTGAAGCTGTTGGAGTAATCTGTTTCCGAATCAAATATGAAAAGTGATGGCAGATGGGCTCGGGTCAATTAAGTTTACAATCTTATGATTATGAAGTATGTGCATTCATGCATGCTCATACGTCAGAGTTAGAAAATTCCTCATCATATTAACTAGAGTCAAACATCAGAACTCAGTAAAGGTGAATTTTCACAATGGGTCCCATATTTTTACATCAGTATAAAAATATAAGGCATGACAAGTAAGCATAGGCATATACTGAGTCTCCGTCAACATCGCAAAGGGACTTGCTTTCAACTTATGTCTAAAGTGGCTGAAAATAGATTTCATCCACATAAAAACAAAACATATACTTTAACGAATCTTTGACTTGATTAATACCCAGTACAGAAAAGATACGCACAATTGGCATACAATACAGTATACGCATATTTTGCTTTATAAAAAAACAATTTCTTTGGATGATTAGCGTTGATAAATAAATTATCAGAGCGTACTCAATGAATAACTTACCAGCACACGAAAGCTCTTGGAGAATATTTCTGTTGTTACTATCCTTTTGATGTTGACGTTCCTTTCACATATATATTACTTTCAATTAAAGGTTATTGCAATGACAGCTTTTCCTTGAAGAATACAACCATCCGTATCCTAAGCAGAAAGCATATTGTCAGCAATCAAAGAAATAATATCGGTTTTTGATCCAAGGATAGTTGTTTGGCGATGGCTCCAAATCTCAAGACGCCAATTCCGAATTAAGCTGTCGTCAGCCGTTCTAATCGAAAAAATTACAACGTCTATTAACCCGAGCAGATTATTCCCGCTATCGCTCAGTCGAAACCACTTAAATGATGATTGAAATCAAAGAAGTTAACAACTGGTTTGCGAACAAAAATGTTAGAAAATGTGTACCACCGAAAGTGATCAAGTGAAAGTTATACAAATATGTCTGCATGTGATATTGTCGAAGAAATTAATGTTGTCTGAAAAATCAAAATCAATTTTTACACAATCAGTCGGTCACGATAATACTTTTAAAAAATATTTTATTCACCTTTTTCCTGTCGTTTAATCTTCTTATTGACCGGTTCTTTAGTCGTGATCGCTGGTCGATGTCGGTAGGTTGATGCTGATTTTCGTCGTAAAATTGTTCATGATCAAACGTGCTCGACAGACATTCTCTCACGTTAGGGTTTGCTAAATTAGATTCGGGTTGGTAAACGTCGAGATGGGCACAGCGGGACCAGGTCGTTCTCGCAACCTACGCAGATCAGGTCTCTTCCGCTTGGGGATCGCTTTACGTTATTTTGACAACATTTCCTCGTCAATATGATCTCATACTTTCCGATAAAGTCTCCAGCTCACTTTCCAATTAGAGTCATTATATATGTTTCTAGCAGTGGCATTTTCGTTTCTCTTCCCCGCGTTTTCCCATGATAATGATTCAAAACCAGAGTTTGTATGTTTAAGATGGATGCCCACACAGTGGAAAACCTCACATTGATAAACTTGCACGAAAAATCACTTCGTTATTTCCATGTGCGATTGTAATTGACGAAACACCGAGATAGAGCCAATTTATCTCTTTTCCGTTCTTCTAAATCACAATGGCACTTTCATGAAGATGTCCTTAAACGGTTTATTTACTTAACAAACAAACCGTTTTTTATGCTTTAAAAAAATCAGTACGATGTGCGCAAACAGTCTCGATAGCCCAAAGCGTCCAAAAGCAGCTTTATTAAAACTCGTCCCGTTGTGTACCAGAAGCAAGACCGCTGAATCGAGGAACCGGTGACTCTATGTATGTGCGTTGGTTGAGCCCAGTTGTTGACATGGGCGTACACCCGAAAATTCTCTCCGTGACCTATCCCATTCATAACATGTTGAACTAATAAAGTCTCCTCAAATATACCCAGGACCTCTCTCCTATTTGATCCGATTGCTTTGTTTGCTAAAACGCTAGGTACAGAGTGGGTTAGGACGTTCTATAACCGAGTCTGTGGCTAAAGTGAAAGGGTTTTACTTCAGCCAGAATAAAGACAGTATGTGGCGTAGGGATGCTAAACGTAGACGTTCGATGAAAATGATGTTACGTAATCACTGATGACGCATAATGAAAGTCAATTTAAAAAATGTAGCGAATAAGTAGGATAATAGCATTCACTAAGTGTTCGAAATTTTTGAAATAAAAATTGTATTTTTTGTAATCCAGAATTCAAAACGTGTTTGATTACATTCAGATATATACAAAATAAAACTGCTGAGTTGTTTTAAGTCATCCTGGCGCAATAATATATAGTGTCAAAATATGCCCTTGCAAGTGATGTACTAATATTTAGTGTCAAAATATGTCCATATAATCGCTATTCAAGTGTGAAGTTTTCTTGGTTTCTAAAGGTATACCCTACCCATCCCCCGTCGCCATAAAACAAAGATAGACCGTGTATGTTTCGTATGTTACAGTGAAACTGAGAGGAGGATTACTTGAAAATGAGCTTTTGAAATTGTCTATGCTTGAGTGCAGCTTCCTTCACTAGCAATAATTCATATGAATAGCTGAATCTTAAACCTTATCTAACTTGACATGGGACAATCCTTTGGGGGTTGATACAGGCCTACACACTCTACACACTCACATTTTCTTGGGCGTGATTTTTGTTGGTACCCCCAAATATTTGTAAAACTTGTATAGGGCATGTAATTTCGGTTTCGTGTGATATTCATGCAGGGGGACTACAATATTAAACATCTTGCCCTCCTTCAAATCGTGTGTGTGTGTGTTTGTGGGGAGGAGGCACACCCCCGTCCGACGGAATTTTCTCCCATGCGTATCGAAAATACATCCATTGTATTGTGGGAGGAGGCGGGCCGTGGCGAAACAGCAAAGGCAATTTGGTTATGATATGCACGGACGTGATTACATTAAAATGAGGTTGATGTGATGATATAAAATAAAAGTAATAAAAATAATAATAATAATAAAACTACTACTACTACTGCTACTACTATAACTACTGCTACTACTATACTACTACTACTACTACTACTACTACTACTACTACTACTACTACTACTACTACTACTACTACTACTACTACTACTACTATACTACTACTATACTACTACTACTACTACTACTACTATTACTACTACTACTACTACTACTACTACTACTACTACTACTACTACTACTACTACTACTACTACTCTCTACAATATTAAACATCTTGCCCTCCTAGCTTTCAAATCGTGTGTGTGTGTGTGTGTGTGTTTGTGGGGAGGAGGCACACCCCCGTCCGACGGGATTTTCTCCCATGCGTATCGAAAATACATCCATTGTATTGTGGGAGGAGGCGGGCCGTGGCGAAACAGCAGAGGCAATTTGGTTATGATATGCACGGACGTGATTACATTAAAATGAGGTTGATGTGATGATATAAAATAAAAGTAATAAAAATAATAATAATAAAAAACTACTACTACTACTACTGCTAAAGCTACTACTACTGCTACTACTATATCTACTACTACTACTACTACTACTACTACTACTACTACTACTACTACTACTACTGCTACTACTATAACTACTACTTCTACTACTACTACTACTACTACTACTACTACTACTACTACTACTACTTATAATAATAATAATAATGATAAAAAATATCACTTTTTTTTAAGGGTATGCAGGGTCAAGTTTAAAAGGGGCACGGGCCTCTTGTGCGCCCCCGGAAAAAAAAACTGCCATTGAACCCATCCAACCACCTGACGTCCTGACCAGATCATCTTTGTATGCTGCTGCGGCTGCTGCTTGAGTTGCAGCTGACTTTGTCATCACTGTTTCTCTCTCTCTCTCTCTCTCTCTCTCCCTTTCTCTCCGTCTCTGTCTGCCTCTGTCTGTGTCCGTCTCTCTCTCTCTCTCTCTATCGCATTATTGAACACAAGAATCTGTCAAACTGTGCTAAAGTTCATCAGACTCACTAACGTTGATTGGAAACGAGATATTGAGAGATAGATAGATAGATAGAGAGAGAGAGAGAGAGAGAGAGATCGGCAAAGGGAGGAAAAGAGCGAGGGGAAGAGGGTGACAGAGAATTTGAGATAAGAAGTAAGACATATGGAAAGAAACGGGGAGGAGAGAAAGAAAAAAGAAAGAAAAGTGGGTGGAGAGAGAGGGGAGAGAAATGGATGCAGGCGACAGTAAGGGGTGGTAAGGGGAATTTGAGAAACAAAATAATGCCCGGTTCATAATTGCAAATATTGACACAGCACATCGGAATGGAGAGGGGAGAGTGAGAGAAAATTAGGGGCGAAAAAGAGAGAGAACTGGACAGACAGACATAAAGAGAGACAGGCAGAGAGAGAGAGAGAGAGAAATACAGACGGACATAAAATAAGACAGGCAGAGAGAGAGAAAAGACAGATGGAGAGAGGCAGACAGAGAGGGAGAGAGAGAGAGAGAGAGAGTGGGGTGGGAACAAACGGAGAGAGGAAGATAGACAGAGAGAGAAAGAGAAGAAAAAAGACAGGCAGAGAGATAGACAGAGATACAGACAGAGATGTGGTCTGATTGCACAGGTTAACCCAGCTGAGGTCGTCCCAGAAACCCAGCATGATAAGGATGATCTCATCGTGTCTCATTTCATTTCAAAAATAATTCTACCACATCAAGAGAACAAAGCCTCTGACAATGTGACAAACTTTGTTGAAAAATAAATGAAACTGTTGACATAAAACACGTATGGAAGTTTGAGATACTGTTTTAATGTTTTAAGCATAATAGTATCTTTAGTGGCATGATTGGTCTCGGAAGACGATTTTAATTTTATTTTGAAATGCATTTCTAGTGGGTGTAATGATAAAGATCTCACGGGGTGTGTTTTCCTTTATAACAGTCACGAAAGCGTAATCTACGAGGAATATTGAAAACGTATTCACCTAATAAACTGGAACGGGGCTATAGCATCACACCATTGCGGACTGCCCCACCCCCAAAAAATATATGTAGAAAAAACACGATTAAAAACAAAATCTACGCATGATTAACAACATGCCTGAAAAACGTGATATGATAAGTCATAAAGTAATAAGTCTTCGGTTATCTTATTAGTAACGTATACTGTTGATGAACTTTTACCAATCTCTTTCGTACATCCCATCTCGTCCATATTGCCCCCTCTTTCTCTCTCTCTCTCTCTCTCTACCTATCTTTTTATTCCAAAACTTCCACATCTAATCATCAGTCTCCAATATGCTAACACATAACCTGGCTGGGATTTTTCAACTGAGACTTTGGGGAAAAGAGTTTTCTTTCTTAATTTGGTTAGAAAGTGGAAGAGCAGTGGTCTCGTAACCGGGAGGTCCCGGATTCGAAACCAAGTCGATGCGCTAGTGCCCTTTGGTAATAACCAAGCCCCTCGGAGAAGGCTTAAAGCCGTCTGTCCCCTGGTTGCTTACTTACAAGCACATGCTTTCTTAGCAGTCAGATAAAACAAACAAACCAACCAGCCAACATAATTTTTTCAGGTTATCATTTCAAGTGATCTGAGTTAATTACTAAAAAAGAACTTCCAAAGGTGCCAACATACTAAGTCTACTTGCAACGTAAGTCTTATACTTTATAAAGTCTCTATACCATTGAAATAAACGCCACACAACAGCGCATACAAGTAATCACATAAATAGAATTGTTTATTCGATAAAATGTTCAATAAAATGCTCAATAAAATGGTGAGTTCCACAACCAATATAATACTGCATGTACACGTTCTATTATTAAAATGGTGAGTTCTACAACCGATATAATATTGCATGTACACGTTCTATTATACTCCAACTATCTAGCTATCTCCGCACAATAACACTTAACACTATAGCTACTTTCAATTATCTATAGACAAAGGAAAGACTTAAAAAAACAATGACGGCTGCAGACTATTACAATTTTAAAACACATTCCTCACTCTCTTTCCCGCCAAATTCTGTGAGCCAAATGGAGTAATTTACATTAGATGTTGACTCGAGTACTCTTAAACATTATTCTAAAAGATAGCAACCTTGTTGCATAAATTTCAATCGTGGATATGATACAGCAATTGCATATGATAAAAGATGAGCAGTTGTTATTAGTCATGATGTGCTGTAGTCATAACTATACACGCCTCTTTCTAAGCATTCCATTCGTCGATAAAACATTGTGAAGAACAAGATTGAAAAGACCTAACAAAAAATCAATATTAAGGTAACTTCCAGACCCTTATTCGTCACCTGTTGAAATGTGCGAACACGGGGTATTAACTTTGCTTTTTAGATGATTTCTCGATGCGATGTTGTCAAAGATGACAGTATAATATTATATCTGTTTATTGTTTATGAATAACATCACATGATTACATCATATGCACATAAAATGTAAAAGCGTCAGATTTGAATAAATAAAATACTTAAAAAATGAATTTATGCTCTACATTACAAAAGGATACATGCACAAATCTACTTGCCTATATAGGTTGTACTGAATATATGGCATTTTAATATCTAATAACTAACATGTTTAAATCAGGGCATGTTCACACTTCATCTACAACAAAGTATCATATGCTCGTTGCAGACGAGGCGTCCTTTGCTTGACGTATTGGACGGCGTCAGAGGCTGGTGCGGTCTGTGACGTACCGTGATCGAGTGACATCACACAAACGGTGCTTGTAAAATGAACATAACAAACATAGCGTCGTAACGTAATTACCTAGCCTTCACAGGCTCAATTGGCGCACATAACGCAATCGTGTGCAACGGGATTTTCTCATCAGAAGTACTGCCATATTAGTTGGACGATGAAATAAAAACGACTTAAATGGTGCGTTGACCCTGACATTAAATTTACTTGAAATAAATGCAGAGAAATAGAAAATCGGATTGCAGTTTTTAAAAGAGAATTAGAAATAAACGTAAAGAAAGGAAAGAAAAAGAAAGTTATAAAATGTCGCAGTCGTGAAGATCACTACACAAACTGAAGAAAAAAAATCATGAGTTCCCCTCTGAGCTATTCTCCATGTGTCTGTACACACCATTTATTTTTTTTTTTAAATTAAATTCTGTTACGTGTGCCTGAAATGTATGGGTTGAAAGAGGTCTGATATTCCCCCTCTAAATCTTTCTTCATCAATAGTCAAGAATATCGATATTTGTCGTAATGTAATACCAAGATAAGAAAAAGGAGGATCTTACTTTCGAAAACTTTGATAATTTTCTATATTTTTTCTCTATTTTATTCATACCACTTTGATAATCACAGTGGATTTACCCTTTTACCTTATAGCCTTAGTCAATGTCGGTCTGAAACAGCGAAGTGCGGCTATTTTAAATAAATGATAATCCATGTAGTTTGATTATAGGCACTTAACCGTGTCATAATACTAGCTACCGGTACATTTATATCGCGCACATTTCCATCATGCTCAAGGTGCCTAAAGGTACTACAAATACTATCTTTAACCTGGCTTTAGCCCAGTTGCACTATGGCGCTAAAAGCATTCAGGAATAAGTTCCACAGGTACCCAAATGCTACACATGGGTGGAGAGTGGCAATATGTCGACAAGTACTATCATTACGCTGGCTTCGGCCCAGCTGCAATATGGCCGTAAAAGCATTTAGGGGGTAACTGGTGGAGAGTGGCAAAGTAGCGCCACTTGTGCGAACCGCGAACCATGTGATTCACAGCCCGGTTACATATTAAGTAGACCACGACCCTTCTACCTATGAAGTTATGTAAACTAAATAAAATGTCTCATCATCTGAACGGTGCAGTCTCATACTTTGACCCTGTAAAATACCAACAACGAAACTAATACTATATCTAAAATTCAACAAACTGTACACAATCACATACGTTATAAATCTTTCCCCTAAAACGGGATAAGCATCACGGGTAACCATAACTGACATCCAGACATGTTTTCTAAAGGCCTCACATTTTAACTTAATGTAAAAATAAGGAAGTGAAGCGCCTAGACTGAACAAATGCCTAAATATCAGCGCCATAAAATAATATATGTATTTTTTAATGTAACTGCATACTATTAAACCTAAAGTCAATACAAAACACTATTTAACTTCGTTAACACGAAATACAGTACAACAAACGAACAGGGATATTTGTATAACTTAATTTTCTTAATCTAAAATTAAATAAACTTGAACAAACAAGTACTTTTTGATAATTTCTTTTCCCCCCATCTTACTTGCAGGCAATACAACTTCAATACGTGACAAGGAAACAAATACCTATTTTTGTTGTTTTTGGTAGATATATAATTATCTTTGATATAGATAGTTCAGTTTGTAGAAAAATACAAAGAACTGCAAAGTGATTTTTTGTGTAATGATTAGAAGTAATAGCTACAGTATGATACATAGCCTATAAGTTACAAACCCTCTTCGTGTAGTCCTTTGTTCCGTAACATTGACTATTATGATGTACGACAAACTGACAGTGCATATTATGTAAAATAGTTCTTGGACTTAAAAAAAAGGAATGCTACTTTTAACACAAACGCAAAGACTTTCGAAAAATTAAACAAGGGCAATTTCAATATCCTATATTGTAGGCCTATATCCCACAGAAATCATGTTCATATTACGTAATACCTCATGCTGTTCGTACATTTAAAAAGACAGTGATGGGCAAAGATACTGAAATTACCTTAACTTTATTTCGAAAGTCATTGTGATCGTGTTCTTTGCAATGTCATAGCTGACACTAAGCATAAACGTTAACATTACATTGACATTAATGACAAAGTAGGGAAAATCTTGAATACATATCAAAACCTCTTTTTAACAAAGAACATCATTTATTAAACAGCTGCTCTTGAGTTTTGACGTATAAACATGTACGAATCAACAGTGTATGCGTGGATTGATTCTTCGCATGTTTATTTGATATCTTAATCGGTGTACGTTTAAGTTTACTTCGACTTCAAGCGTGTGACTATTAGAATGAAGTTCTTAGATACATTTTAGGCTCATATACTTCATTTGATGTTGTTCCTTACTACACCTTGTTCTAATACAAGCAATTGCTATCTCGTTCCAACGACATTATACTTCCAAAATAATTTACTACATACAAAGGAAAAATTCCATCTCAATCATCAATAATAAGGATGGTAATGATTACATGATTACCATGATATCTATATACTGGTAAAGACTATTTTAATATTACTCGATCAAATATTCATATCGGTCAGATCCGAAAATGGGGATTCCTATAGTAGAGGGCGGGAAACTTCATTGGGCGTCCATTTTATTTTCTACTGCACTGCTATCGGCTGAAGACGAAGTGAGTAATGTTTGCTCACTGCTTTTCGTTACCACTATGGCATCGAAGCTTAGCCGAACGGTGACCCGGCCGTCGGGGTGCTGCTCGCAGTGGTCCAGCAGCCGCTTCATAAGTCGGTCCCTGTCTGAGGTCGTTAAGGTCTGGTACACCTGGGCAGCGTTGGTGAGGCAGATGAAGTCCAGGAGAAGTTTTCCACCTTTGGAATCCTCCTTGAAGCACTCGGTGATATCCAGGTGGTAGATGACGTTCTCAATGTCGTACTTGAGGCCCAGACGTCGCAGGACACGCGTGACGTCGTCGCTGTAGCGTTTTTTGTTCTTCGGAGTTTGCTTGTTCCGCTTTGGTTCCAGATCGAGGAAGGACTTGAATAGGTCGTTGTTCTCTGCCAGCAATCAAATTTTAAACACGATATTTAAATATTTATTTTGTTTATGCTAAACAACAAACTGACTATTGCTTTTAAAGCCAAAGAAGGCCTACTTTAGAACGCCTGCCTATCATTAGGCCTATCCATGTACATCGAATTAAGACTTTTATTATCAATGATGAATGTAATCAATGTTTGGTGTGGGACACGTCAGCACAAAGCTGATCTTTGTATTGAATCTTGAAGTCACATTCAACGAGCTTATCAACTTAGTTTGAATTTACAACCAAACAGGAGCAGTCACAAGACCAAAGAAAACTTTGGGAACAACAAGCTGGAACATTATATAAATACATCATATACAAAGTCATGTAACATAGAAATCAACATGAATCCGAGTTGTATCTGTTGAGGGTGAAAATGTATTATGTGTAATATGGAGCCACAGCTTTTTCACATATTCAGGCCACGTATTAGACATTTGGGAGTCACAGTCACTTTGATTTGACCGCACCTTGAAAAAAGGGAACAGATGGCCTTGAATTCTTGAAGAATGAAGGGGAATGAAGGGGCACAAAGGCAAATGAAAAGTGCCCTAAGACAATTTATATAAATTGGCACGTTTCTGTCTAGCCTACTGCTGTAAAAGCTGTCCAATAAAATGTATTTTCAGTGTATAATATATATTGTGTGTGTGGAGGGGGAGGGGGGAAGAGACGTCTTCAAACTGTACCCTGAAATGAGAAGAGTAAAGGGGCGGTATCCAATCAGTGATGCCGCGAGACCAGCTGCGATCTTGTGTAAGTCTTGGCCTTGATCCCGACACCTAATGCGAAATCGATGTAATTTAATATCTTTCTTTCTCCTACTCAGGAGCCGCCAGGTCTCGATGGCATTTTTAAAAGATAACTTTTCACCCACCGATTCTTTGTGCATAACTTCATACTTCATGGTGTTGCTGGGCCGTACAAACTAACAAAGTGTTCGGGGGCTGTAAGGGAACCCATCCCCACCCCCAAAAAAAAATATATGAGAAGCCCCCCTTTTTTTTCTTTATATAAATTTTGCTTTCTTGCTTGTCAGGTCCCTGAGAGATCCCCCATAAAAAAGAAGAAGCATCTACGGGTATATCAGGATACTAACTTTTTGAAGCTATCGTAATGAGCATCACCCCTCCATCAAGCAGTGCCTTGTAGTAGTTACTGATGGTCGAGTCCACGTCTCTCGCATGGTACAGCATCTGCAGCATGTGGACGAAATGAACTTTAGGGAATTTGCCCTCTGCGACAAGTTGGTTCATGGTTGCCTGAAATTGAACAAAATAATTTAAATCGTGAATTCTCTTTTCCTTTACATGTTATTTTTCTGAGAAAAAAAAACAACATGGGGTATGCGAAGTCTAGTAGCGAATGATTAATACACACCAATGTTATAAACACAAAAATGACCGAAAGGTATAATGTATCATAGTGAAATATCAAGGTGTTTTTTAGTTTTATGTAATAATAATCGATCGAGAGACAGTGAGGAACGAGACATCGAAACGTAGAAAAAAATGGATAAAATGGATAGAGAAAGAAGGAGGGAGAGTGCGAAAGAGAGAGAGAGAGAGACAGACAGAGACAGAGAGAGAGACACAGAGAGACACAGAGAGAGACAGAGAAAGAGGCGGAGACATGTCTCAAGAATTCAACGTAACATTTTATTTTTTTTGGTGGAAAAAAAAAATTACCCGACCCATAATTGGCGCCACGCGTACTTATCGGAACAAAGGGAGGGCCATTGAATTCTTTCTGTATTCAGAACGATCTACAAATCCATTACTTCATCAATGCTTAACGTAGATGGTTACGCTTGATAATTTCCCCCAAATATTTTATCCTCTTCATTTCGGTCTTAAGAGCGGCAAACACCCATAGTTACGAGGGAAATAATCCCTTCATGACGTCATCAGGTCGGCCAGTGAAGAGCAATGCCTGTTTTCAAATTTTCTTAAATTTGAATATTATAAATACACTTCATGTACAACTGTGTTCACTCTCCCACACTCGAGATTTACATGGATTCAGTTTTCGAAAGAGTAACACTATATAGTTTGTGTATAATATATTGTAGTGATCTATAAAATCTGTTCATATGGTACATTTCTACAACTGATAAACTTTCAGAATCAATATTAGAGAGAGAAATTAGAGAGAGAAATAGCCAAAGGTGAGTATATAAGATAAAATCGCATTAGTAGGATTAACCTCAATTCATCGTTAAAATACTATCAGCTAACTTTGAAACAACAAACACACCATGGGTCAAACTTACCTAGAATTTGGAAAAGGTCAAACAAACAAATATCTACAAAAGGTTTTGAAAAGACAGTGATGTACATGACAAACTTTCTCCGGCTACTAGGGTGCTATGATTTAAAAAATACTTAAAGTGCGGGTTCAAAGAAAATCACAAATATGGCAAATAACATATTACTAGAAACTGGTAAGCTAATAGATGGCCATCGTACAAGTTGTAGGTCAACTACAAATCGGATGATTTATAAAAATACAAATAAAACCACCTCCATAGCATCTGGGATATGCGAGAGATTCGCCAGAAAAATAACGATGTTTTAATGCCGTCACAATATGAACCAATCCTGCCCAAGCAGACGACATCCCATAAAGAATGAACATAATTGCAATGCTATTATTTCTCAAATTATAATGAGTTTAGTGTATATAAATGTGATGGAATTTTACACCATTCAAAAAGGGATATGACCCGATTCTGATAACTAAATTCTTTTGTTTGTAAATACACAGGATAGGGGTTAATGAACAATCAAAGAAACCACACTTTCAAATTTAAAACCCCTGGAATGAAAGCATGGACGCATTTGTTCCTCTTGAAACGCCGAACATACCGCGGTGTATGCAGCTGAAAATACAATGGCGTCTTATTTTGTTTACAAGCGACGGATTCCTTTATTTTTTTATCGCTGCATTTTTCATCAAAATAATACCATGCGCGGGGTTTAGAGTGAGGCAATAGATTAAACATTTAGTCTGACGGTAGTGAAGTAAGAGAAATAACTGAAGAGAAGACGACGAAACAGGCACTGAAAATGTGTGAGATGTCATGGGACATCGTCTGCTTGTGCAAATCATGTTCAACATGTGACGTCACACATCTCAGCAGCGATCGGAGAGCATTTCAGGTGCTATGTCGGGGCTGTATTTAAGAGTTTTGTAATTGATAATAATCATTACTTCGAATGTTTCCGAGCATGGAATTTTGATAACCTTGTCAAATCAAAGTGTTACCTTTGCAATAATGACAATAAAGTTAGTTTTTAAAATCAATGAACCTGATCTTTAATTTATTGTTCGTTGTAAAACACGTCTCTTGTAGTGGTCCATGCTTCTCATCAATTTGCTTCTCATGAAAGCTATTCCTGTATACTTTTTTTCAATGCATTCATTTTTTGTTTTCTTTGATTATGAAAGCAATGAAAACACGGAAAAACTGTACCACAATTCACATTCCATCGCTGTTTGAAATATTTTGGGGGGATGACTTCACCGTGTACCAACTAAGGGAAACGGGACCATGATATTATGATTAAATCATATTCATAAATTTGGTTTGTTACACTCAGACTCCTTTTATGAATTATAAGGAATTCCGTCAATTTTGTGTAGGTGCATATGACAACAAATGTACAATATTTCATGCAGTCTGCACAATCCCACTCCTTTGGTGCAACTGAATTTCGGATTTTGCACACCAGGGGCGGATCCAGCAGGCGGCAAGGGAGGGGGCCGAAAAAGGGGCCCACTTCGTGCGAAAATTTGAAAACCGTGCCGGCTGATTTTCCGCTCGGTGGGGGTAGTGAGCAATTTTTTTTTTTGCCTCCGAAAATTGAAAATTTGAAATCGTGCCGGTCGATTTTTCGCTCAGTGGGGGGTTGGGGGTGGGGGTTGAGCACAATTTTTTTTTTTTTGCCTTCTAAAATTGAAAAAAAAATTTCACCTTGAGCGCCAGGAGGGGCCCATCTTCTTTTTTTTTCCCAAAAAGGGTGTTTTTACATGTTTTTTTCCTAGGGAGGGGCCCGGGCCCCCGCCCCTGGATCCGCCACTGTTGCACACCTCCTTGAGTGAAACTCAATGAATTGTCCGGTTGTTTGTCTTCCGATTTAGGCAACTTTGCAAACAGAAATCGCTGATGATGAGAGGTTCCGTACCCTTACTCCCCTAATACGGACCATGACTGTGTATTTATGATAGGAGAGTGGAGAATAAATTTTACAGTATTGAGTCAAACCTGCTTTAGTGACCACCTGTCTACAAAGACCACATTTTGTGTTTCCTTGCAAATGGTTTCTTATTGAAACATGTACTATAGGCACCTGTCTACAAAGACCACCTGCCTATAAAGGCCACTTTTCTCGTCTCCCTTGGGTGGTCTTTATAGACAGGTTTCACTGTATAAGAATGTTCAGTTACATTATAAGGAATATTATACAGGCATTTGAAATTTGAAAATATCCGTGTTTCTTTTTTTTGGGGGAGGGGGTCAGGTTATACCATTCAAAACGGTGGTATATAGAGAGTGTTTGATTTTATATATCTTTTACCTCAAAACCTTCTGAAGTTGCATGTATCCAGTCAAAGGTGAACGATTTCAGTTTTTCGTCTTCTTCTATCCTCGCTTTAAATCGGAGAAGTTCGGAATCATTCGGCTCAATAGCGATTTGTTGCGTAAAGGCACTCAACGAACTCATCTCGCGTAGAATCTGTACATCCATTATACCTGTCATGACAATAATATTCAGAGTAACATTATACCGGTTTTCATTCTACATCATCCACTTAACGACTATCAAGATTAATCGTGACAATTATGACAAGCCGCACCTCCCGGACCAATTAATGCAACAATATTTTTAAATAAAGCACTTTATTTTCCGATTTGGAGCTATTGCAATAGAGAGGGAGTCATTTTTTTTGAAAAAAATAGTTTGTAAAAAAAAGAGACCTCCGACGGTTCATAATTTTGTTTGAAATAAAAAAGAGTGTTGGCAAACATTTCTTGTCGTTGTATTTGGATCAACGTACCCATCTCCAAAACTTACTATAGGGAGGACCCTATTCCCATCAGACTCACTCAAACAGAGTAATATATCATTGACGATGGGAGAGTACTGCCCCTCTGCCGGTGACCTCTCGCTCCCTCTCATTATTCAAATCATGGTGATAAAAAGTATAAACTTTTCAAAATATTATGAATTCAAAAGTAGATCACACAACATACGATATGAATTGTGATATACTAGTATGTGTGAGGATGATTTTTGTTTTTCTTCAGGGCTTTAAAATTGTCTAATGAAGAGATGTTTTTAAATTTGTCGTAAACTTTCCAGCACATTAATGATTGGAGAACTTGCGATCGGATCCGATCTATTTGGATCAAAGTGCAACTCTTTACAAGACGGTACCCAGCACCAGGCAGGCACATTAAAAACGTCCCATCTTGTTTTATCCATTGATTTCAATGTGCCATTAGCAAATACATATCTGTAAATGACTCTAAAATCAACTTGTGTACCTATTTAACTAATTTGTGCAGAGAATAATTAAAGAAACTTATCTGTGCTGAGTAATTTTGCAACAGGAATTTTTTAAAGGAATTTTATATATCCCTCTCCCCGGATATTTTCTTTTTTCTTTTCTTAATAAAATTGAAAATTAGGGATTAGAGCCTATGTATTCATCAACCAGTCCTAAACACTTTTAGGTACTGGTTACTTGACAATATACCATACATGGCAATGGACGTAAGCACACAAAACTTTGAAAGACGTCTTTAATACGGAGCCTTTGGCGAGATAACAAATTTAACAATATGTCCAAAATATTCAACTCGAGGCAAAAGCAGTTCCTCATTCAATACAAATTCAATCATATTTCCGACATCGATATGTTGTGCACTGTATGAAGAAAGATTTAAATTGTTCGAATACCATTTCAACAGACTTGAGTTTAAAAATATTTCCTTGTTTATCTGTCTGACACAACCTCACCCTCGGTCAATATCTTTGATTGACGTAGGCAGGTTTTACATAATATGAATACAAAACAAATCTTAATAAGTGGGAAGAAGAAGGAAAGACCGAATAATACTACAATCATGTAGCCTGTGGCAAATGTCCACACACCAGCCCACAATCCCAACACAGACTTGAAAAAATACTGGTCTGACCATTTTTCTTAACTGGAGCTCATTGGGTTGGGGAGGGGGGGCAGGGGTATAAATGGGTCATCGTGTTGTAACATCTGACAATGTAAGTAATGACAAAATATTTCAAGCCCCCATTACCTGAAAAGGGTTCATTTTATCAGTTTTTAATGTGCAGTCAAGTGTACGAATTGCCATAAAATACAGCATTAATATTGTTCCGCGGTCAATTTTCTACACTGACCACATTTCTTACTTCAGCCCTGAACGAAAGACTATCACTAACCCTAATTAGAACCATGTAAACCCAACCTAAACTCGAATTGAAATCCTAACTCTAACACTAATATATTTGACGAAATAAATCTCAGAGATCAAGTCACCGGGATCAATTAAAATGGCGGATCCAGTATTATCACGCGGGGGTGAGACACAAGTTAGAAAATTGAGTCAGGAGCAAAAAACAAAAAAAAATGTTCAGGTGCCTTTGGGTCTAAAATTGCTGCCTGCTGGGGCGGGAGCTCGGTAAAAAAAAAAATATATATATATATATATATATATATATATAAATACATGTATGTATTTGAAATATTTAATGTGTAGCATGCAGGAGATGATTTTGCAAAACAGGGCGGCGGCGTACCTCTAGCCTCCCCCATCCGCCACTGTCAATGGAATGAATTCAAATTGTGGAACTTTACTTACCGTTACCGCAGCCCACACCGACCACCCTGACCGGGTTAATTGATGAGCTCTGTTCGATCGGAAGCACATTGAGGATGTTCAAGCATCTATTCTTGATCCAAGCTAGCATCACCTCCTCCTGGTCACATCGACGTATGAACTCGGTCAAGGCATCGAGATAGTGGTACTCTTCGATCGTGGTCATACCGCTATCACGTCGGTTAGACTACAGACAAGAATAAGGATCAATATTATTATCAATAGAAATTTAGGGAATATAGATAGTATTATATTTCAGCTACTGTACGGCCAAAGCTGTGACCAGGCCATAATGTTATGCTGTTGTGTTTGTCTGTTTCTATCGTCGTCGTCGTCATCATCATCATCATCATCATCCTCATCAACATCATCACATTCATTATTATTATCCTTATCATCATTACCATCATTATCATCATTATCATCATCATCAAATCCATCCTTGGGAAATATTGGTACAGCCACCCCCTTAAGTACAGTCCATACCAGAGAGTTAGCATTACCTGGAGGGGCAAATAAGTTTATCTTTATGCCTCAACATCAAAGTAAACATCAAAGTAAGTAAACATCATCATTATCAATATGAAGAAACCTTCACAAAACAAGACTGAATATTCAATTCCCAGTGGATACCTAATGAAAGGATGAATGAAAACATTATATGCCGATCTTTCACTACGGGAATCTTTGGAAACCCGATTCAAAGACTCGGTTGATTGATGAAAACCGTCCCTAACAGGAACAGCTAGAGTGAATAGACAATTGGTACAAACCAATATAACTGGACAAAATTACTACGCTGAAAGTAACATTGAGATTTTTTTAGTTTCCTGAAGAGCCTGTGTTAAAATTTGACCGCAGCGTCTAGAACAAGAAAGACAGACAGAGATTATCTTCATTCCCTGGAGTATATCTCAAATGTATCACACGACTCACTCCATAGACCAATTCAATATAATGACTTTGGGCACCATTATTGACCATTGACACTTCAGTCATACCCACGAGACAGATACCGGACCGACAAAAGACCGAACACAATCATCACTGCATTACCCCGAATGGCAAAGAGTGGGTCGGTTTGGAGTCGGTGGGGGGTTGTGACTGAATTATGAAAATGCATGGCGTTAAAGTCTCTTTGTGCATATTTTGAATTAACAAGGTGGCAAACCACTTCGTAAAATCAATTGCCGTCAATGATAGCTACGGAGGCTCGTGAATATTTTGTAAAATTCCTTTCTAACATAACGTAAATACATCTAATTAAACACTTCACTATAGAAAATTGACACATGGGTTCACAATAACCAAACTTATATAAAATGAATACACATTATACTACACAATTCATGATAAAATATATACACACTGACTCAACGATAACTTGTATAGTTGTAACATTCACCTTTAGTTGAACATAGTCAAATGACACAATCCTAGAAAATCCCTCACCTAAAATAGAGTTTAACACAGAATTATGACCAACTTTAACAACCTTAACTGCACTCTAAATGAGTACACGCTAACTGAACATATGGAATTTCAATTCATCTCCTGCATTGTTATAGTTAACCATCAAAATGTACACACCACAAAACAAAATCATCTCTACAATATACCTAACAAAGTCTTTTCAACAATTAAGCATAATGTAATATACGATGACAGCAGAGAAAAATCACCATAGAGATTTGAAGTATGTATATACCTGGCACGAAGAAAAAAAAACACTAGTCTCGATCACATACTTAGATTGAATAAAAGTACCGAGCAGAATGTATGTTTCTCATATACCATAGTATAACTTACCATAGTCACACGTAGAACCGTATAATAGAATAAAGATTAATCAGCCAGAGAGAAATATTTCCTCAAGCGCATTCAAAAGATAACACAGTAATAATTCTCCATCAAAATGCTCGCCAACGATACAATTCAATTTCATATGTCATAGTCCATCAACACAATATATCACAGACTATCCTGACACAACCTCAAAACACAACTTCAAATGCCACTACCACATTTCAAATAAACTCATACGAATATGCTTGATCACTCTCTTTGGTAATTCTAAACCGCAGAGGACATATAATACATCAAATAACTAAACCAATCAAAATATCGTTTAAAATGAAAAGCTGATATAGTATGCTATCAAGTATACCTTCAAGTTTTATTTCAATGTCCTTCCCGTCTTTTTGGACCTATAATGTTTATAAGCAAATAAATTTTCCGCGATTATTAAGGGCTACAAGATAATCCTATCAAAACAACAAGTATATTCAAAACTCAAACCAAATCAAGATATCTGCTAACATATTCTAACATGTATATAAAACGAGAATAACAAGCATGATATTTCTAAAAAAATTGTCATTTATCAGCCTTGCATAATATTGATACACCTAATAAGGATAAAGTATAAGCCGTATTTTTTATGATATCTGAAAGGGCGAGTATCTTCCTGAGTGTCTAGGCAAGCTCTCCTCCTTACACTATTTGAGGCACCCCTGCTGTTCGCAATCAGAATCTATCGGGATTAGTCATTACAAAAAAAGCAAATCGTATTTTTATGTGAATTTGTGTGTGTTTTATTTTGGAGAGCTTTAAATATCGTGCTGATAACGCGAAGAAGGTTGTGAGTTCCGTCTATACTGTCCCGTCTTTCACTATGGAAGCATTGAAATCGGGAACCGAGAAGGAACCTGATGTCGGTCGACTAGCGGAGGTTCCAACTCTGGTGAGGGGTTAGTCACAAGACCATAGATTTAATGATTTCCACATTGAATGATAAGGAAAGTTTACAAATTAAGCGCTGGGCACAATGAATAATAAGGTGTCATAATGTCATTAACAGATTACTAGTCAAACATTAAAAAAAACTGCTTCATGACTGTGAACACAATCATAAAATAGTTCCTTTTTAAATTCCTTTCTTTCGACCTTTCTTTCTTTATTATATTGCTAACTTACCTCATCGCATAGGGCACAACCATAACTTCCACATGCACAGCTGCGGAAAACATTCCCCATGGTTACCCTTACATGACTAATAAATAATTTGCCTTCGTCTAATATGTCGTCTTGGTGACCATTAACTGGCAGTCTTAAAACACTTGTTGTTCTTGCATAATCTGCACTCTTTCGCACACGTATTTATATATACACTTTGCAGTAAATGACAAGAATTACAATGTTTAGACCGAGGGAAGACAACATGACCTTTGTCCCACTTTACGCGCACTTATTGCATAACAATAGAAATCAACTCAGGCGCATGCGCGAATAGCTCGATAGGCATTGCGCGCAATATTCGTTCTGCGGAATCGAAAGAAAGTGTATGAATAAAAAGTCGGGATGATTTTAACCACTTTTCTCACTATTTTTCCCGTTTTCTCTCTATTTCTCCGTTGATCCCCGATTTAATTCGAGGACTATTTAATTCCACATGGAACACGCATGCATGTTCGGTGAACTATTTACAAGGCGACGTCTTTTAAAGATGGGCGCTTAGCATGGGAGTTTTAGATAAAATCGCAAGGTGACACTTCCCTCTTCATATTCTGTTTTATTTATCCTGAACCATTTTATACCAAGTTTTATTGTTGTTGTGCTGATTCATAAATGTGGCTACAAGAGATTCGGGGTAATCGTAATACCCGGTCGCAAAATTTCATGCCACTATCCCCAGGTCCGCCATGGTAAAGACAAAAACAAAGGCCTTGACTACTGTATTCTGTTTCAAGCATAATTTTTATATAGTGGATCTATGGCGGATCCAGGGGGGCATATGAGTACGTGCTTCCCTATAAACTCAATCCGTCATCGCTAAGGACAACAAAAACGGATACCTCCTGTAATGTTTTATAGAGCCACTTTAAAATTGAGATCCCTTAACCGAATGAAAATGCAACGTTTCTTTCTTCTTTTGTCAGAGATTTTTTTTGAAAATGTACCCCTTTTTAATAGAACCCTGAATCCATCCCTCATAAATCGTCCCTATTTTCACGAAGTGACGGATGAGCGCGCAATTAAAAGAAAGTTAGTTTTGAATAAATCGCTTTCAAACTTTCAAACTATAATCTCAACCTCTTTAATGTATCAAGGGCAAATAAATGTTATATCCTGGGATAGAACATATCTCTATGTTTAGTTCTATGTTTAATTATTTCCACAATTTCTTATATTTTGGGGAAATGAGCTGTAAACATAACCGTCACTTCGTGAAAACACGAAATTCAAGGAAGCGCTGTAATTTTGTTTTCACGAAGTGACGGCTCGTAGCCGCGCGCGTAAAACATACGGGATTTTTATCTCGTGGATGGAATTCCCGAAATGGACACTAAATACGGCAAAACGTTATGTTTAATTGATGTACAGATAAAATAACTCGAACTACGAAATAGAGTACATTTTCCTCTTTCTGTAGCTGCTTTTTATTCCTCTGTTTGAACTTTTAACACAACCGTCATTTCGTGAAAACACAAATTACATAGAATGCTTTGATTTTGTTTTTATGCTACGTTTACACTATGTTCCCGGCGGCCACGGCAATCACGTTTCAGGCCACCGTGGACAAAACGGGATGGACGTGAGACAACGCGGTGGACGGAAAGGGCAAACGTGACAGGCCGTGATTGCCGTGGATGCCGGGCCAGATTTTTAAACTGTCAAAAAATTGCCACGGCAGTCACGGTACGGATGAGAAACCTAGTAGGCCGTAGTAAAACGGGGTAAACGCAACAAAACGTGACAGTACGTAATATGCCGTAACACAACTTGGAGGCGGTCCGTATTGGGACGGGACGCCTGTGTATTCCCCGGCATCTCACGGTCCTTTCAAGTTTTGACAAGTTCTGTCGCGTTAGGTGCGCGTTTTGTCACGGTTGCTTCACGCACGTTTTGCCACGCTTCTCACGGCAAGCAAGGGTGTATGGTAGCCGTTTCGTCGCGTTAAATCACGGCGCGTCCCGGCATGTGACGGTTAACGGGCCCGGCGCGCTACATCGCGTTGCGTTCTAGTACGTTCTGATACGGCGCGCGCGGTCTGGGAAGGAGTATATAAAAGCCAGGCAAGGCATGGGAACTTCATTCGAGTCTGAGCAATCGACGACACATTACTGCACCTACAATACGAGAGAAGGCCAAGCTTTGAAGAAAGAAGGCCAAGCTATGCCACCGAAGAAGCCTAGACGTATGAAGCCCTCCCCCACCACCATCACCAGTAGAGGAGCAGAAGCAGCCTGAAGATCCTCGCCGTTCACCGCCGCCAAATGAAGAGGAACATGATTCTGCTGCTGACCCGGTCCCTGCACTGGGACCTGAACCTGGTGCTGAGGAGGCTGAAGAAGACGCTTCACCTGCTCTACCTACCGGCACCCAGCTTCTACACAAACGTCGTCTACAGTCGGCGCCAACCCAGATATCCTGATGGTCCCCTTGGAGACCTTCCTGACCGAGCAGCAGAGTCAGGCACACACAGCCACCGCCTTTGGTTCCTACGTCGACGGAAGTATGTGAAGCCTTCCACCAGCCATCCGACGTACCGCAGAAGACAGAATAATGCGGACCGACATCAGCCAGCCCCAGCTGATGGACAGCGACACCGGACTTGGTACGGAGAGCCTCCAGGAAAGCATCTAGCTCGTCATCCAAGGGAGCATCTGGACCGGCACTGGCAGCCAACCCCTCTGAGACCAGACCAGACCAGTGAACATTTTCCTAAGTTTTTTCATCTCTTAGAAAATAAATGCAAACTTTATGTGTTTTTTCTTTTAGGGTAGACCAGAATTCCGTAGAATATGGATGATTTACGTAGGAAAATAAATTTGATTCTTTGGGAGGCCTTCCTTTTATACCGTAGGCACAAACGTGCTCGAAAACTGCCTGGCATCCACGTTTCATTCGTAGAAAGCCTTGATAGAACGTGAAAAACTCGTCAGACCTTGATCAGAACGTGAGAAACGTGAGGGACCTCATCAGAACGTGACGGGCCGGGAGGGAACGTACTGGCATCCGTGGTCGATCGCAGGCCGAACCGTAGCGCGCCTTTGAGCCTCCGGGACTTAGCAGCCCCTTTCACGGATACTGGATGATTTAAATGGTAAAAATGAACGTGTGTCCTATTCATTCTAGTCTTATTCATTTGCATTATGTTTTATTCATTCAAGTTCTAATGTTTCTGACTGTTTTCAAGACAATATCTTTTTTGTCGATCATAGTTCTATGTAGCTTGATATCTCACGGTAATTTTGAGAGAAAAGCAATCCAAGCAACGATTTCTGAATTGTAGCGACAATCGCGTTAGCACTATGACAAGCAGTATTCATTAATTTTTCAAGGACTCATGAAAAATTCGGTTAACAGTTGATTACCCTCGGTTGACTCTTTTGTTCGGATTATTTGGCGGGGAGAGATAGAAGTGAACGGTCTCACGCTTAACGACGTTGTATTATTATTCTTATTATTTTGTTCATCGTCTCTACGATGCTCTTTGAATCATACACAGCTTTTATCGTTAGGCTTCTTGAAAGAAATTTCAATTGTTGTTAAGAAATTTTGGTTGCACTCTGTAGATTATGATGATGTGTTTGATCTTGTTTTCAATAACAAGATCAAACACATGATGAAAATCTACTGGGTGCATGCCAATAAGTTCTTTACAACAATAAACAAAAATGAGGTAAACATAAATTTAAAATATCATCATCAATTATCATCAATATTGTATTGCATTTTGAAACGTACATTTAGGGTTTTGTGGAAAAGACTCATCAGGTATACATCCACGGAATACGAAGGTTATTTCAAACATTATACAGTACTTGTAAATATGCTAAAATGTCTTTATCTTTTGCATCATCATCTGCATAGATTGTTTACCTGAAGACAAAAGAGGTTCTTCAAAACAGTACTGTGTGGTATAGTCTCTTTCTTGCACGCCATGGTTATCATGTTCTAGCTGAAAGGTTTATATGTTGATCGTAACGAAACAAGGCAGTTCTTGAGAAAAAAAAGATGGTGGAGTTTTTCAATGGGAAATATGACTAATATAATCATCAACGTTATTTTTTTGTTCATCACTGTTTTTCATAAATGTTTTGTGAGAAGAGTATCAGAAGCAAGTCAGTTTACACAATCTCTTTGTAGGGTATTTCAATCAAAAATCAAATGGTAGTGAGCAAAAAAAAATTGGCACCCGACAAAAATTTTTTTTTCGCTCAGTGGGGGGGGGGGGAGGGGGGTAGGTAGTGAGCAAAAGGTAGGCCTAGTAGTATAGGTATCATTCTGATCCTTATTATCCTGATTATCTTTTGCAATACGTATAGACGATAAACTCATGACAATTGTCATGAATTATTGTCTTTAAGCTTACCATTAAATGCATCTGGTTCGAATTTTGCTTAGGTATTTGGTACTGGATGATATAAATGGTAAAAATGAACTTGTGTCCTATTCATTCTAGTCTTATTCATTTGCATTATGTTTTATTCATTCAAGTTCTAATGTTTCTGACTGTTTTCAAGACAATATCTTTTTTGTCGATCATAGTTCTATGTAGCTTGATATCTCACGGTAATTTTGAGAGAAAAGCAATCCAAGCAACGATTTCTGAATTGTAGCGACAATCGCGTTAGCACTATGACAAGCAGTATTCATTAATTTTTCAAGGACTCATGAAAAATTCGGTTAACAGTTGATTACCCTCGGTTGACTCTTTTGTTCGGATTATTTGGCGGGGAGAGATAGAAGTGAACGGTCTCACGCTTAACGACGTTGTATTATTATTCTTATTATTTTGTTCATCGTCTCTACGATGCTCTTTGAATCATACACAGCTTTTATCGTTAGGCTTCTTGAAAGAAATTTCAATTGTTGTTAAGAAATTTTGGTTGCACTCTGTAGATTATGATGATGTGTTTGATCTTGTTTTCAATAACAAGATCAAACACATGATGAAAATCTACTGGGTGCATGCCAATAAGTTCTTTACAACAATAAACAAAAATGAGGTAAACATAAATTTAAAATATCAAATAATTCATACCAAACATATCATCATCAATTATCATCAATATTGTATTGCATTTTGAAACGTACATTTAGGGTTTTGTGGAAAAGACTCATCAGGTATACATCCACGGAATACGAAGGTTATTTCAAACATTATACAGTACTTGTAAATATGCTAAAATGTCTTTATCTTTTGCATCATCATCTGCATAGATTGTTTACCTGAAGACAAAAGAGGTTCTTCAAAACAGTACTGTGTGGTATAGTCTCTTTCTTGCACGCCATGGTTATCATGTTCTAGCTGAAAGGTTTATATGTTGATCGTAACGAAACAAGGCAGTTCTTGAGAAAAAAAGATGGTGGAGTTTTTCAATGGGAAATATGACTAATATAATCATCCACGTTATTTTTTTGTTCATCACTGTTTTTCATAAATGTTTTGTGAGAAGAGTATTAGAAGCAAGTCAGTTTACACAATCTCTTTGTAGGGTATTTCAATCAAAAATCAAATGGTAGTGAGCAAAAAAAAATTGGCACCCGACAATTTTTTTCGCTCAGTGGGGAGGGGGGGGTAGGTAGTGAGCACCGCCACCCCCTTGGGCGCCAGGAGGGGCCCATCTTCTTTTTTCAAAAAGGGTGTTTTTACCTGTTTTTCTAGGGAGGGGCCCGTGCCCCGGGCCCCTGGATCCGCCACTGATGTAAGTTATATTCATGTTCTAATAAAGGCATCAACCCCTGTAAATAGAAACATTTAACAGAAATAAACAAATTCTTCAATACAAAGATACGATATGAGAATTCATGGAACTGAAATCCAAAACTCTAATATGCATTACTGATTTCTAAAAATGAGGTAGGTATACCTGATAAATAGCTGTTCTGAGCTATACATTTGAATATCAAAGATTTATGTTTGCAGGAGTTTATTAAAATACTGTATTAAACAGAAAACTGACACAGGTACGACCATTCAGTTCATTGTTTCAGAAATCATGGACAATGTTACCAGTTCACTTTAAATCAATTCATTGATTTTATAATCAATCCATTTCATTGCGATTACTGAATTCTACACACAATTAAAATTATGAGTGGAGTTTTCTATATTTATGATATTCAAAATGTTTACAATTAAACAGTATAAAAGAGAGATTGAGGTATTGAAACATTGAAGCATTGCCACAGCGATCAATATGATTGATTCTAGTTTCTTAAGCATGCTCTTCAACAAAAGTTCTTCAAGTTTCTTCACACGTATGTCATCCAAGCGATAGTGGTTGAAGCAGCGAAGATTCTTGAAATAAGAGAAAGAAAAATCATAATAAAAAAAATCAAAGTCAAAATCAATAGAAAATCATTATCAGAATGTCAATTATGAAAGGGAAACTTTACAGTGCATTATATTTATGATTAGGTGAAATTATTTTGCGTAGTTTTGGTACCAACTTTTAGAGAGGCTCTTAAATTAGATACTTTTATTGGTATAACCTTAGTATTAGCAATTTTTGTTAAGGATTAAAAAAAAACTTAGATGCTGACCTCGATAGGACCACTCATTCAGACCTAAACATTAAAAACAATTCTTTAGGAATATATCAAATTTCAACTATTGGGAAACGAGAAGGGAAGAAGATACCTTTTGACTTGTTCACAAGCATAGACAGTGGCTCATCATCAGAATCGCCATCGAAGCCATCTGAACTACTTTGATGTCACCATGCCAAGTCACATCTGCAGCTCTGACTGTATTCAGTGAATTGCTTCAACAATTCCATACCGCTCCCACTTTGAGGTCACCATGCCAAGTCATATCTGCAGCTCTGTGTTCAGTGAATTATCAAGGACCCATCTAACCAGCATGTCGGTCCCTGTATCCAATCTAATTTTGTAGAATAAAATAAATAATTACAGTACAAGTTATTTTCCTTCTTTTTTTGCAAGCAGAGGTAAAGAAATAAATCTAATATTATCTTTTGTACATCAAATTAATTACTAGGCATAACTGACCCCAATCAGACGTTTTCAATTGCCCCTACCAAACAACTACCACCCCAATGCACATATGCAGTGAGTGTGCTTGGTACTTGTCATACAAGATGATCAAGACTTGACTCTATACACTCTATTTACAACAAATATTCTAATTTTGGTTCATAGAAGTTTTAGCTGAAAATATTATATACCAATGGTCATGTACATATATAGCCTTCGCCAAAATTAGAAACGCGTTCCTGTCCAGCTTTGTACTATGTCTGCTAAGTGCATTTCATATTCCATATCTATATTTTCCTGTTAATATTTAATTGCTTATGTAGCCATCATATATAATAGCAGTGTATTCCAAAGATTTTTATCGATCGCAAGTTCGGTAGTGAGCGCAAATCAATGGATGGCATTATACAGACCGGTCATGATTAATCATAACTCTCTATATGCTGCTAATGTGTGATTTTCTTGCACAGACCATGAAAACTATTCTCCCCTGGATTTGTATCTGGCCTGTGGCATTGTTGAAAAGTAGATGTACCAGTCCTAGTGCTTTAGTGATTTTATAGGGTGAGGGACCAAGGATACTAAAGTGCTGCCTTTAAAACACACCTTGAGTACAGACAATGGAAGAAAATAAGCTAAACGTGTGGACATTGTTCCCCAACTGGTAGACTACTCATGAGATTACTTCAGTCTCCAAACAAAAGTATCCCATTTCCGGATGGTGCCATTTAGTCATTTTCAGGGTAGGACCGTAGACTATTTGATTTTCATTTTTAAATAACTGTTCATTCATGTCCCTTTTTGCTTGAAAGGCAACTCAGTGAATTCCCTATCAGTTAAACAGGAGGGTCTAAATATCCCATGCCATCTCAGCTCAGCATGATGATAATTTTCATAACCCCCCTTGCCCTTGTCCATGTTGGCCTTGGGCTTGGAGCCCTGAAGCTGCTTACACCCCAAGCACACCGTCACAGCGACTCAGTTTTGTCTACAGTCTAGATCATTTCATTCATTTCATTTTATTTTATTTCAACACGGATCACTTGCTTCAGCCAATGGCTGTTCTTCTGCAAGTCCGTGCATACATAATAAAAATCACATACAAAATATATACAATTCAAATTAAGACGCAATACAAATTAAACAATTATAACAGTAACAGAATAGCGGATTTAAAATTTAAGATTTAAGATCCTGATCTACTCACCTCTAGATTATAGTGGCTGACATAAATTGATAGGCCTAATTATGAAATGATGATCTAGAGTTATAGACTCTAAATAAAATGTATAATTAGCTAAACTACTAATACTAAAAGTACAAGTAAAAGTAAAACTAAAACAAAAGTAGGGTCTAAACTCTAAGTCTAACTTTCGTTAAACGTAAAACTTCGTTCTTAATTCTTAACTTAATAAGCAGATGTAAAAAAATAAATAAAAAAAAAAACTTATTAAATCAATATTTGATATGAAATGAGATATGAAAGACCCTCCACTTAAGGTATTTAGTCTAGATGTATGTTTGTTCAGACATGATTTGGTCGTTTTAGTTTTGCATCACATACTTCACTCCTTTATTCACTTACATGAAAATAAGTATATGGGGCGATTTGTGGAACGGCGGTGCATTTTGTATACATTTCTGCGCTCATGGACATATATTAATTATGGCTTACAAAGAATCAGAATAACTCAAAAGAGTGTATCACATTACTTTACCTAAAAAAAAACTATAACAAACTCACCTTTTCATGGTCTGTGACTGTTCCAAATTGCGAAATTTTCACTCCCGTCACTTCGTGAAACAAATAAAAGCAGAAAAGAGCGGACGAGAATTTCACGAAGTGACGGCCGGCTGTAAGCGCAGCGCGTACTTATAAGCCGTCACTTCGTGAAAACAGGAAATCCTTTTACTAGGTATTTTCTTGTTTACGTCGTCGTCATAGTGACATAATTAGATATTATTGTGGTTCGAAATTTTGTGAGGTTTAAGATGTTAGTGAATGATGTCCAAAAATGCAACAAAAAAAAAACTGAAATTATATGCGATTTTCCTCATTACCGTCACTTCGTGAAATAAGGGACGAAATAAGCTGTATATATTATAGGTGAAAATGAATCATAGTCAAATCACATTATTTGCTCGCGTGCAAGACAGATTTGAAATAAAACACGGCTGGATTTTGCTCTTTTTCACGATATTAGGACAAATTTTATCAGTCAATAACTTTTAAGGTCCCTTAAATATTTTGCAAGCGATGTGATAAATTCAATCAGTTTTTATTAGGATTTCTTGGGATAAACGTTAAAAAGAATAATGCTGGTATGAGCATAGTGGTATGCCAAAATCAATGTATCAATTTTACTTGTTCTTTGAGTCAAAACCATGCATAACAAAAAGAAAAGAAAAGTCCATAGTTATTTTATCCAAATTGCAATAAAATCGTTTAATGTTCAATCAGCGAGCGAACACATTCACATCAAATTACAAGAATATTGGGAAGACCTTAAACGGCAATCAAATTAGAATGGGCCTAAACTTACTGAGTTTTTCACTTCCAAGTTAAATTCCTCTGCATTCCCGGAGCTCGTTCCTAAATCAGCTTTTGGGCAAGGTAGACTTTCTTCTTTATCCATACATGTAAAATTCATTATTCCACAACGCAACGATGTTAAGAAAATTATAAGAATATATACAAAACACTAACGAATCAAAATTCCTCCCAAAGTAGGTGATTCACATTTCCAAGTTTTTAAAAAGAATACACAATGTGATAATTTCTAGAACAAAATGATGCAGTCTTGCTATACGTTAAGAATAGATTTAACAGTTCGCGTACACATATTTTGCTCTTTCTCTCACTCTACTTCTGGATTGGCTGATACGAATCTTGCCGATACTGAAAAGGGACATTCTTGAGAAGAAACGGTTGTAAAAATATGGGCCGGTGATTTGTACAAGTGCAATTCGAACACAATTAATACGATTTTGTGGCTTTTGTGTAAGGGATTACGTCCCTCTTATAGACTTGTTTGATATCTTTGAACTCCCTCCTGACTGGCCCGAGGCCTTGGGGTGACGGATGCTTTTAATAACAGAGATTAAAGATCTAGTTGATATCACCTCACTGCAATTATGATTATTATTAGGGGCACCATGACGGGACCATGACTAATAGTCTACATTTGACTTTCAGTTAACACGATGCCCTTGCCAAAGTCTGTATATATTGATAATATTGCTGTCTTTCTTGACCCAGATGTCGGCCTACTTTATAAACCGTATTCATGAAAGAAGACCACGGGCATTTACCTATAATAGACCCATATTCATGAACCTTTACTTGAAGTTGGATTAGTTGTTAGATAACTATATAATGACTTCTTTATTCTATTAACCACCTCATCAATGGCCAAACTCAAAGCCAACAATCTGATTATTGCGCGATTCATATGATATGATATAAAGTCATTACAGGCCTGTAACGCACGTAATTTTCTCAAAATTCTCTCATAGGACAAAACGTTACATTAAGCTCTAGTTAATTATATAGTGCGAAGTGTAAGGCCTAACAAAAAAAGATGTTGTAGTACCCTTTAGGTGCCAAAAAATGGGTCAGTCGGAAATCTTTTTTTTTTTTTTTTAAATCTTTTAAAATCTTTATTTTCTCCCTCTTTGGGCTGATATTTCTCAGTTTTGAATGCTTTAATACATATTTTGTTATTCATTAAACATTTTTTCTCTAAAAAACGGTAAAAAAAAAAAAAAATTTAAAAGCCGACCGTAGATTTCAAGATTTTGGGGTCGGTCGCAAAGGGCAATACAACATCTTTTTTTAACGCCTATTGGGGTAACCTGGGGCAAGAATTGTTTTTCCCACCTTCATAACCGTCATAAATATTCGTCCAGGGATTCATCCTGCATGTAAAATAATGTCTTAGACCCCGTTCTCACTCACTTCGTTGGAGCGGTCTAACTAAGACCCGTTCCTCAGGAGCGGTTCTTAGGTGAGTGAGAACGGTCAAAGACCCCGTTCTCACTCACTTTGAAAGTGGTCTTAGTTAGACCGCTCCAGAGGAACGGGTCTTGAGGAACGGTTTGCGAGGGTTCACACTCCGAGCAGTTTTTATGGCTCAAACCGCTCCACGAGTCAAAGTGGTCTTGTTGCTATGGCAGCTCAGGTCAGCGGGTAAATTTTTCGCGCGCGGAATACTAAGCGTATGTACCGTACTACATGTTTCGCGTGCAACGTCACTAGACCACTTCCGTTCAAAGTACGCTTCCGTTCACACTCGCACGTTAGAGCGCTCCAAACCGCTCTTAATAAGACCCGTTCCTCAAGACCACCTCCCGAGGTGGTCTTCTGGAGCGGTCCAGAAGTCCACTTCCTGGACCACTTTGACCGTTCTCACTCACCTAAGACCCCGTTCTCACTCACTTCGTTGGAGCGGTCTAAGACCCGTTCCTCAGGAGCGGTTCTTAGGTGAGTGAGAACGGTCAAAGTGGTCCAGGAAGTGGACTTCGCTCCAGAAGACCACCTCGGGAGGTGGTCTTGAGGAACGGGTCTTATTAAGAGCGGTTTGGAGCGCTCTAACGTGCGAGTGTGAACGGAAGCGTACTTTGAACGGAAGTGGTCTAGTGACGTTGCGTGCGAAACATGTATTACGGTACATACGCTAAGTATTCCGCGCGCGAAAAAATTTACCCGCTGGCTTGAGCTACCATAGCAACAAGACCACTTTGACTCGTGGAGCGGTTTGAGCCATAAAAAACTGCTCGGAGTGTGAACCCTCGCAAACCGTTCCTCAAGACCCGTTCCTCTGGAGCGGTCTAACTAAGACCACTTTCAAAGTGAGTGAGAACGGGGTCTAAGAACCGCTCCTGAGGAACGGGTCTTAGTTAGACCGCTCCAACGAAGTGAGTGAGAACGGGGTCAAAGTGGTCCAGGAAGTGGACTTCTGGACCGCTCCAGAAGACCACCTCGGGAGGTGGTCTTGAGGAACGGGTCTTATTAAGAGCGGTTTGGAGCGCTCTAACGTGCGAGTGTGAACGGAAGCGTACTTTGAACGGAAGTGGTCTAGTGACGTTGCGTGCGAAACATGTATTACGGTACATACGCCTAGTATTCCGCGCGCGAAAAATTTACCCGCTGACCTGAGCTGCCATAGCAACAAGACCACTTTGACTCGTGGAGCGGTTTGAGTCATAAAAAACTGCTCGGAGTGTGAACCCTCGCAAACCGTTCCTCAAGACCCGTTCCTCTGGAGCGGTCTAACTAAGACCACTTTCTAAGTGAGTGAGAACGGGGTCTAACATTATGGCAGGTTTACAAAATATTATTGAAATATTGCATCTAAACTTCTTCAAATCATTATTTTAAATCAATCGTCTGGATTGCCAACTTGTCCGGACACACTCGTGACCTTTGCTTGTATATACCGTATTTAGGCGAGTAGCACCCGGAGGGGGTGAACTCGCCTAATACGGTATACGGGGATATGCATGTGCCGCTCCAATGGGTTACTTTTTTGCAAAAAATCCCTAAACATGCAACACTGAAAGAATCAATTGGTCGCGCTCATCCCCAAAAGCTTGTCAAGTAACTTGTCATGACTGGTATGACAAATTTTTATCACTCATGACGATTCTTTGAAATGTAATTACGATTTAATATCATGTAATGACGAATGAAAATTCCCGAGTGACAAATTGCGAGGGGTATTACAAAATATACATTTGTTCAACAATGAATCACTACGAGTTCACGTTGTCACGTGAAGTGGAACAGTACAAATCTACTTCAACTCTACGAACCTTATGTCAAACGTTACGAATTCAGAAAACACCGATCGCCCAGCTCATGATTCATGACGAACTTTGAACGGGTTTCTATTCAAAAATAATTTGTCATGCAAAAGTACCGCGCTCATGCAGCTGTGCATGCCATATACCGTGCATGCACATCGCGCGAGCTAGCTGCGCGGCCATGATCCACGCGCGTACCTATTATTACAAAGATATAGCTATAGAGCTAGAGGAAGGCGGTCTGTACGTTTCCCGATCCCCTGAAGGCTTTTCAAAGTGCTTTGTTGATTTTTGGTTTGATATAGTAGGGTATCTCCACGCCTGAGTCACGGGTCGAGATACGACTAAAATATGGTCACTAATTTTAGTTTTTCGTTTGTCATGCAAAGAATTTTGACTCTCCGATTTTGCTGGAGTGGAGCCTACGAATGGTTTAGTCTAGACTATAACATTAGATCAGGGGCCGTATTCTGAACCTAGCTGTGTTATCTCTAATATTGTTGTATCTTTGAAGATAAGATAAAGTTGGCATTCTGAACATTGTTGTAACTTTTGTTGTATCTTTTGTTGTATCTTTTCTCTCATTTCTTTGGTCGCGCCTGCGCTCAAACTTATGCGTAGTATTACAAAAATGGCGCTTAATCCTCATTTGCACTTGATGCGCACGGGAGATAATATGACAAGATAATTGGTATTCTGAAAATTGTTGTATCTTTTATCTTATCTTATCTTGCGTGGTATTTACAACAATATTTACAACAGGTAGGGGTTGTTGTATCTTTCGGGGTGATATAATGGCGGCAATATTCCTTGCCCAGAACCAACTTCGTGCCAATAGTCAGTTAGAAAAAGATAGTGTGTTGACCGGAGACATCACAGATGAGAACTTTCTAAGAAATTACATGCTAGAATATGACGATTTTAATGCTCTCATCTATAACCACTAATTGAAAGCGTGACTTGTTTTCATGATCCACATGCCACAGCGCATAATTATGATGACGCGCGTAATAAGCACTCAATTTACTAATTACGCCCAAGATTGGTATGCGCTAGGCGCATCATTAGATATGGCATAATGAGAACTCCTATTGGTTGACCTACTTATCATGCTTATATAAAATAGATTTTGATTGGTAGGGTCCATAAAAATGGGCGTGTCAGCAGTGGTCAAAGATAAGATAGAGGCGGTCCTTCAAGAGATAACACCGGGGATAAAATGATTTTCAGAATACCAACTTACAACAATATTAGCGCTGTGTTATCTCTGGGAGATACAACAAAAGATAACACAAAACTTACAACAATGTTCAGAATACCGCCCAAGTATCATGCTTATATAAAATAGATTTTGATTGGTAGGGTCCATAAAAATGGGCGTGTTAACAGTGGTCAAAGATAAGATAGAGGCGGTGCTTCAAGAGATAACACAGGGATAAAATGATTTTCAGAATACCAACTTACAACAATATTAGCGCTGTGTTATCTCTGAAAGATACAACAAAAGATAACACAAAACTTGACCGATGTTCAGAATACCGCCCCTGGGGCTATATTCTTTGTAGACTTCTTATAAGAAAGATATTTTCTAACATAGTGTGGATACCTGCAACAACGTCCGTAGTGATAAACGTGTTATGTCTATACGGGCTACCAGGGCCGTAGCCAGGGGCCGTATTCTGAACCCTGTGTTATCTCTAATATTGTTGTATCTTTGAACTTAAGATGAAGTTGGTATTCTGAACATTGTTGTAACTTTTGTTGTATCTTTTGTTGTATCTTTTCTCTCATCTCTTTGGCCGCGCCTGTGCTCAATCTTTTGTGCGCTTGTAATTGTGCGTATTATTAATAAAATGGTGCTTAATCCTCATTTGCATATGCGCACGAGAGATAATATGACATGATAATTGGTATTCTGAAAATTGTTGTATCTTTTATCTTATCTTATCTTGCATGGTATTTACACCAATATTTACAACAGGTAGGGGGTTGTTGTATCTTTCGTGGTGATAGTGGCGGCAATCTTTTTTGCCCAAAACCAATTTCGTGCCACTAGACGAGTTAAAAGAAGATTGTGTGTTGACCGGAGACATCACAGATGAGAACTTTCTAAGAAATAACATGCTAGGATATGATTTTAATGCTCTCATCTCTTTGATGTTTCTTAACCACTAAGTGAAAGGTGACTTGTCTTCATGATCCACATGCCACAGCGCATATGATGACGCACGTAATAAGCGCTCAATTAACTAATTACGCCCATGATTATAATATGCGCTGGGCGCGTCTTCAGATATGGCATAAAGTATTCCTATTGGTTGACCTACTTTTCATGCTTATATAAAATAGATCTTGATTGGTAGGGTCTATACGAATGGGCGTGTCAAAGATAAGATAGAGGCGGTCCTTCAAGAGATAACACAGGGATAAGATGATTTTCAGAATACCACTTTACAACAATATTAGCGCTGTGTTATCTCTGGAAGATACAACAAAAGATAACACAAAACTTACAACAATGTTCAGAATACCGCCCCAGAGTTTTTATATAGCTCTATGGTACCACCACAAATATTAGAAATGGTTATATTTATGGATATTTCAGCCGTCTCTGAACCGATTTTGATCAACCACAGATGATTTTGTCATTTAAATTGTATATTCTTTCGAATTTGACACTCAGTTTTTCATTATATCTCACAAAAAATATTTTATGTAGCGCCCTCCGCAACACTTTGAAACTCAACTAGGCCTATCCCTTTAAACATGGATTGCGTTTTGAATGGAAGTCCGTATAATAATGGGTACCATTTTCTGCCAAAATGACACTTATGGGGGTAGGCTGTGGGTAGCTATCTGGGTAGGCTATGGTTTCAGCCGCACATCCCCGTCCAAACCAAATCTGAGTACCCCCCGTAGCACGCCCTACCCTCACTCAGCATCGTGATCGATCGCGCTGGCCGCAAGCGACGCGCGCGGCTAGATTGCGCGTACCATGCATATTATTATCATTATAGCGCTAGTCGACGCGGCTCGACTGCTTTTTCGATTGTGCACTGTATAATTATGTAACATAGCTAGCAGTTAGATACTAGATCAGAGGCGCTATATAGGCTATAGATACGAGCTAACGCTAGCCAAGCAGGGCCAAGAAAAAAATACTCATCATAGTCTAGATCTAGATTTATCTATATGGAACTTAAGCTGGGAACCTGAAGATGTCTATGCCATTCAACTTCAAGCAACCTGCAGGGCGAAGCAGAATTGAAAGGCGTTTCTGTCTTATGTTAGTGATCTTGGCGTTATCATTGCTTTCAACCCATGTGCTGTTGCAGTCTTTAAACATCAAATGGGGCTCAGGCATTGTCCCCAGATCAGGAGCCAGGCCCAAGGGCAAGGCCAAGGGCAATGAACCTATCGACTTTGACTATTTTCCTGATGATGGTAGGAGATCAAAAGAAGGTTTGTAGACGTAAAATCTATGCATAATTCAACGTTAATAAATCAGTCTTTCACAGGCTTCAGTTTCTTCGTTTGTTAGACTCAACTAACTTTGTTAGATTAGACTCTACTCTAGCCTAGTCTCTATAAGCTAGGCCTAGATCTACTAGTAAATTAATAGACCCTAGCGTATCCGGACACCTACCCTCTAGGACAACTACCCCCTAGGGCAACTACCTCCTACGGGACAACTACCCCGGACAACTACCCCCGGACAACTACCCCCAGACAACTACCCCCTACGACAACCATCCTCAGGGACAACTCCCCCCGGACAACTATCCTAGGGGGGGGGGGTTGTCTGGGGGTAGCTGTCCGTGGGTGGTTGTCCCGTAGGAGGTAGTTGCCCTAGGGGGTAGTTGTCCTAGAGGGTAGGTGTCCGGATACGCTAGGCTATATGGCCTAGACTGTAGACAGAAATAACCGTCTGGTGGTGGTATGGTAGTACTAGTAGTAGCCCACTATTAATAATACTTATAATACTCACGGTACTAATAATAGTAATATGGTAACGCGTCCGGTATTCGGTCAATATCCTTAGGGCCCCGGAAAGATCTCAAAATTAACTCGAAATTGGTCAGTGTCGCACAACTTTATGCACTTCCGGGTTCTGTTAGCACATTTGTTGTTGTTGTTTTTTACTAGGCTTCGTCAAACTGTTTTGTGTTTTTACTTGGGGAGGGGGGTTATTACGATAATATTCATTCATTCTTAATTTGAGTTGTGTATATTGTGTACTTTATAAGTTATATTGTAATTTGAAATAAGTTGTATTTTGAACATGTATTGAATCATTTTTGAATGAATACAATAAAGAATATTACAAAACAAAAAAATTAACTGACCGTCGGTGTTGGAGCTCGGTTTAGCAGCTTTTTCACGCTCTCAACACCAACACCAACACCGAACAAGGTACTTGAAATCACTCAGTGTCTGGGGATAGTTCTAGAGTCTAGTCGACAGGGGCGGCGATTTCTTTTAATGACCGAGGGGGGACGAAATGCGAAGCACGAGGGAACAGGGGCGTAACGAGCAAAAACGTTTTTTTTTTTTTTGGGAGAGAAAATATCCGCATCACCACCACTCTTATATATAACATGCAGGCCCCACGGAACGTTTTTCAAAGAGGGGGCTAAAGTATTTACGATCAGGTAGAGCAAAGCGAGCGAAGCAAGTGGAGCGTAAATTGGCGTGGGGTCAAGGGGCAAAGCCCCGGCGGGGGTCAAGGGGCGAAGCCTCATTAAGCTCAGGGGTTTTAGGCATTTAATTACGGTCAGATGAGCATATTTGATACCTTATTTGTGACACTGGCATGCAGGTCACTAATTGGAGTGGGGTCCAGGGGGCGGAGCCCCCAGAAGCTCACGGGTTTTAGGCATTTAATTACGGTCAGATGAGTATCCAGGGGCCCGCCTAAGGCCCTGGTGGGGTCCAGGGGGCAGAGCCCCCAGAAGCTCAGGGGTTTTAGGCATTTAATTACGGTCAGATGAGCAACCAGGGGCAGCCTTAGGGCCCTCGGTAGGCCCAGTGGGCAGAGCCCCCGGAAGCTCAGGGAAAAATGCCACTTCAGCAACATTTGTAAGTCACTGGTATCGAATTAGAAATAAACCACGTTACTTTGCCAATTCAGCAACATTTGTAAGTCACTGGTATCGAATTAGAAATAATCCACGTTTGAATTTTATTGGGGGCAACTTCCCCAGGCCCCCCCCAATCAGTACGCCAGTGCGAGGGAGCATAGTGAACGAGAGGGGTGAAGGTGACGGAAGTAACTACCCCTTCACAGGTTTTTGAAGTTTTGTTGTATTAAAAAATTACATTCCTTAGCAAAAACTATAGTATAAAAACAAGCAATTTACTTTTTTCACACTTCACATTTCTACAATATTTACTTGTACATTTCGACGGATATTATGCAAGGGAACGGAGCTCCCGAGCGAGAAGATTTTTGCATTTGTATTTGTCTAAACGCTGCAGTCTTGGGCCCTCCAGACCCTAAAAGTGTGTTGCAGTCTTTAGTCAGTATTTGCTATACATTTTTGGGGTACTTTTTCAAATTTTCCGGGGGGCGATCCCCCCCTAAAAAAATTGAGGCCCCCCCCCCGTCCCTCCCCGGGATTGCCGCCCCTGCTAGTCGACATAGACTCAGTTTTATCAAATAATTTCCCATGTCAGAGACAGATGTTTATTTCTGTCTAACTTGGGTCATGCATTGGATGTAACTAGATCTAGACCTAGAATTTAATATATACGACAAGGTCAAGACCAGGATCCTCCATTGCTCTAAACTAAACGTTTAAACTATTCTGGCGATTAACATTAATTAACTTTGACCTGGTATCGATAATCGTGTTAAGTTAGATTTAACGTTGGACTTATACTAGTTATAATAATAATAATAATAGTGGCTACTTGTATAGCGCACAGGTCCACCTTTCGGTGCTCATGGCGCTTAGAGAAAAATACACGTAACAAACATAAGAAAGAAAACACAAAACACAAAACGAAATTCTCCTAGACATAGTAAATTAGAATATTGCAATAACTACGACGAAAAAAACAAATAAGTTTTCAGTTTTTATTTAAATGTTTCTGTTGACGACAGTTGACGTATTTGTAGAGGGAGCTCGTTCCAGAGTTTTGGACCCGTGGCTGAGAAAGCCCGATCACCCCAAGCATGTTTTATTCTAGGTGTATAAAGCAATAGTGTAACTGATGACGAGCGAAGACTTCGTGTGGTATTGTATTTGGAAACAGAGTTGCTCAGGTATGTGGGGGAAATAAGAGAGTAAACTGAATGATGTACTAGTAACAGAATTTTAAAGATAATCCTTTTGTCAACTGGCAACCAATGAAGAGAACGGAGAATTGGTGATATGGAATCAAATTTTTTAGTGAATATTAAAAGGCGGAATGCAGAGTTTTGTAGTCGTTGAAGTTTTGTGACATCTTTTTTTGGAAGGTTACAGAACAATGAATTTGCAAAATCTAAACGAGATGAAATTAAAGCATGAATTAAGATCTCAGCCGCAGGTTTGGACAAACACTTTCTTATGAAACCAAGATTACGTAATTGATACCTTACACTCTGTTGAACATGTGTTATATGACTGCGAAAGGACATTTCCTGATCAAATATTACACCCAAATTACGAGCTTTTTTGATGGAGTGATACACGTGCTACCAATATGGAGATGACACGATTGATAGTCAACCTTTCGTAACATGTGCTTTGAACCTAATATATTTATAACTGAGACTCGGTATAACAAAATCAGATCTAACGTTCTTAAACTCGAGTCTAAAATGGTAAAACTAAAAGTCCCAGCCCAACGTTACTGTCCCTGATACCGGAAGGCGACTAGGCCTACTTACAACTCTTTAAACGTTAGTTCGATTCTATTTTTGAGTAGACCGTTCTCTATCTATCCGGTCTAGATTAAACTGTAGATCAACTTAGATCTAGATCCTCAACACAGATCTAAGTAAAGTTCTCACATTCGATCTTTAATCTCACTTCAGATCTAACTTTCTTAGACTTCCGATAGCTACAGAGTACAGTGTCTGGGCCAGGCCTGGTCTCTAGCTCCGGCACGGCCCCAATCCCCCTCGAGAAAATTCGGAATCCGACACTGAGATTTTTAAAAACAGATCTATGTAGGAAAAAAAGATCAAAAGTTTAGATCTAGTAATTTTAGTATATATACAAAATTATTAAATAGTAATAGGCCTAGAATAAATCGTTTACACTCTGCTAACACGTGTGACAAGCCACAAAACTTCATATTCCTTAACTTCTTACAACAAAAATATGCCCATGGGCCATGGTATCAACTGTCTGCACCAGTATAGCGGCGACTTAACACAGGAGGAGCGGGTAGGGCCTGGTACCCCATTTTTTCACAGTCAAGAAAAGTGTCACTCCTGCAACAAGTGGTCATTTCAAGTAAACAAACCCCCTCCTCTTTTTTATCTCTTGAGTCTCAGTTTGTATCCATTTATGTAAATAGATCCTCTTTTTGAAGGTTTTCCACAAAAATGTTTATGTGCTTTATTCTATCCCTACATTTTTTTAAACGAAAGTTCCCCCAAAGTTTAACCAAGACAAAGTCGGCATTTGACGTGTACCCCTCCTGTGAAAAAAAAAAATGCTCGTGGCAATTAAAGTAATGCCTAATGGCCCTCTTGCAAAAGAATAAGTGCCCCCTCTTTTAAAAATGCACTCTCAGATTATACCATTTCGCGACATAAACAAACACCCTTCATTGAGTAAACATGCTAGACAGAAATAACTGTCTTGTATGGGGATTTATTAATTAAAACTGGCATTTGTCAACATTCCCTATAGACAGACGGCAACCCTTGCCATACGCACAAGGCGGAGGGGGGGGGGCTAACTAGCCGATTTTCTTTATCTAGACTTAACAGTTTGATTAAATAAATAAATGATTGGAAAGAATATCGATCAATTTTCATGTAGACCTTCTATTGAAATAACATCGAAAATAAATGTAAAACATTAAAATATGATGTTAAGTTGGCTTTAATAGAAGCAGAAAAATGGTCAATGAAAGTTATGAGCAAATTCCGATTAAAAATAAGTAAGTTATGAATTTTTGAAGTTGCGATCAATCAAACACAAATTGGCAACACTGTGACGTTACTTGCGAGCTCCTCTGCAATTTGCTCTGTACATAAAATTTCATAAACCTTCTGTTTTGTTTGATTGATCGCAATTAAAAAAATTATATTACCCAATTTTGAATGTGATTGCCGATCTCATCGCGCGCAGTTTTCTCAAGAAAATTGACAGATTAAGTACCTATCCTATTTACATGACTGATTTCGATTTATGCAGGAGACGAGAAGAGTAGACCGGATGGTTTCATGCTAGATGACTCGAAAGGACAGTGGAACAACATGCCGAAAGGACTATTTCTATCAGTAAGTATTACACATGATGGCACACGCATACAGTATTGTGTATCATTTTTTCATAAAATGTTAAAAGTACATTTTATACAAACTGAAAAGAAAATTCTCCATGCGCAAACAAGAAAAAATCTCCATACGCAAACTGACAACATTTCAGACATGTAGGAAAATGAATTCGCTCAAGTTTTTAAGCCTTTTTCACATTATGTCATCATTAGAGATACGATTGCATGGGCACATTGAAACATGTCTGTGTCTAAGTATGAAAAGTATGAAAAGTATGAAAGAAGTATATATGAAATACATTTACATTGACAGAAAAATAATATAGAGACATGGGAGAGAGAGAGAGAGGGGGGTGGTGGATCGGCGTGGGGTAGTCTGAATAGAGAGAGAAATGTGGTTGAATAACGTGAGATAACTTACCGGAATTATCGTCAAATCATTTGAAGTAGGCATATTAATAAAGTCAATAAACCTTCCGCAAATTACAAACACTGCTAAAAAGATGGGTCGCAGAGCAAAAAGAATGGTTAGATGCCGTAGTTGTTCCAAAGTTGAAAAGGATAAGTACTAAAGTGAGCTCTGCTTTGCTGACTCCACACCTTATATTTCTTCCATTTCATTCAAAGATGATCGCTCTTGAAGTAATTGATTTGCTTGATCTTTCGAACCGTTCGATTCGGTGTGATTTTTCTTTGAGTTGACGCTCCGCCCACACACTGCTGTGGTCATTTTCGGTATGGGGCTCGTAAAAAAAAAAAAAAAACGTTCGGCGGATATGGTAGCCGGGTTGACATTTGGATAAATCATGCATGTATGCGATGGTTGAGGGACAACGAAAGAATTGTCAATATACGTACCAAGCCCTAAATAAAACCTCTGTTTAAGGGACAAAGCACGTTCCAAACTTGATTGCTTCATGACTCCCCTCGCTTCTGGAGTTGGGGACCTCTCGCCCGATTCCGGTCGGGATCGCGAAAGAAAGGAAGTGGAGATGCTCTCTGTTCCTGCATGTCTGCGAGATTCCATAGAACCCACTGACTTATAACATGGCCTGACAGGTACATGTCCCATTAAACCGAGACAAAGGTCGGTTTTTATCCAGTCATCACTCATGATAGAAGTCTTTAGTGTGATGTCACGGACGTTTTTATGTGCACACTTCCCATCAACTGAAATTAACTTCAACCGACTCAATTACTAATCAAATAACTTTGAACTGGAGTGACGCTTTAAAAAATAACAGTACAATCGAACCAAATCAGAAATTTGAAAAATCAGCAAGCAAATAAAGGAAGAACAAGAAAAAGAAAGGATAAAGAAAAATATAAAATAAATTCGAAGTTTGAAATTTGAAATTGGAGATGTCACTCTCTCATTGGTGTCCTGATTATGAATGTACTGAATTTTACTTTATAAAGTAAATGCATACACACACGTGTTGATTTGTAACTATTTATTGTACATTTTGCAAAGTATCAATTCGACAGTGGCTAATTTGTGACAACCACAATCTTTTTTTCTTCTTCTAAGTATTCGAGTCCTTAAAGAAAAGTGCATACTTCATATTTGCATGACATGACGTTAACTGACATAGAGCTATGTCATACTCTAGTAGGCAACGTACATCTATCTACACATGTGGCAAAACAGTGGTTGGGTGCTTTGAAATGATACGAGTATCTTATTCAAATACGGCCTTGATCTGCCAAGTTTCATGACCAAGTCCACTTTGTCACGCAACGGCTATGATTTAATTGCACGTCTGTTTAATGCGAAATCTGCATGCGACGGCGCATTAAAAACGGTGGCAAACTATGACTCAAAGTTGTTGGCAGATAAAACCATCCAAAGCATCTTGCACTCATAAATATTCATATCAACATATTGACCTTTAATTTCACAGCTTCCAGTCTAAAAAGTCTGTCAACTGATGTTCACTAAATTTGAAATCGTATTTTGTGAAAGAATTGACGTCATACTTTTGTCCAATGAGATTTATATGCAGAGCAAAACAAGATAGTTCTTATTACCATAATCTATACTATAAATGGTTTTTGTTGCCCCTCACTTTTTTGTGTGGGAAGACCTGTAGTGACGGAATAAATGAAATTCCACAAAAGACGATAGAATCGCATTTGCTACGACCAATACTAAATCACGTAGAGAAACAAATGAACGTACATGTATTATGAAGAAGGCTTAGAACAACGATATAAATGATACAAACATATATTCATAAAATAAGGTCAAATCACATGCCTTCTTCATACCTTTTCATCGCATGCTCGCTGTAGGCCGTCGGGTATGGATATAAATAGATTTGATTACCGATGGTAGGGAATAGGGATGTACATGGACGTCTTCTTAAGCTCCATGTAACACCCACATTCAATTAAAGATGCAATCTGTACACCTTCATGCATCAATAATACGGCTAATGGGCAATGGGCGCTCAAGATTGCAACTAATGGCCCATCTAGCGCTTGCTAAATCGAAGCGATAAAAATTCAACACTTAACAGGTTGTTGACTATGTACAAGGTGATAGATGACTACGGTATGATGGTAACAAGTATAGCGTCTGCAAATATTCTTTAGAATAAAAATAAAAATCTCAATGACGTTCTTCGATTCCGACCATGGCAGGGTGTGTGTGTAGGGGGCTCTGAATATGTAATTAATAGTATAACTATATCAGCTATTGAGGCGGTAATTCGTTTCGTTACATTTCTGTAGTTGTTACAAAGCCTGTCACATTCACCAGAGAGGTTATTTCAAACTTAGGTTTTAGAATTCAAAATTTCTCCCGGAAAAAAAGAAAGCTGGAATTTTGAAATTAGATATTTTATACGTACTTTATAATGAGATCAATAAACAAGCAATATTATCAATTATCACTACATTATTCTAGCAAGACAATGAGCCCTTCGGTAGGCCCATATTTACGATTTAATCAAGAATATGGTCCTTATGCCTAGGTCACATTTGCCGCGGCGGCCGTGCGGTCTAAAATATCTACGGCCAATATCCGCGGTCACATACGGTAGCGGTCACATAAGCTAGGTAGCCGCACGGCGTATTTTGAATTTGTGGAGACAGAAAACCTGCGGCTGCCGTACGGCCTTTGAAGTGACCACGCACGTTCGCCTTAGGGCGTCCTGCGGCGGCCGTAGATTTTGACAAATACCAAGGCGCCCGCAAGGCCACCGTACGGGCGCTGTATGACCGCCTTGAGGCTGACCTAGGGCGCCCGTGGAATTCCTGCGGCCACCGCAATTTTTTGCGGGTCCACAAAAGTCGATCATACTTCATAAGACCCTAGGGCAGCCGCACGGCGAACGCAAGGCCACCGTACGCCCAACGTATTGTCGCCGTGGAACCGCTCTACGGCATGGCTACGGCGTGTCTAATCGCTACGGCGAACCTAGAAATGAAAACAGTTATAACTCCGCGTTATAATCCACGGCGACCCGTACGGCCTGTAAAGATAGAGATACGCCCTAGGGTGACCCTGAGGCCACCGCAGATTCTCTGCGGCCGCCGCAAGTATCTCTCAAGTATCTCAAGTATCTATTTCGGGGGCGTACGGCCGCCGTATCCTAGCCGTAGAGCAAAATATGTGACCTAGGCATTAAAGCGCTGTGGTGGAAGGCGTAGGTGCCCGCGGTGTATAATTAGTTATTCGCATCATTCATCAATGCATGGGTTCAACACATCATATAACATATGTTTTAATATTCTAGTCAGTATAATACACGATTTTCCCGCATTTTCTTTTGGGTTGTGATATTAAAGCTTCAGGGCTCCCGGGGCCCCTTATGTGCCCCGAGAATGATGTGATAATAGTTGAATTAACAAATGACTTAAGTACACGATTGCTCATGTATGTAGAAAGAAAATTAATCTAACTACAATTTGATGCCCTTGAATCACATCTGGAATTACATTTGGGCCCTTAGAATCAGGTGTTGGGTACCTGAGACATATTTGGCTATCAAAGCCTCATACCCACAATGTATCATTGTATTTTGCTACCGAAATAGAAAGTTAATGTAATCCTATTACCCCAGGAAAAAGTTTAATGAAATCTTCTTGACTGTCTATCGTCTCTGGTCCTTTGGGCACCTTTGGAGCAAATCCAGGGACCCTGTGGTCTTCTGTGGGTCTTAACCTATACCACTTTCACTATATTGTTCATATAGTGGGTTTTCTACACCAAACGAACATTTTTAAGCCAAAATATTTGTTCTTAAATGCATTAAAACACTGGTGGCCCCTAAAACAAAATTTGGGCACTTCGGCACCAATTTTCAAAAAAATCAGTCGGTGGCATCGTTTTTAGCATCAAATTTTACTTAGGAATCCGCAATAAAATTTAGGTGAACACCATTTTCCTGTTGAAGCCGTCTGTGTACCTAGCTACTATGCTTCATAGATCGAATTAATCATCATTTATGCCGTTTATAGAAATGTTATTCATTTATTCAACATGCTTTTAATCTTGAAAAAAAGTAGAGATAGATATTTTCTTACTCAAAATGAATTCGCAAACCGAAATCGATTTGATTATGACGATTGCATTTTGGTCTATTTATAAAATTAATATTTTATTTGATATATTTATTTAAGAGAGAAATGACCCACAGACTAAAAATAAATGAACATTTGAAAGTACAAAATATGAACTTTCTTGCAAATTTGCTTAGTTATATTTGGAGAAAAAAATATGTGTATTGTTGATGTTCCATTGTTTTGCTAAATTGTTTGTTAAATTATGTTATTGTTGAATATTAAATAAACACGTCATTAGAGGCAAAGAGAGAACAAAACAAAAAATTATTTTTTTTTCATTTTGTTTCATCATTGGACTGGAATAAAAAGGTGTTTCCCTCTGCAGACGTAATGACGAGACATTATCCTGTCAATCGAAACGCTGCCTGCGTTAGTTGTTTGCTAGGTCCGACAAAACTCTGACAAGCTTCGTCCAATAGCACGAATGCACAGCCAAAATAGACATTCCTAAATATTACAAACAGTAAATGACCGATATGTTAATTAATTGCAATATTTCGCCCATGACCTTTTCTCTGAGGATATGCATGGCTCGTGCTTAAGGGATAAAGCGACTCATGTCCTTTAAAATTGTCTATAGTTTACGTTTTTCTCTCTCAAAAAGATAGTGATGTTTAAAATAAGCGCAAAATAAGCGCGACACAAGTCAGAGGTCCAATATTAGACGCGCGCAAGGCAAGGTACGCTTATATTGCGCTTATTTTAAACCATGGGTTATGTAAATGAGGGTTTAAACCATGGGTTAAGTTACTTCTTCTTCTGATTTAGTCTGCCTCCTTCAATTGATTGAAGATTCTTGCAAACTATGTGCGTTTGAGTTAAACCTTCTTTGTGAATTCGGGCCAATATGTTTACAATTTGAGTTTTCCCCTTAACCTCTGCAATGGGATTTCTGTCGTTCTTGTTTCAAATATTTAATTTTTTACCGTCGGTGACAGTAATACCCAATTCAATTATGCAAACAAGGTGCGAGATCTGTATAAAAGCGATCGTGTCTTTACAAGAATTTACAATTACTTCTCAACCTATGGAGCATGCAAAACGTGCATCATCGTCATATCAAATAATTTTTTTTTATAAAAACACACATGAAAGTCGTCCTGTTTTTACAGTGCATGCAGTGATTGTAGAAAGAAAGAAAAGGTGTCTATGTAAATTGTTATTTCAATCGCTAAAAAGTAAATATTAAACGAAAATGATACAAAATGTGATGTTTCGATTGTTTATTTTAAGTAAATAGTGAATATAGGAAATGATTACACAAAAGAATTTTACTATGATGCTGCGTGACTTTTCAAACAATCTAAAATACATATTCGCATTTGATAGAGAAAAATCAACATGGTATTGCCAAGTCAATGTTTACATGATATAAGGGCAAATTGAAAATCGAGATACGGGTATACCAACCTAGTCCATGCAGTTTGTGGTATATCAAGAATTTTTGTGCGTATGATAGAGAGAGAGAGAGAGGGAGAGATGGAGGGGGAGGGGGGGGGGTCCAGTCAAAGATTGGATTACCATTTTTCTTTAACAATATGGAACGTAAATTTCAGGTTTGCTTCAGCTCCCACTAAAATATGAAATAAAAAAATTGTGCCTATAGCGTTGTTTTCTTCTCCCGCAGGAGCTTAGAGTTTGCAATCATTAAGAAAATGAGAGCAGAGCATGTCCAGTACGTTGTTACATGTAAGTGTGACTCATACGTGACTTTTGACATTCTGAACATGTATGCATTTGTCTAAAAAGTAACACTTCACATGATGGACAGGGCTACATTTTTTGTAGACTTCTTATAAGAAAGATATTTTCTAACATAGTGTGGATACCTGCAACAACGTCCGTAGTGATATAGTTCGCAAAACCATAAACCGTAGGCTCTTAGCGTGGTATGTCTATACGGCATCAGCGACAAATATTTATATAATATATTCTTGTATCACACGAAAACAAAGCCAAACAATATTATTATTATTATCTATATATATCAGGCTGACTAGCGAAAGAACAAAATTTGACTTACCTCGGTAAATATGGCTTTGTTTTCGTGTGATATCGATATCGATAGTTGAAGTTCTCGGATGACTGAGCAATACGAGAACAATATTGATCAGTCATCCGGGTACTGCGCTAAAGATATTAAATACACTGATTTATTGTACCACTTGAAAGCTTTATATAGATAATAATACCATATATACATGTATGTGATAGCTTTTACTATTACTACGACCGCCAAGATATGTAATCTATCATTTATCATGTGACCTCATTAAGACCGACCGTATTGCAAGAATCTTGGTCTGTCGAATATTACTATAGTTACCGTTATTTGATTTGATTCATTTATTTATTCACGGTAAAAGCCCAGTTCAGCTGTTCGGCTGTTTTACAATGGGGCCGTGCATATACAATAAAAATAAAAAGTAATCATAAGAACAAAACTATATATCATATAAAGAATAACGAAATAGTAGAATTACTGATGACACACCGTGTAGAGATAAATTATATGAAATTCGTATGCATGTATACATCAATATAAAGTTTTTTATAAGTTGGCTTTTAAAAAAAAATTGTAAATAAATATCAAAGGATTATAACCATGACATAAATATGATGAAATATGCTGAAATATAATATAAATATACTATAATATAATATAATACAATATAGTGAAAATATAGAAAACATAGTTAAATTTTTTTTTTTTTAAAAAATGGATAAAAGTTAAATACGGGCTTACTAAGAATTGAAAATATTTATTAATACGATAAAATATAGCATTGTCAAGTTGTATTTAGGCAAAACAACAAAAATGCAATTATATTTAAACTTATATACAAGGGAAGTAAAAATTTGTAAAATATTATTAAAAATATATACATGTATATACAAATTAGTGTACCTTTCCATCCCACTATCACTTTCTGTAATAAAAATTAAAATGTGTGGAGGGGGCATCTAATGTTATTCAGCAAATTGTCTTGTCTTTGACGTATAGAATCCAAAATAATTTGTAAAATATTATTAAAAATATAGACATGTATATACAAATTAGTGTACCTTTCCATCCCACTATCACTTTCTGTAATAAAAATAAAAATGTGTGGAGGGGGCATCTAATGTTATTCAGCAAATTGTCTTGTCTTTGACGTATAGAATCCAAAATAATCAAATGCTCTTTAAAATTATAGAGCACGTTCATATGATTTGATTAAACCAAAATGTTATCATCTCAATTCTATTGATTGTGGAGTGAACACATAGAATAGTTTTATAGCAATATACAATGTCCGATTTTCTCCATCTATGTTTGCTTTTATCAGACTATACATTGTTATTCTTTGCCAATTTAGACTTGAAAATACCAGTTCTAGAAGACTTCTGAATATTTTCAGTAAGTGAGTTCCATACCTGCGCACCTCTATACATAAATGTCCGTTTACCTGACTCAGTCTTCGGACGAGTTATATCAACACACAGATTACTCTGTCGCGTGTTATACACATGTGTTCGGTGTGTAATTTTTTGACTTGTCATAGCTTTATACATCATAACTGCAGTGTCATTTTCTATTTTCTTGGTGAGATGGTCCCATTTTAGTAGTTCAGGGTTTTCCCTTCCTGATAAAAACCAGGAGGTGTTGTTGATTAGGCGAGCACCTCGGTTTTGAATTCTTTGGAGGGTGTCTAACAGCGTTTTTCCACACTTTGCCCATATAACATCACAATAGTTCAGATGGGAGGATATTAGTGCATTATATACCATTTTTAATGACTCTTTATTTACTATATTTTTAATACTTATTTAACATATGTAATCCTGAATTTGCTTTCTTCTGCAATAGTTTAATATGATCCCGCCTAGTGAGGTTTTCGTCGATTATTACTCCCAGATGTTTACATGATTGCACTCGTTTCAAGGGGGTTCCTTTTATCTTGATATGAATATCATCATCCTGTATTCTTTTTAAACGCTGTCTTGTCACCAGCACAATGTACTCGGTTTTGTTTACATTTAAGCTTAATTTATTATGAACGAGCCATTGCCTTACATGCTCCAGATCCTCATTCATTTGCTGCATTAAAACAGTAATATCGCTGCCAGAAACATATAAGACAGTGTCGTCAGCATACATGCTTACTTTACAATATTGAAGTCCTTCGGGTAGGCTGTTAATATACAATACAAACATAAGTGGGCCGAGTATTGACCCTTGAGGAACACCACATTTCAATGAAGAAAAATCGTTATTGGTGATATATGAATGGCCCTTGACTCGGTAGAAGATTGTCTGTCCTAATTCGAAATGATTGAATTATATGTGCGATGAGTCGAGGAAACCACATGAATGGGATAGAATGATGATACATTCGCGAACAAGGAAGTCTCCTTCAGCCTGTTATAATTTTGTCACACTTTTCCCCCACAGGTTCACGAACTACGGTGGCACTGTTTTTCCCCATTATACAGCGCTCTAAATATGAAAATGCTAGTAATCCTCGGTGGTCAGTAACTATGGCAACGAAACTACCCATTGTGGGGGTATAATTGCCATGGCATTGAAATGCCGTTTTGCAACTTAGTTTTGCAGCTAGGTGTAGATTGTTCTCTTGAGATAGCCGAGTATTTAATAGGCCAGTACACAATATTGTTTGCTCAAGTCACATTACTCAATGATAAGAATTCAATGATATTTACTGTGCCTACACATATTTCAATAGAGTCATTTACTTCAGTTTGCTTTCTTTAACCTGACTGTTAAAAGAGCGTGTGTATGCTAGTAAGCGAGCATTATTCATGGTCAACCGTTCGAGAAACTAAGGGGGAAAAGTGTGACAAAATTATAACGGGCTTAAAGAATCTTCCTCATACGCGAATGTATCATCATTCTAACCCATTTGTGTTTTTTTTTTTTTTTTAAACTTTCCTTGACTCATCGCACATATAATTCAATTATTTCGAATTAGAGTATCTCCTGTCAAAACGATGCTACCTAAATCGACCACAAAGATACGTTGGTATGGTAGATAAAAACAACCTTTCATTTTTATCGATCAAAGAGAGGTTACGAATGATGGGAACATGGGGATGCTTGAATATTTTGATTATTCCTAATACCGAAGCTTAATTCTATGAAATTCCAAATATGAAAGGTAGCTTATATTAGAAACAACCGCATCGTCTTAAGAGCGATATTTTGAATAGAATGATAGTGATTATCATTTTGATTGTCTTTTATAAAAAGACATTTAGGCCTATAGCATTAATGTATCTTTGAATTAATTTGTCTAGTTTCTACCAAGCTACGAATGAAACAATATTTTTATAAATAAAACCAGAAGACTGCAGTTTGATTGTGCATAATTTATGAAACTTGTGTACAATGAGGTAGTTGTTAAATCATGAAAGTGTGTGTGTGTGTGTGTTTGTGTTTGTGCGTGTGAGGGGGGGGTAAAGTTGGAATACATTTCTGCCATAGAGGTGTCATGCAATCACGGCAGAACTTGAGACCAGTGGGCAATGGTACAATTACTTTTGTTTCTTCATGAGCCCTCCACACACACACACACACACACTTGTGAGTAAAGGTTTTGATGGATAAAAGCAGTCACCTCACTGGGACCGGATTTAAATAGGATTCCCTCTCATTTCGTTGCCGTGACAACAATAGATCAGACCTTGCTGGAAAATTGTGTTAGACGTTTCCTTTTCATTACTATGGATGGTGTGAAAATTTGCAATGAAAATGAAAACACAAGTCATGTAAGCAAACGATATGAAATACAAGCAGATATAATGGCATGAGTAGGCGCATTTAAGAAATATTATTAATTTTTTTTTTTTTTTTGGCGGGGGTTGGAGGGGGGCTTTGGATACATTTCTACGTGTGTCTTGCTTTAATACATTCATTTATAATCAATATTTTATTTGGGAGGAGGAGGAGGAGCTTGTGCTGTACCCCCTCCCCCCCCCCCAAGTCCCCCTTTCGAACTGCTACTAGACATGATTATGAGCTACGGGGGAAGAACGAAAATACAGTGACCTTTACGTGCCTCTTTTCATTCCTTCATCCCTTTTGTCATGAACAAAATGGTCTTACGTATCCAGTTATTCCGTCGATTGTTATAACACCTGAATGACATGAGTAATTTTGTTGTAATAACATTGTTTTGTGAACTAGTGGAACACGTGTTTTTGTAAACTTCGACAAGGGGACGATGATGACTTGCAGAACGAGAGTTATTTATGTGAAAACAAGTGATAAAATGAATTCGTACTCTTTGTAATCTTCGGCTAGCACATTTATTAGTGTTACCGTGTTGATCATTCTACCTTCAGCTTATAGATCATTTCATGATTTCAACATTTACTTCACCTAAAACATGAATATGGCTAGCAAAAGACTACAGATAATGTAATCAGAATTCACTTACCGGTCAGTAAATTGCTTTTGTCCTTCGAGTGCGTATCCTGATGACTTTGTCAGATCAAAGAGATATCACAACATCAGATCGCCGGTATTTTGTTCGTATGTTATGAGTAATCTCCCCTCTACAAGATCTTTATAATTTTTGGAGGCACGTCATTTCGTCTTCAACAAACAATTAGCACAATTCTAAAGCAAAGAGTATGGAAATAACGGCAAGAAACGGTTGCCAATGTGGGTTGGGTGAAGAGTGCTCCTGTAGTCCGTATTTGTTTAGTCTTATCAGGTGAAGTTTGTTCAACATGAATGCCATTTCGTCATTCCATGGAAACCATTCAGAAACCTGGAGCCTGCTTTCAATTGATCTTTATGACTTGACTACTTGGTGCGTGTGTATATGTATGACTTATGCTTGAGAGACTTGAGAGACTTTTCTTCAAACGTCACGAACATAGCTCATCATGTGATCGATTTCTATGAATGGAATGATTATATCACCCCCTCCCCCGAACAAGTTTTAACTTTATTCTGCCAAGTTGCATTGCCCATCTCCTGCTCCCCCAAAACCCATTTCACTCCCTCTTCTTGCCATTTTCTTTATGGGGCCATCTGACAAACTTTGGCTTGTTCAACATGAATGCCATTTCGTCATTCCATGGAAACCATTCAGAAACCTGGAGCCTGCTTTCAATTGATCTTTATGACTTGACTACTTGGTGCGTGTGTGTATGTATGACTTATGCTTGAGAGACTTGAGACACTTTTCTTTAAACATCTCGAACATAGCTAATCATGTGATCGACTTCTATGAATGGAATGATTATATCACCCCCTCCCCCGAACAAGTTTTAACTTTATTCTGCCAAGTTGCATTGCCCATCTCCTGCTCCCCCAAAACCCATTTCACTCCCTCTTCTTGCCATTTTCTTTTATGGGGCCATCTGACAAACTTTGGAGTGTTATATATGTCCGATTGGGCACGAAAATGCTGAGTTTCGGTTTGCCCAGGTGTAATCAATTTTAAGGGCAAGATTTACGTACTCTAACAAATAATTTGTTGAAAAGGGTTTTTTTATTATCATTTCTTTGTTATGGGGTATAACATACCTGAATTAATACAAACCTACACAACAGAAAAATGATATGATATTACAACAATTATTTGGATGTGCCCAATCTAGTAGCCTACCATTATTGAATTTTATTATCACGTGATCGTGCACGAAACTCTTCCACTAACTTCCAATTTGTGTTCTTTTCCTCTTTTTGGTTGTGTTGTTTGTTTGTTTGTTGAGGGGGGGGGGGTAGATTCGTAAAGTAGCTTCCATCACTTGGCGTCAAGTCTTCGAAGAAGCATCCAATAAGCCGAGTAGTCACAAGATCAGACGGTTGTCAATGTGGGTTGGGTGAAGAGTGCTCTTGTAGTCCGTATTTGTTGAGTCTAATCAGGTGAAGTTTGTTTAACATGAATGTCATTTCGTCATTCCATGGAAAGCATTCAGAAACCTGGAGCCTGCTTTCAATTGATCTCTATGACTTGACTACTTGGTGCGTGTGTGTATGTATGACTTAACGTGAACTTCATTTAGGGATGAATAAGATAGGAATAACGGAATTTTGTTGTACGCGATGAACGTGCGATGCTTGAGAGACTTGAGAGACTTTTCTTTGACAAACATCACGAACATAGCTCATCATGTGATCGACTTCTATGAATGGAATGATTATATCATCCCCTCCCCCGAACACTTACCCCAGGCAATTTCACCCGGACAACTACCTCCGGATAGCTACACTCCGGAAAGCTACACTCCGGAAAGCAGTCCATAATCAAAATAATCTACCCTATAGTCATTATAGACTTCTGTTCCCCGGACAAGTGCCCTCCTTACATTTAACATCTGATTAGCTGTTAATGATAGTGTTAAAAATAAATTAAAATAAATCAATTCAGTTGGTTCGTTTCAGGACTATAAACAAAGAGAGGTGGAATTAAGGATGTGAAGGAGTCTGAGGGTAAAACTCTTAAGTATGCATACGGTTCAAGTAATTCGTAAATTATAATCACGTGTTATTCCATCGTAGAAAATTACACGAAACATGATTTGAAATGTTTTATTGGAGGAGTGGATGGAAAGATTCAGCCACTATTATGATAATACTATTTTGTTCTTTCAGAAACTTCGCCAGCAGCAGGCGAAGTTGATCGGATGAACTACCATGCGATGATGTACCCGATGAACAAACCCATATTCCCTTTCGATGAAGCCCAATCATTACGAAGGAACGTTGTAGCCAACGTATGCACCTCACTTGAAGAGAACGCCTATGGCGCCAAGCCTCCTATCCCCGGGCACCTCCTTGTTGATGATAACCATCATCTCATCTTTTGTCAGGTATTTTTAATTTCTTTTCTTTTGTTAGATTCAACAGTCTTTGCACTTTTGAATATTTTTGTGTCCCTGTTAATGCCGTTCTTATCACTCTAGATGATTGGTATAGCTGGAACTAGCCTGTGAGGGGGCACTATCGTCATGGGGAGAGGGCGGCACCGGACAGTTTGAGTGGATGAAATGCAAAAGACCAAGGCCATAGAGTGATTGGAGGATGTTGACTGTGGTCGTGTTAACTTTATTCTGCCAAGTTGCATTGCCCATCTCCTGCTCCCCCAAAACCCATTTCACTCCCTCTTCTTGCCATTTTCTTTTATGGGGCCATCTGACAAACTTTGGAGTGTTATATGTCCGATTGGGCACGAAAATGCTGAGTTTCGGTTTGCCCAGGTGTAATCAATTTTAAGGGCAAGATTTACGTACTCTAACAAATAATTTGTTGAAAAGGGTTTTTTTATTATCATTTCTTTGTTATGGGGTATAACATACCTGAATTAATACAAACCTACACAACAGAAAAATGATATGATATTACAACAATTATTTGGATGTGCCCAATCTAGTACCATTATTGAATTTTATTATCACGTTCGTGCACGAAACTCTTCCACTAACTTCCAATTTGTGTTCTTTTCCTCTTTTTGGTTGTGTTTTTTGTTCGTTTGTTGGGGGGGGGGGGTTAGATTCGTAAAGTAGCTTCCATCACTTGGCGTCAAGTCCTCGAAGAAGCATCCAATAAGCCGAGTAGTCACAAGATCAGACGTCTGATCACTTACACCACAGCAGAGAGAGACTACAGACTGAAGCGTTATACTAAGGTGAGGGTTTCTCTTGATCATTGCCAAGGTCATCTCATGTCGTCCTCGTCAGATTTTAATTTGGCAAGGACACTCCAAGGATGAGAAAAGAGCAGGATAAACAAAGGAGAAATGGACATATCCAAGCAGTATCCAAATCCAATGAAGTTCTGTTTTAAATACGGGATAAACATTTTTGTCTCGCCTGCGTAGCAAAAAGCGAGACATAGGCGCCGCTTTTCCGGTGGCGGCGGCGGCGTCAACATCAAAACTTAACCTAAGGTTAAGTTTTTGAATTGTTAATATAATTTTAAAAGTATAAGGTCCTATTAAATGAAACTTGAACTAAAGGGTTATCAAGTATCCCCAATCATGTGAGGAAAATTTCAGGTCACAAAGTCAAGGTCAAAGGTCATTTCAGGTCAACAAACTTAGACTATGTTGTGGCATCATCATCAAAAACTTAACCTGAGGTTAAGTTTTTGAATTTGTAATATAATTTTGAAAGTATAAGTTCTTATTCAATGAAACTTAGACTAAAGGGTTATCAAGTATCCCCAATCATGTGAGTAGAATTTCAGCCCACTAGGACAAGGTCAAAGGTCATTTCAGGTCAACAAACTTAACTATGTTGTGGCATCAGGCTAAGATTTTTTAATTGTTATCATAATTTTGAAAGTATACATTCCTATTCCATGAAACTTGAACATAAGGGTTATCAAGTATCACCAATCATGTTATTAGTCTTTTAGGTGACAAAGTACAGGTCAAATGTCATTTCAGGTCTGGAAACTTAGACTTTGTTGTGGCATCAACATCAAGATTTTGAAATTTTAGCATAATTTCAAAAGTGTTTGTTCAAATTCCATGAAACTTGTACCCAAGGGCTATCAAGTATCACAAATCATGTGACACAAATTCCAGGTCACAAAGTCAAGGTCAAAGGTCATTTTAGGTCAGTAGACTTGGATTATGTTCTCAAAATTTAATATGAGAATTAATAAATAAATTGTTGTTATTTGTTCATATTTCATGAAAGTAAATATTCGAATCATTCGAGTACTTTCCCATGAATATTCTAATAGTAATTTTAGTATTCGATCCCAGGCCTAGTATGTACATGATCAGTTACAGCAAGATGACAATATTGATGTTTCGATAATATATATTGGAGTATATCTCATAATAATGTTCTCATTATGCTAATGAGACGTGATGTGATGTAGATGTGCTCTACCTTCCAATTGTTTTTACACAAAATGCTTAAAAAATCCTCTTTTCTTAAAACGTTTATTAGATAACTTTATTTGTAAATTACTGACAAGCATTGAAACATTTATAGTCTTACCCATACACTAAATCTCATTATATTGTATTCTTATGATACAGTAAATAATTATTCTGATGATTCATAATCAATATTCACTTCAAAATGCTTACTATATTCAGAGGATTTCATTTTCGGGGGTCTGCAAATGGGCCACCCTGCCTATAAAAATAATGTCCCAACCTCAATTTTTCATCATATCGAATTGCGTAATGCAGGCAAGACCGCCGAGAGCGTTTCACTTGTTGTTTATAATTATTCATTCATTCGTTCATTCATTCATTCATTCATTTTTCCTCGCGAGGGATGGGTTATCGTAACTACAAAAGCTGATTTCCATAGGAATCCACCATCTTAAAAACATATCATTAATACAAATGCATTTGAAATATTGATAATCATATGAGTAAGTGAACGTTATCAATTATCAAATAAATAATAATGCTGATTAAAGTTATCAAATTATTAAAACATGAATGAAAAATTAATGCAGTAATCATCGCTAGCTCATCCATACTCGTTTTAACTTGTACTTGCATATTTTGAGAGAGCTGTTTTTGAAACAAAATTTGTTGAAGAGTAGTCTAAAACATGATGGATACCCCCTTCTAAAAAAAAATTTAAGTTTTCTGATACACATCGCTTAATTTGGGATCAGGTACCCTTTGAACGGCTCTGAAATCAATGCTTTGAATCAATAACCGTGTGCTCGCTCTACCTGCAAAAGGTTCCTGTCACTCACAAATAGTAATAATGGTCCTCTTTTCTTTTAATATCATTTCCTTCTAAAACCGATGAATCCTGAGATTGCTTCATGAAAGGAAAAGTCATATAATTAAAAACATCCTAGAGAATTTGGCCAAGAATCACGAAACTCGAAATTGGCCACACATGTGGGGGCGGGCAAATGTCGGGTATTTTCAATTGAGATTGTGTTTGTTTTCGTCTCGACTGCAAAGTGGATCTTGGTTCTAAGTAGCTATACCCTCAGCAACCTAAGTACTTAAGGCGTCGATCCTTTCTCAGGAAAGGGGTGGGGGTGATCGAATGATCGGAAATACATTTACTCAGTGCTTGGTTGGGGTCTGCTTCTGTTCCGGTACCCCATCCGACGCGATGTCTAATATGTTCCACCAAAGTCCTTGCGTTCTGCATCTCAAAACCTCCTCGTATCTAAGAGAGGCAGAACAAAGGCATTTGGTGATAGGTCTTTCACTCATATAGCCCCATGTATTATCATTACTATTATCATTAATATATCATTGATATCCCCGAATCTATTCGCCTGTCTCACCCTTTGACAATATTAGGGACTTTTAGATTTGCACGTCGACGTAGTGGACTGCAACGTGTGCCATTCTTTCAAGGCACTGGCCCGTGCCCGGCAGTGCCTTAAAAGGACGTCACATTACCTTAAAAGGATGTCACCGTGGCAGTCCAAGTTCTCGTCGTGTAAAATCTAAAAGTCCCTAATAAGTCAATACATACGTCGATCCTTCCTCAGGATTTGGAAGGTGGGCGGTGGGTTGATCGGGAGTAAAAATACATTTAATGCACAGGGCACCTTGTTCATCATAGGTAGGGTGGGCAACTGCCCCAGTACCCCCACCCGAGATCGATGCCCCTGTTGCCTGATTGACATAATTTCACCCTTTGTGAAGTTGGACAAATTTGCAAAGCCGTATAGTTAATCCATCCTGCTTCTTTATGACGAGGATCATTTGCAATTGGTAAAAAATGTCCCTTCTCCTTTCTACATGGGGGGGGGGGTAGATTCGTAAAGTAGCTTCCATCACTTGGCGTCAAGTCCTAGAAGAAGCATCCAATCAGCCGAGTAGTCACAAGATCAGACGGTTGCCAATGTGGGTTGGGTGAAGAGTGCTCTTGTAGTCCGTATTTGTTGAGTCTAACACTGTGAACATGACGGACAAAGAAAGAGGACAAAATATACGGTTCCTCATTCTACCCTCAACAATTGCTGTGGTAGACAAAGGAACATCCCTTCACTGCTATTATGTAAAATGTGTAGAACAGGTGTCACATGCATATTCACCTGTTCTACTTATTTTACATAATAGCAGTGAAGGGATGTTTCTTTGTCTACCACAGCAATTGTTGAGGGTAGAATGAGGAACCGTATATTTTGTCTTCTTTGTCCGTCATGTTCACAGTGTAATCAGGTGAAGTTTGTTTAACATGAATGCCATTTCGTCATTCCATGGAAAGCATTCAGAAACCTGGAGCCTGCTTTCAATTGATCTCTATGACTTGACTACTTGGTGCGTGTGTGTATGTATGACTTAACGTGAACTTCATTTAGGGATGAATAAGATAGGAATAACGGAATTTTGTTGTACGTGATGAACGTGCGATGCTTGAGAGACTTGAGAGACTTTTCTTTGAACAATCAGTTCCGCTGCAACAATGAATATATGGCCACAATTATACAAAATAATAATTTCCACATCGGAGCAGTATTTATATTGAGTGAGGTTAAGTGTTGGGAAGAGGTGAAATATAATTTGTGAGCATTATAACATTGTATTATGCCAGTGTGGAAAAACATTCAGAGAAAAAATGTTCCCTGAAAAGCATGGCTGTTCAAATTCCTTAGGCATATAAATATGGCATGTAAAATCATAAAAATCGGGACGGATTTTTATGCCACATGTTCGTGTAGTCCCATATACATCTTTCTGTGTACAGTGCTTGTAAGTTTACAAAGGCTGGGAAAAATTTCTTATCATTTTGATGATTCCAGAACCTTGCAGTACACCAATACTTATATGCTAGATGATCAACCTTTTCTGATCGATTCCACAACGTTTCTTAATGCCTAGGTCACATTTGCCGCGGCGGCCGTGCGGTCTAAAATATCTACGGCCAATAGCAATTATAGGGCCGCCGCAGCATTCCCACGGTCACATACGGTAGCGGTCACATGTGTTAGGGTAGCCGCACGGCGTATTTTGAATTTGTGGAGAGAGAAAACATGCGGCTGCTGTACGGCCTTGAAGTGATGACGCACGGCCGCCCTAGGGCGTCCTGCGGCGGCCGTAGGTTTTGACAAATACCAAGGCTCCCGCAAGGCCACCGTATACGGTCGCGGTAGGGCCGCCTTAAGGCTGACCTAGGACGCCCGTGGAATTCCTGCGGCCACCGCAATTTGTTTGGGGTCCGCAAAAGTCAGTTATAATTCATAAAAACCCTAGAGCAGCCGCACGGCAAACGTAAGGCCACCGTACGCCCGTACGGCATGTCTAATCGCTACGGCGAACATAGAAATGAAAACAGTTATAACTCCGCGTTATAATTCGACGGCGAGCAGTACGGCCTGTAAAGATAAGGATACGCCCTAGGGTGACCCTGAGGCCACCGCAGATTATCTGCGGCCGCCGCAAGAATCTCTCGATTTCAGGGGCGTACGCCCGCCGTATCCTAGCCGTAGAGCAAATGTGACCTAGGCATTAACAATGCAAGCGCATGACCAGAACTCAACTTTATCTTTAATGGCTGCAGCCCACCCCCGAAAAGAAAAATATTGTCAAAAACATACCAGCAAAACGTCTTCGGTTTTGTTAGGTTATGAAATGCCACTAAAACGTCTTAATTTTCTATTTTGACATTAGATCATGTTCGTCCGTGAACCCATTCTTCGGATAGTCTCCGGATGGTACGACAAATTCGTCAGAACGAACGACCGTGATAAACTAAACTATTTGATGCGCTTCGGATGCGACATTGCCCGTCGTTCTGGTAAGAACATCAGCGACATCAAGCTTTGTCGACGCGACGAATTTGATGATGATGATAGCGAATTGTCAGGACCCGACTTGCTTTCACGACTGAAAGAAGCTCGTAGGTTGAGAATATCTTTCGATGAATTTGCCCGGTACCTGATCAACGGACCTGTAGCCATTAAGAACGACATGCATTGGGAGACCTACCATTCTCGATGTCAGCCGTGCCAGGTAATTTTCAGACTTCTTGCGAAAACAGATGATCTGCCATTGCGTGGATGGATTTGAAAAACTTTTAATTTCCTTTGTTCGATGTGTTATCTCCCCTGAGCCCTACGAATTAATCATCTTTTAAAGTGATGTATTGCTATCTTGTGGTGAGAATTGTTGGATTTAGGTGTAGTCACTGTCTCGATTTTTATAGCGAGTAGGGAGGGGTCGGACAATTAGCTGACAGCATGGAACAGGCCCTGTTTAATGATAAATCTCAATTCCAACTCTCTCTCTTTCCATCTGTTCTTCTTCAGTATGAAAGGTCAGCCGCCCATAAATCTCGCATTTTTCGTTAATTTTAAGGTACTGTTTACTTTACAAGTGCCCCCTCCCACTTTGGAAAATCTGGCTAGCTTCAAGTAAGACAGGAATTGATTACAATTATGTAATACATTGTGCACATATTTATGGGCCAACTTTTCTTTGATCCCTTTCATCAATTATCTAGGTTGATTACGATTTCATCGGACACTACGAGACGATAGCGAATGACGCCCACGAGATCATGCGCCGGGTCGGTCTTAGTAAGGACGTATTCCCGTTCCCTGTGAGTCGGTCTAACTCGGAGGTCATCGCCCGTGAAGTCCTAAGTACCCTGGACCCCCTTCTCCTCATGCGGCTTTCAGAGCTCTATCACCTCGATTACCAGCTGTTTGGCTACAACCTGCGGAAACTGCAAGAATGGCTTGATCAGGACCTGGATGCTACAATGTTCAACAAGAACTACTGATTTTTCGTTGTATGTTAAGACTAGTGGCGTAGCTACGGAGGGCACAGGGAGCCTATATGCCCCCCCCCCCTTCGAATGGCCCCCAAAAAAGGTTAGGGAAAGAAAACTAGGAAGGAAACATAAAAAGAAGATGATAGATCCCGTCTGGCACCCCCTAATCATTAGCATTTTAAATTCGCACTTCATCCATCAAGCAAGACCACTGCCCCCATTGCAGACTATCCCCAAGAGCAACTATCTCCAAGGACCATTACCCTGAGACTACTACTACCTCTAGGGCATCTACTCCTTAATATAATTAGCCCTAGGTAGCTGTATGAAGGTAATTAGGGGTAAATGGTGTTTTGTTCGGGATTAGGGGGTAGTTGTCCTTAGGGGTATCAGAGAGGATAATTATCCAATAAGTGTGACAGAGGATAATAACGGTAATTTGGAGGTAATGTATATGGGATTTTGTCCGGGTAAATTCCAAATGTGAATGTAATATCTCCACGTGTATCTTATAAAACTAGTACAACAATATGAGACTACATTAAATACGGTTCATTATTATTTCCTTCCCCAAAACCGTTTATATCCCTAGGTTTTATGATGTGTATTTTGCAGTTGTTCACAGACATTCTTACCATACTCGCCTGTTATCAAGATTGAGCTATTATGTATAAATCGAATACACGAATAAAACGAGTGAGATGTTTTCAAAATACGCCAGTATTTGGTATTTCTTATACAGGCACACAATTTCAAGTGCTCTCCTGTTTTTTGATAAAGATAACGTTGATTATAAATGTGTTATTTTCGTTTTGTTTGGATAAATCATCTTGACTGAATATTTATTGTAACATAAGTAGAATAGACGAGTAGGTAAGCATTATACCTCAGTCACACCAAGAAAACCGACACCGATAAATAGGAAGAGACTATTGCCGAACATTCTAAAATAATCGAATTCCGGTGTTCGCAATATGCAAGATATTAACGACATGGCTTTTATGCAAATGAATGAAATAAGAGAGAAAGAGAGAGAGAGAGAAAGGGGGAGGGGAGGAATGTTTTCTTATTGAAAATTATCTAACATCGGTGTTCGCAAAATGTAAAAAATAAAAAAAAATAAGAAAAATGAATCACATCATACAAATGAATGGAAATAAGAGAGAGAGAGGACTGTTTAATTACCCAAGATTATAACATTATCTGATTTCAGCCTTCGCAATTTGCAAAATATAAACATTATACATGTACAACAGAATGCTATAGCTGGCATTGTGCCGTTAATATTTTCCAAGTACCAGTACTTTTTGACCATACATCACCTTTTTTTTCTAACACACACACTAAAAAAGTGTTCGTCTAGATTAGAGAAGGCCCAAGAAAATTTGCAAGAACAGGAAAGAACTAAAAAGAATCAACGTCGAAAGCGATTTTCTGCGTGGATGCCAAATCATTTTGATTTTGGTAAAAATTTATGTTGCGAGGAGGCAAGGAGACAGTACTAGAATAATTGTGGCTTTTCCTATTTGGACTGTGGCAGACAACGCCCCCCAAAAAAAAAAAAAAAAAAAAAAAATATATATATATATATATATATATATTAAAAAAATAATAAATTAAAATGATAAATTATAAAAAATCTGGTTATAGACTCTGCTAAAAAAAATAATCCTTCAGTCTGTTTATGGTTTATGGCACCCCAGGTATATTCCTTTACCTATCAATCCCAAACTGACTCGGTCGGTCCGGGAAGAGACCCCCCCCCCCTTTCCCTTTCAGGATACGTCACCACATTGAGACTTGAACTTGAACTTGGACTAGAGGGACTTTTGTTCTCTTTCCATATCGTATTCAGTGACGGATTCGTGGGCACGAGCCCTCTCCCTTAAGTTTATGTCCATTAAAAATATGTGCCACCCTCCCCGCAGCAAATTTAGACAAAGAGGGCTCCTGAAAATTGTGTTTGCTTGCTTGGATAATTTTCGAGGCGGAAATAAGTAGAATACAATTACTTCAGAAATGAATATATATCGCTTGTTATCGTTATGAATGTCTGATGAGTACTGGGGGGTGTTTCATGAAACAAGTCGGTGGTTTTCACCGACTAATATCATTTTCACCGACAATTTTATTGTCACCGACTATTTTCCAGGCCTCTGATTGGTCAAATTTAGTCAGCGCCGACAGTTGTCGGTGGACAAATGTTGATGAAACGGGCCCCTGATACACTGTAAAGAACACTAAAAATATAACAATAACTAGCTAGTACTGACATAGAAATTTACCAAGAGATCAACCGAGAGATAGATTGGAAAACAACATATCGATTGTCCCTCAACTTTATAACCATGACAACGTCTTTCGGTTCCTCCACTGGTTCTTTCTTTTATTATTGCCTTCACTCAATGCAACTCAATACAAGCAGGTTCACTTAACATCATTTCAGTTCATATCAGTCCTTATTTTGTTCGTTTTTATTTGTTTAAAGGTTATGCAAAGTTGTTAAAGGTTACATGTGAAGTTGAAAATAAAATCTTAATTGTTGCCACCCTTTCTGTTTGTATTGTCTGTACCCATGTTATACTTTAAGAAATACCAAGTAGTTGAACGATTAATTGTTTTAATTTAATGTTTATCCTTGAACTTCCATGTACGAAAAATGATAGAAAATTGTCCATTTGTATTTCAGATATTTTTTCAGCATTTTAATCATTATGATATCGACTACATCTGTGTCACTTTTTTTTACCTAGTCGATGACGGTTGTCTACCTTCAAATAATTCACAAACTTTCATTATTTACGAAGTAAACTGTGTGCAACGGTCTAACATGTTCAAGTGATTGTTTCATTGTAGCCAGTGTTTTTGTCACTGTCTCTCTAATACGTGCAATAAGGAATAGGACAAAACATTGTAAAAAGTGTAAACGCATTTGATATATATATACATAATGATACTGAATGCATTAGCTTGTATTTGCGAGTAAATTAGACATTTCACAAGATGTTTTTTTCCTCTCTTTACCTCTTCAGAGGGACTTTATTAATCCATTTCAAAATACATATAGACTATTTACAAGACAAGTAAAATGAAACATGAATTACATACAAGATCAACATAATTTCTTAAAATGATCATTATAACATTTCTATTACTTTCTTAACTTCTTCATTATCGAAGTATCTTATATTTTCTTTGTATTTCAAATAAAATTTCAATGATGAAATAAAATTATTTATTAACCTCTTTGGATTAGTTGGTACTTCCCCACAGTTTCGCTTTACGTAATCTTTGTATATTACCAGTTGTGCATAATTTATTAAGAAATTAAGTAAAGTAAATTTTCTGTTATACATTTTATATCCAATCAATAACATTTTCATATCAGTTTCTATTTCTATCTTAAAGATGAAATACATACTTCTTGAGATAATTTTCCAGAAAACTCTTAACTTCTTGCAACGAAATATAAAATGCTCAATAGTTTCTTTTTCACGACAAATTTCACATTCACAAGATGTTACCTGATAACTAATAGTTCTACTATCCTCTCTGCAGATAATGTATATATCGGAAAGAACTTTGGAATATGTAATTATGTTTCATTGTATATATATATTAAATTTTTTTAGCAGTGTTTAATTTAGAATGAATAGGAGTCTTGGAACGAATCAAGATGTAAGTCATATTGTAAGTTTCAATATACTTATCAAGCATATTCAGCATGATTTAGTTACATTAATGGAATAGAATTCATGTATAAATGAAATAGTCAAACGGTGTTAAATATAGATTCCATAACTATCTGTTTGGGGCCAGAAGGGCCATTACTATGTGTAGAATGATGTGAGATAACGCCTTCGTGGCTCCTCAACAGAACAACTATTGGCACACAATCCGTGAGGAGACGAGAAGATGTGACAAAACAATATTAGTGCCGTACCCAGCACAGAATTTAGTAAACAGCGCCCTCTCTCCAGTTTGAAGGTCCAGTAAACATCAGTCAAAATTGATCTTGCAGACACTCTTGGGCAATTTGTCATCCCAAGGTCACCCCACCATCTCACACTGGGAAGAACCCCATCCCCTGCTCATTCATTTCTAGATACGACTATGGTTCGCTGAATAAAATTGCCAATGACTTGAGATTAAGCGTCTCTTGTTCTCCGCGGCCCTGGTAAATTTCTTGAAAGTAGCTACGGAATTTCATAACACAGTAGAGGAAAGGTGTAATTACTTTCAAAACTTGTTAAATGCTCAATAAATGCTTCATCAACCCCCGGATACGCCACCAGCCCACACATTTATCATATTGACGGGTGCAATCAGCTAATTGCTTCTTATAAAAAAACTGCTCTTGGTTTCATGACTTTACCCCACCACTTTAAGCGAAAATTAAATTAAATTCAGGCAAAAGCGAAAGTTTACACTCAACCAAACAAAGAGGTTTATAGTCGTCCGTCGCCCATTAACAACTTACTAAGTGACTCTAGTTTCCGGTCTCTCGATACTTAATTTGTTCAGTAGAATTAAATCGAGCCTTTAATAATACATGTATTTGATGACAGATTGTTTCGGCAAGGACATGACGAAATACAAATTCGATCCGTCTTTCATAAGGAAGTTTATAATTTAGACTGAGGAGCTTTCTTTATGATGATTAATTGGCATCAGTTATGCACTCACATGAATATAGTTATCAAATGCGGTTATTTTCCACATTGATTTGGATAATGCAACGACCTCGGAAGAAATAATTATATATAAACGAATGGAGAAGAGCTATAGAGTTACCTTCAAGTTAACACCATCGTTGTGAATAACTCGCCTTCATGAAAAAATGTTTCGGTTCTTGGAAATACCGACGAAGTAAAAAAAAAGTTGGACAATATTATACCTTGAGAAAGTGATTTGAACTATTATAATTTTTGCTGTGATTTAAACTATACGGACATGGGGGTTTTCAGTCTATCTACAACTTTCCTGTTATGCATGACTTGGTCTACAATATTTTCTGCTGGGTCCGCTTTATCTGTGAAGAAAGCTTTAAAGATCGGGGATGACATTACTCTGGATTGTGTAACCAATTGGAATCCAAATATTATTATATACTGGTTTCGGAGAAAGAAAGGATCAATACGAGACAGTTACATAGCCACGGCTGGCCCCCAAAATGAGAACGGGCACATCTGGCAACGTTTCCGAAATGACTCGCGTTTTTCGTACAGCTATGAAAACGTTTCTTCGAGTAAGATGAAAATTGCTCTTGCACTTTACATATCCAACATAACTGAGGAAGATTCAGCCAACTACACTTTTTTCATATAATACTCGATCATTCGAAAGAAAATATTTGTATACGTATGATGTCCGTGCCATCGATTGCATATGTTCTTTGGAATCAAATGTAGTATGTGATCTTTTCGGCTTACATTTGAGTGATTCTTTATCGGTATCCCTCAGGGTTGGTGGAAGAACTGTCACAGGGATGTTTAACGATAGCCGTTTAGAATTTTCTTTAATACTTTTAAATGAATCAACACACCACCATTCTATTGAACTATCTTCATCGGATGGCATACTATCAAGTATTTCCTGCACTCTTCCCATTGAGTCTAGCCAGTCATCCACGCATGCAATGACGACGTTGTTCCCCACAAAAATTCACCCATCATCTACGAACACAGTGACAATGTTCTCCTCAACTCATCTTAACCCGTCATCCACACAGAAGACGACTTCCATCTTCCGCTCCCATCCTAATCCGTCATCCACAGAGAAGACGACTACGGTCTTCTTTACCAAGCCTGATCCATCACCAGATACCTCATCAGAAGATTGCACTTCTCTATTGCCAAATACGACACCAATACCCGTCTGGCAGCCTTCAACCACTGTAGGTTTCCCAATGGGTGATGGCAAATCCGAGCCGAGCACAACAACACCAGCGCTGTTGAATATCACTCAGGTACAACACGATATCACAACCTACGAAAGTGGCTACAGCAGTACGATAACCATTGCGTTTTCCATAGGTATAAGTTGCGTTGCAGGGGTCGTCATTTTTTTAACAATTGCTGTTCTGATAAAGGTTTTAAAAAAATGTTGCATCCCTCAAGCAAACATAGAATTACAGAAAGGTCGGGGTAACCCTAAACAAATGAAGATGCGAACCCTCTCCACTACTGTCCCAGACTTTACCTTCCACAACAGTGAGATTAAAATTTGTCATTTGCAGGGAAATGAATTGAACATAGACAGCTCTCACTACTACGCACCAATCATGGATCTTGGGACAGAGCCGGGTGTTTCACCCGCGGATGAAACCAAAATTATGAATATCACTTCAAGTGATATTGAAAAATCTGATTCGAGGTCGGTTCTCTCTGGCAAAGGACTTGCTAAAAACGCAATGAGCAAAGACGGAAGCGCCATTTCAGAGAAAAAGTTGAAAGGCGCTCCAGGACAAGATGTCCCTGAAGACCATTTATATTTTGAACTTGAAAATGACCATGCATCGTGCCGTTTCCCTGATACGTTTCCAGTTTCTCCTCGTGTAGAAATTCAACCTAAGCAAGAATATCACCTTGACTCAACAACCAACCACCAGGAACTCTCTGGAGAAGTTTGTGTGGATAACATACTTTACGAATCGTTAGAGGGGATTCCAAATGAACTGGAAAATGGAACCGTGGAACCAAATACAAATCAATCCAGACTGTATTCTGTTCTAGAAGACTCCTCAGTCAAACCAAATTCCTCCAATAATCTTTCCTCTGAGATATGTCCCTCAGATCCTCCGCTGAAGAAATATTTCGATGGCGAACTTCCGGGACACCGATACGAAAGTATTAATACCTTATTAACAAAACTCTAATAAAACATGAACCTGCACGTATTCTGTTCTCGAAGATATGATATAAATAATACTCCATAACCTCTCATCCTTACCATCTCTTTTTGGTTCTCATCTGAAAAATTCGGGTCCCTCAATAAACGAGTCTAAAGCCTTTCGTGAAGTGTACGTGGACATGGAATCGATGAAAGGTATACTATTCAAGGATACAATGCTAATGAAACAAACCACTAAATTTACATGTAGAAGATCATTTTGTTATACAATGTTTATACGTTAACCTTTGCTGTACACAATTTCTCTTTGGTTCCCACTGAAAGAACACTTTGTGAAAAGATCGCTCTAAGACAACCAATACAGCCATGCGTGCCATCGTATCTGGTAAACCGAACATCACCATGAAGATAGGGGCTCCCTTCACGGTGCCTGTGTCAGGTCCATCTCGCGCGAAATATTTGATTAAGTTAATATAAGATACTTTCATATTTTTGTAAACAAATTAATGTCTATCTGTCCATAAACAAAGCAATTTATTTATACTTTTGATTCTCATTGACAGCTACAAATGTGTTCCCATTATTACCATCTTGGAATTAACCTTTGTATCTCAAAAAGGTTACAGCATTCTGCTCTATATTGTAAAAAAAAAATGGATAGAATAAATGAATGAATAGAACTTTTTAAATTCAAACACCTGTAATATGGAAATGAAATCAAAATCGCTTCATTTATAATTTTAGATGATTAATTTCATTGAGTTTCCTTTTCTTTTAAATAAAAATTTGTCTGAGCTTCAGAAGGAATGATAAGGGAAACTAGTTGTATGCAACGTACAGCACATGGGAGGTACGATCTAGACAAACATTTGATTATTCCATAACAATTAATAGTTTTGATTATCCGGTTATGTGTTTCATATTTCATAAAGAACATTGATGGTTAAGGAGATTTTTTGCGTCAAAAAGGTGGTTTCATTTTAGTTTCAAAACAAAAAGAGATTTATATCAATCATTAACATACTTTACTACACAATGCGAAGTCGTTGTGTTTATCGCCCTCTTGCGAGTGACATTGAGAAAGCAGCTATGTCATACAATCGCGAAAGAAAAAGTGTTCACAAACTTAATGACGATTGTATATACTTTGTAAATATGTTGTAAATGTGGATTTCATATTAATGTATTTGTTTCTTTGCTCTTTTAAGCCTTTATTTGACCCACGGGACCGAAAGGTGTTCCAATAAAGTTTAAGTTCAAGAAAAATACTTGGTATCATAGGATGGCAAGTGAAGGTCACATATTATTAGGTAGGCCTAGGCAACACATTGTCGACCACCTCATAATTATTCATGAGCTTTTAATCAATGCACGTTATTAGATATCAAAGTTGATCGGTAGACCTACAAAATGTGATTTAGGATATGGGTGAGGGTTCGATTTACGTTTAAGGTTCAGGATTTAGGGTAAGGTTTCTTAAGATAATAAAGTATTCCATACAAGAAATGGCTTCTGGCAAAGATGTGTTCTTGAATGCAAATACACGTAAGTTAAGACGTTTTATCATACAGGGCCTCTTGTAATACCAACATTTTGTTGAAAGGACACCATGTTTAAATACTGTTTAAATAAATAAATAGATAAATAGAATAAGTTATATATTGTTTGATGGTATAATAGGGTTGAAAACCTGCATCTATCATATAGCGCTATGATTGCCTTCATGCGAAATATATAAGGCCATAGACTGTCCGAGTTTTTAGAATGTTAATACTTTATTGTAGTGAGCTGACATTTTTGTATTTTTGTAATACTTATAATATAGTTGCTTAATCACTTGCTTTGATCGTCCATGTTTGTTCGTTCATATTATAAATCTTTTTAAAAATGCAATTTTTAATAAAAATACTGAGGGTCAATCAACATCAAATCGATATGTACATTTGATTAATGGTGATCATAATACAGTAATTGGACAATAAACATATTTTTAGCGAGATATTTAGCGTCACTGTGTCGAAATCCACTCTTCCATGAGTTATTAATGGATCACTACGTCCCGGAGTGGAAATTCTAGGTTAAAATGGAATCCACTCTCTACAGAGCAATTCAAACCATTCACGTAGATTCAACTCCGAAAACAAAGTGATCCTCAATATGACGCAATAAAGAGTAGATTTCTTTTTCTATGCATTAAGAGAGTATAAAGAAATGAAACATGAAATAAAACTTGTGTCACCTCCCCGTCACCCTATAGATCAATTTAAAATGAAGGGTGTCACAACTATAATCATGAACTACCATCGACACGATCGAGCACTCCACACTGTAGCGTAGCGACGGGGCACGAGAAGGCGCATGCACCCTATCATATGGTACAAAAGGGAAGAGAGAGTGAAAGAGGGAGAAAATGACAAAGGAAAAGATAGATAGAATAGAGATGGAGAAAGCGAGAAAGCCAAGAGAGAGAGAGAAACAAACGGTAATTACAGAAGTATAGTATACATGTTTCGAAAATACACTGCATAATCTATCAACGCGTTAAGAGCCCAGCAGCAGGGCGCGAACCCACACATTTGTTTTGGTATTTTGGGGGGGGTAAAAGTTCTGAAGTAATGAGCTATTTTGTAAACAGTGAACATATATCCCGACGTACACGTACACGTACACGTAAACTGTTATGTGTTGTTGTTTATTAATATAGTCAATTACGGTCCACGCACCCATCCACTCCTTTAAGGGAGTGCACATGACATAATGTTCTCATTATCGCCACCTGGGTTGAGAGTGGCAGATGTAGAGTGGTGTCTCATCAAAAGGCATACGTGCCTCGGCTTGTACTCGAACCCCTAACACATTTATCGTTTCTATGGATTTAAAAAATCTAAAATCTCACTTTCTAATGAGATTGGAGCAGGAGTTATATTTCCATGGTACGTTGACAGCCAATCAGGCGGTTCCAAATAACATTGTCACCTGAATATTACATCTGTTATCCTTTTATACAGTAAGGAGTGACATATCAATCAACGATGTATTTCCCTACCCCCTTGGAAAGCCATGAAAACCCCCGCTAAAATTTGCAGTGGGTTTAAAGGCTACTTTCGACAGCCCAGGGTACTTAAAACCTCCCCTGTTTATCTATTTATGGATACGCCATTGCGTAGGTATATTCTTTGGAAGTGAAAGTGGCTGAGATAGTTCTCCAAAACAATCAAGGTAGTTCTATATTTGCATGGATACTTTTCAATATTCACCTAGATGCTTGCAAATTGCAATGATATTCAATCTTTGTGATAACATTTCTCACACATTATCTCATAGTTGAGGTGCTCAAACTCTTCCGTGTGTAATCAAGTGATGAATACCTTTGTCATGTTTAGAAACTATTAACCATTGAATATAAGGCTTTCGTCTATTGCTCCTCCAATGCAATGCCCACTTGAATGTTTCAATACGCCTGTCTTTAATAAAATTCGAATAATTATCAATCAGAGACAGAGGATGAAAATGAAAGCAAACGATAAATTTGCAAGGACCTACAACCTGAATAGGAGCATTATAAAGCAGATTTAGTGCTCAGCAATTATTGAACTCTTTCAAACTATACTTCTCCTCGCTGGCACCTCGTCGAAAATCATCTTGTAATTCTTGAAGGAGACATTGTAGTTACAGAATTTGTTACATTACGGAACAACTTCAGAAATACTACCGTGTTCGCACATTTAATGGTCTTTGTAAAATTCTGATGGTACCAGTACTTCAATTATTTTGGTCTTAATTGGAATCACATTGGATGTTCAGTCGACATCTCTTAGCGAGCATTGAATAGTACAAGTTTTAAAACCCCAACAATAAACTGTGGAAAAGATTTACTATTGTAGAAGCCATTCAACATTAAAGGATAGCGTTTTGAAGAGCTCGTCACCAGATCTATTTCCCATATTCACCTTAGAGCTACCAATGAAACATGAACAGGAAAAGAATGTTTTGTAATGTAAATACATTTTGCCACTGGTTCGGCTGATCATATCAATTGGATATATAAACACACACACACCCGTCATAAATTACTACATGCTGGACTAGAACAGAGAGCTACGATACATTTTTTTGTATTCTCAATCATATTTGGTTTGAGAATTCTACTTTTGACATGGCACTTTTTAACGCCTCTACGACTATTCTTTTGTGTTTAGCCTTCCGCACAGACTTCTGTAATGGGTCAGTATCCGTGACGAGAGAACTGAACGTTAGGGATAACATGACCCTAGATTGCGTCACGGACTCGGATCCACATATTGATGTGTATTGGGTTCGGCGCAACAATGTATCAGACGATTACATAGCACAGGCTGGTACATCATATCCCAAAGGTGAAATTTATGAAAAATTCCGATATGATCCGCGTATTTCCGTCAGTTATACTACAGCTTTGTAAATGCTTCGTCTGATAAAGTGAGTAAGATTCTAGTGCTTAACATTTCAAAAATTACTGAGCAAGATTCAGCCTTGTACATATGTACTTCAACAAACGTTTCGAACAGCAAACCAAAATATCTATATTTTTATAACATCCGTGTTGTAACTTGCAATTGTTCAATTGATACAAACGTGACGTGTGACCTTATCTATGGTGGCTCCTAAGGGACACGCAAACGCAAAAATTTGACGTATACGTATGCAACAAATTTCTTGTCTTTTACGTCCAAGACGTGAAAATCAAAAAATTTGACGTATACGTATGCAACAAATTTCTTGTCGTTTACGTCCAAGACGTGAAAATCAAAAATTTGACGTATACCTATGCAACAAATTTCTTGTCTTTACGTCCAAGACGTGAAAATCAAAAAATTTGACGTATACGTATGCAACAAATTTCTTGTCGTTTACGTCCAAGACGTGAAAATCAAAAAAATTGACGTATACCTTTGTTTGGTAATTTTTTCATTTTTCTGTACTCAATGGCCCTGAAGGGACACGCAGACGTGAAAATCGGCTGGAAAATCTGCGTCAATATTCACGTCTGCGTCTCACACGCAGACGTGAATATTTGACGTGAATTTTTTTTCAGTAAGCTGAGCACCTACTAGCTACATGCATATACGGTAGTGCCTAACATTTCTGTACCAACATTTCTCGCCTGCCGCCGCAGATGTGATGCGAACGAAGATTTTCTAAATGTCAACAAAATGCCTTTTGTGCAGCCATCAAATGCACAAATCGACTCGTGAAAGGCTCCTTGAAAACATTTCACAAGTAAGTGATCATTTCATTTAGATATTACAAAAATTAGCGTTTAAAGACTGGTTTCATATGATAATCTAATCGTCGCGACATTGTACTATTTGTAGTCTAGTTTTCGCTTGTAGTCCCATCTGCTTGTTTTTATGACTATGTGTGAATATTTGTAACTTGGCTGGGCCTGGCCTGGCCTGGGGAAGGAAAGCCACAAAACATAAGTCATAAAGTCATAAACTGAATCCAATCAAGTGGGGATATGTGTTGGTACTTGGTTAGGTGTGAAAAGAAGAAAAGATAGGCAAACACATAAATATTTAGTCATTTTAGTGCTACTTCTAGCTCGAGAGCCTAGCCCTAGTATTACTATTAGTAAAAACCATGTTGTTAGACTAGTTTGTTGACACTGACAGCTTGCTCTCTATGTCAGTCAGTATGTTGGTGAAGCCTGAAACTGAAGTGAAACAAGTACTGAGTTAGGGTCTAATAATTCAGTCATAACAAATCTAAATAACAAGAAGTCATTGGTTATATGTCTGCGCATAGCCATAGCATAGGCATAGCGACGTTGTGTGTGCTATACTTGTAGTTGTAATTGTATAGACCCCTACTTTTAATTTTTAAGAGAGATATTTTGATATAGATTCTAGAGGTCTAGACTCTAGATCTTATTACACGCAATTTCAATTTGTTTTGACAATTAATATAGATCTACCTTTCACTAATAAGCGGAGGGCCAAAGTCAAATATCATGCTCGGTTTTTGAGTTGCCTGCCACTACCGCATAAACTAAGCACACCTTGTTTATTTGAAAGATTTTATCATAATACACAATATTTCAGAGGTGTTTTTTTTTTAATTTGTTGCGAACAATCCTAAATCGGAGGGGGCGTCCAAAAGCGGCCTTTTGACAAAAATAGTATTTTGTGAATTATATTTTAAGGGAACCTTAAACCACCATGAGTTTGGTGTCATATGAAAGAGAATTAAATGATCTAAATTTTGATACCAATTTCAATGAAATTGGGATTAATTAGCATTGCAAATTTAAGTAAAAACATGATTTTTGTGATTTTTTCCAAATATTGAATTTTATCAATAATCGTTATTTTACATATATCAAAATTGGAGAAATGCATTTTTTGTAACTTTCCAGGAATTTACCCATATACAAGGATAATATTCTGTGAAAAGGAAAAGTGTATATGTCTCTTCAATAAAAAGTTATAGCAACCCAAAATTATTGATTCGATTTCCACAAAAACAACATTTTTGCCCACATGTGTATTAACTGTATGCATGTACGTGTATTAGTGTATTGAGGACCTGTTTGGCGTGTTTACATTGAGTTTTAAAGATAACTTTTGAGTAAAACCTCTAATCACCATGGATTTGGTGTCAAAAGATGGATAATTGAAATATCTTCAAGTTGATAACAATTTCATTGAATTATGTAGTGTGTGAAATGTAAATTTTGAGCCAAAAATTGTTTTTTTGTAGATATTTTTTCCTCTAATTTTGGCCAGTATTTCGGTATATTAACTGGACAACAGTGATTGAACATTTAGTGGTGCAGAAAGTTCAAGGGATTTGGAGTGCTGACTGCAATTGATAAGTACTTCTTGTTTACTCTGGGATGTTTCAGAAAATGTGGGCATTAGCAGTCCCCCCTCCCACCCCGCCCCTTCCAGCCGCTTGACATAATCTTGCCCATGACCTAGACAAGTTAGTGCATCTATCAACATGAATATAATATAGTATCGCCATGTTTGGTTTGATGGTTTATTTTGCCTGACTACTAAGAAAACATGTGTATGCTTGTAAGAAACTAGGGTACCCACATTCGTAAGTCCTCTCTGAGGAATTTTGGAATAATGCCTTGCCAAAGGGCACTAGCGAGTAGTGAATCCACTTCACATGGTGTCGCCTCCTCACTCCTGAACAAACCTCCTGGCATTGTGATTGATCCTATGTTCTATGTCCTGACAAGATATTGGCATTATCCTGGCTGTCCAGAACGCCAGCCAAAAAGGGAGTCGAGGCTGGTACATGGATAGATTCTGTTTAATTATCTACCTTATCTAGACTTGCTATGATGCACACCATGTTATAACGTTAAGAGTAATTAGAAGGATACTCAGAGAATGAAGGGGATGCTGAGAACATTGTTTTTTAAATTTTTATTCAGAAAATCCAATTCTCATTTAAATCAGCCAATGACCTAAATAAAATTTTGAAGAAAATGGAAAGAAGGCCCAGCTTACAGGCCTATCGTGACAATGGGAACGGTGTGGGGATTTTTTTATCCAGGCAAATAATGATGCATTTTTCCTTTTGAAAAAAATGTTGGATATATCAAAAATACATGTAGGTTAGAAAAGAGTCCTTTCCCACATCATAAAAAGTCTGAGATTTTAATCACCAAGACATGATTATAATGCAAAGAAGTTCTTAATTTTGAAGAAAATGATGGATAAATGCAGCATTATGCATGTATTATGGGGTGAGTTTGGAAGAAATCTTGGAATTATTAATTCCTTAGTTTTGGTAACGTGTACATCCTGGAACATCCTGGAGATGGGTTTAAGAACGTTTCACCAACCCCGCCACCCCAATTTGAAATAGTAATGAGATTTAAAACTACCAAGATGTGTTTAGAATGCAAACTAGTTCTGAATTTAGAAATAAATTAAGGCATAAGACATGAAGACAATGTTTATAATGGAAATGGGTGTGGGATGAATGTTTGAGAATTGAATCACCATGTATGGTAAATAATAAAAATGCATTTATGTAAATAAGAAAATGACATAGTTATTCATACAAACAAATCCCTAGAATTAGAATTTCCTGACCAGATTGAAGAATATTCAAGAAAAAATGGCTCATTAGATTTTAAAGATTTTTCGTTATATGCAAGGATACAATGTTTATCAAACTATTGAGTTGACGTGGTGTCAACCCCTCACCCCCTCTCTTTTTCTCTCTCTCTCAATCGACGCATGTGCTTTACTTTTACAAGGGGCTTCCGCTGACAACTGCCAGTGACAAATTTGTCATTTTGGGTAGATAAAAGATACACGTATCCTATAAGGAAAGATCCAGAGACAGATTGGCCGTGGGGAGTTTGGGAATTTTCCCCACGAGCAGCTCTTTATTTTTGGTTGGATCAAGGTCCAGTCGATTTGTGGTCTGAGGGCCACTTGATATATATGCATCTTACATATTCAGTGGGCAGGTCGCATAACACTTTAAAAACCAATGTTCAGTCCCAGTCTGCCCCTGGAAACATCAAATAAGTTTTGTGTCAAAGACATGATGTAGAAAAATAAAAAGGCCTGTCTAAATGTTGTAGTCCTGTTGTTATCTGGTTATTCGATCTTTCGACAAAGCTGTAAAAGTTTTAGTTGCTTAAGGACATATAGTGGATAGGAATTTTAAAACAAATAATTAATTTTACCACATTGAAACAGCATCCAAAGATATATTAAATTCATGTTGATAGTGAAGTTGTGCTAGTGTGATCGGAAGACGTCCAAATTTAGAAAGAAAGGCGAGTTAAGGCAATTTCATAATGTCGCTCCTTTCTGCTTAGGCGAATCCAAGGTGAATAATGAAATATATATTAAAACAATTTAGGGGTAAAACACTGATGTGCGAACCCTTCCTTTTCAGAACCACAAGAAGGCCTGAGTGACTCCCTGCGGGAAATATTCAGAAATGAAAATAGGAAATTCATTCCCACGCCCACCCCTTCGAGCAATACCCTAAGCCTTAGTTATAAGTCTTCATTAAATTTTTCATTAAAATGTATAAGAGGTTTGGGCGTTCATAAACATTTACCCTCCGAAAATGGACCTTTTTAAATAAGAGTACCTTAGGCCAGAAAATCTATATACACATTGCTTTTTGTACATACATGTATATTTATGAAGCAAATAAATATCAATGCAATAAACTGTATTCTAATGCTTGTAAATTAAGTAATGTTTTCTATATTAACGCAAATAAAAGTATTTATATGTGTTTTCTTCAATAATAAAAATAAAAAATGTTTGGCTCAGACTTGATATCCACATGTATTGAAAAGAATTTACAGCACATTAACGCTTCGGCTTTATGCATGGTCTTCTGAAAAATTACTTGAGGATTCACAAGACCGCCATGTCAGTTTTATGGGCATCCCAACAATTTTTCTGAGGGTTCAAGAGACCTACATTGTTGGTCTCGTGGCTGTTTATATAATCCCAGCTAAATCACAAGCATGATTTTTTTAAAATGATCTGTCTTTGATTATGTTCAAATATTTGTCTTTACCATGACAAGATTGTACTAAGCGGTCAGATGACAGATGGAAGGGGGGTGGTGTCAAATAATAGTTAATTGTGTGTGGGGAGGGGATGAGGCACCTGCCCATGCCCCCATTTTCTAAAACATCACAGAGTATAGAAATACTTATCAATTGCACTAAGCACTCTCCTGGCCTAATCCTTTTAACTGTCTGGACTGTCTGCATTACTTTGTTCGTGTTCATGGACTAACTTGTCTTGGTCATGGGCAAGATTATGAAAAGAGGCTGGAAGGGGCGGGGTGGGGGAGCAACTGTCAATGCCCACATTTCCTGAAACATCTCAGAGTACAGAAGAAATACTTATCATTTGCAGTCAGCACTCCAAATCACTTGAACTTTCTGCAATACTAAATTTCCAGTCACATTTGTCCAGTTACTATACCAAGATACTGGCCAAAATTAGAGGGGAAAAAAATATCTACAAAAAGCACCTTTTGGCTCAAAATTTACATTTCACACTCTACATAATTCAATGAAATTGATATCAACTTGAAGGTATTTCAATTATTCATCTTTTGACACCAAATCCATGGTGATTAAAGGTTTACTCAAAGTTATCTTTAAAACTCGATGTAAACACACCAAACAGGTTCTCAATACACTAATACAGGTATATGCATACAGTTAATACACATGTGGGCAAAATGTTGTTTTTGTGGAAATCGAATCAATAATTTTGGGTTGCTATAACTTTTTATTGAAAAGAGATATAAAGCTTTCCTTTTCACAGTATATTTTCATTGTATAAGGGCAAATTCCTGGAAAGTTACAAAAATGCATTTCTCCAATTTTGATATATGTAAAATAACGATTATTGATAAAATTCAATATTTGGAAAAAATCACAAAAATCATGTTTTTTACTTAAATTTGCAATGTTAATTAATCCCAATTTCATTGAAATTGGTATCAAAATTTAGATGATTTAATTCTCTTTCATATGACACCAAACTCATGGTGGTTTAAGGTTCCCTTAAAATATAATTCACAAAATACTATTTTTCGTCAAAAGGGCCGCTTTTGACGCCCTCCGATTTAGGATTGTTCGCAACAAATTTAAAAAAACACCTCTGAAATATTGTGTATTATGATAAAATCTTTCAAATAAACAAGGTGTGCTTATTTTATGCGGTAGTGGCAGGCAAACCCTCTTTTCTGACTTTGGCCCTCCGCGGCCCCAGATCTTTGCCATATTTTTGGACATCTGCATCGACTAGCCTATCTGCATGCTGCAAATAACCTTGCATTAGTTGCATACAATACATGTCATGATGTGAGTGACATGCATACGCATCCATTAGCATTGACTACTATGCTTTGCTGGAGTGAATGACATGTAGCTTTGGCTTTTGCTTTTGAAATGCTTTGCTTTGTAAAATTGATCTGGACAGGTTCATGCAAACTGTCACTATGCTGTGATGTTAACAAGATTATGTATTGCAAATATTAAAAGAATGCTTGATGGGGTACGTGTTTATTTTTTGAAATAAAATCAAACAGCAAAAATTGACCAGTTAATTTTTGTTATCATTGTCTGGACACACATCCCCCATGCTATCATGCATACAAATAGGACAAAGGCAAATGCAATATAAAAGGCAAATGCAATATAAAAGGCAAATGAAATGAAGATGTTCTCAGCATCCCACTTATCCTCCATTATCTTGTTTTCTATTAATTTCCAGGTTTCCAAAGCTGGTCCAGCCCTTTTGAAAGAATGGCTTGTCAAGATGAGGAGGGACAAGTGGACACCAAGCCAGTAGTCCACCGTGTGCTCGGACCACTTTGAAGCAGAGTGTTTTGACCGCATTGGCCAGACAACCAGACTTCGCCAAGGTGCTATTCCAACCATTTTCCTCTTCCCTGATCATCTGCAGAAGGTAAACACCAAATGAATGCTAAATTCTCTTGTGGTAATGATTAAAGATGAAACTTGTGAAATTTGATAGATTATTTGAATGTTTCCTTTATTTAAGAAAATATTGTATGGTGAGAGCTAGAAGGGTGTTAAATCATATATTTTAACACAGAGTTAATTCCCTTCTGGCTCTCAACAGATGATTATAATTGTTCCAGTAGTTAATTAATTTCAGTTCAATTCAACTTTCAATTCATTTCCAGATGAGTGGTTTGAATCATAGAAAAGTTCTTCTAAAAGAGTTTGCATTTCAAATCTTAAATGCATATTTTACTCATATATTGTGGGAATGTAAACTGATCTGGTCCAAAGTATGTATCCCTTTCCAAAAGAAACCAGTAACACCAATTTAAAAATGCAATTTCAATTTCATAAATGTAAGACAACATTTGAAGGCATGATGTTTCTGCTGTATATCGGCATATCCATGAGAAGGGAACAGAACATTAAAAAAAGAAATATGTCTTTATGAATATCATTTGCTTTACTTCTGTCAAGTAGTATGCAGGTTTATGTTGTCCATTTGCACATAAATGAACATCTTTGTTTATATTTAAAAATCTATCTGAAATGAAAATATAACCTGAGTTACTATAGAAATGCCAATATAATGGCTGTTATATTTTAAGGACAATGATTAGTGAAATCTGTGAATTTTCGGAGAATTAACCATTTCTTTTTCCAAACTATTTTCATCTTTGTCCCTTATAGACTGTTAAGAAACGCAAGCCTCCAACAAAGCCTAGAAGCAGTGAAGACATGACTAGTCTTCCTAGCACATCAACAACTCCACCACTCCTCATGGCTCACAGGGGCGGATCTAGATTTTTGCTAAGGGGGTTTGACCCAATGACGATGCGGAGATGTTTTCCGGCATCTACTAACACAATGGAGACCATAAAAAGCAGTGCATGATAGCGTCTTTTAAATCAAGTAACAGTTTAATACACAGTTATATCCAGAGTTATCATGTGTTTGGTTGTTACCAGGGGGGTTGACCCAATGACGATGCGGATACTGTGTGGGTCTGAACACATGATGGCGTTTTTCTATGCACATCACATTTTCACTTGGCAGCCCAAGGGTTTAAACCGTCCACGAGTCCGAGCAACGTAGCGGCTGATGTTTTCCTGGCATCTACTAACACAATGGAGACCATAAAAAGCATTGCATGATAACGTCTTTTAAATCAAGTAACAGTTTAATACACAGTTATATCCAGAGTTATATGGTTAAGTTACCAGGGGGGTTGACCCAATGACGATGCGGATACTGTGTGGGTCTGGACACATGGCATTCTTCTATGCACATCACATTTTCACTTGGGAGCCCAAGGGTTTAAACCGCCTAAACCCCGTAGATCCGCCACTGGGCTGGTACATTACATTTTACAATACATTTTACATATTTATTGGTTTGCATGAAATCTAAATGCAAGATATTGTCTACTCAATGTGAGAGAAACAAAATTATATTTTATTCCATTTCATTTGGACACTAAGAAAAGTTAAGAAAGTAATTAATTTGTGTTGTGATGTTCCTTTACACCTGTATGAAACCCTGAAAGTAGAACTATACTATATGTTAATTCAACTGTTTTGTTTAGTTTTCCAATTCTTCAAATTATGCTGACAATTTACCTGTATACATGTACTGGAATTATGATGTATAGTGATATTACTGTTTAGATCTCGACTAGTGTTTGAAAAAGGACAACATTTTGTTAATTATTTCATGTGATATTCAACATTTGTTTATAGTAACACAACTGTAAAGTGGTCTTCAATGAGCTGAACTAAATGCATTTTTTGTTGTTGTTTTGTTCCAAAGTGATGTATGAAATTGTGTTAAACAATCAGAGAATCAATATCATTTTTTCTTTTCACTGTATAGTATTAATTAAAAATTAAAAATGTATAACATAATCTTCATGAAAACGGTTTATAAATATTTAACTACATGTATGTAATTTCATAAGTCAACTTGAGATGTATTTCAGTAGCAATTGAAGAAAGTAAACATTAATAAATTATAAAACAATTCTTTACATTTCGTGAAAACAAATGGTAATAATAATTTTTCCGTTGTGTCATGACTTGCATGCTTGGAAATGGATTTATTGTGGTAAATGCCGAGAAATTTCGAATACACATAGTACAGAGAGAAGGGGAAGGGAGGGAGGATAGGAGAGAGAGAGAAAGAAGAGAGGGGGAGAGACAGATTGGGAGAGAGAAAGGAGAAAGAGGAGAGAGAAAGGAGAGAGAAGAGAAGGGAGAGGGGGAGGCAGATTGGGAGAAAGGAGAAGAGAAAGGGAGAGGGGGAGGCAGATTAGGAGAAAGAGGAGAGAGAAATGGGGACATTGGGAGAGAGAAATACAGAGGGGAGACAGAATTGGGATAGAAAGAGGAGAGAGAGGGGAGAAAGGAGCTAGAAAAGATCGAGAGAAAGGGAGAGAGAGAGTGGTGAGACATTAAGAGAAAGGGGAGAGAGAGAGAAAGAAAGAAATAGAGGAAAAGGGTGTGATAGGAGGGGGGGCAAATGGCAACAAGATGCACAAAAAGAAGTAATTGCTTGGTACAGGCAAAATATGTTTACAAATATCAAAGCGTAATGTATCTAGGCCTATGTATCTATGTCAATTTTAGACCATAAAATATAATGAAGTGGTGTACAATCAGGAAGCTGTATTCCTGGTACAATTAATGTCGAGATAAAGCTGTTTAAAAACATAGCAAAACAAACCAAGATACACTTATCTTCCTGCATGGTGCTCAGCTTACTGAAAAAAAATTCACGTCAAATATTCACGTCTGCGTGTGAGACGCAGACGTGAATATTGGACGCAGATTTTCCAGCAAAAAAATCTGCGTCCAATATTCACGTCTGCGTGTCCCTTTCTGGAGGCGCAGACGTGAATATTTGACGCAGATTTTCCAGCCGATTTTCACGTCTGCGTGTCCCTTCAGGGCCATTGAGTACAGAAAATGAAAAATTACCAAACAAAGGTATACGTCAATTTTTTTGATTTTCACGTCTTGGACGTAAAAGACAAGAAATTGGTTGCATAGGTATACGTCAATTTTTTTGATTTTCACGTCTTGGACGTAAAAGACAAGAAATTGGTTGCATAGGTATACGTCAATTTTTTTGATTTTCACGTCTTGGACGTAAAAGACAAGAAATTTGTTGCATAGGTATACGTCAATTTTTTTGATTTTCACGTCTTGGACGTAAAAGACAAGAAATTTGTTGCATACGTATACGTCAAATTTTTGCGTTTGCGTGTCCCTTAGGAGCCACCATA